>CM056384.1:61072516-61307766 GCA_029718625.1 Synaphobranchus kaupii | reverse complement strand
CATACGTAGTATGCAGTAGACTACATTGCAGTATACACGTGAGACCCTCTTTTGCAACAGCGTTGCCTATATGCCATACATATGCAGTAGACTACATTGCAGCATACACGTGCATTATGTTCACTAGGTCTGAAAAAACCTGGGGTGCATCAATAAAAATAAGTTTAGATTACTACCATATGTTAAAAATGGAGTCACTTAAGAGCATAATGCACAAAAAGCAGGGATCACATAATTATGTTGTTTTTATCTGTGCTTATTGTTCAATGTGAACCCGTGTGCAACAATTAATTAAGCAACAAAACAGCATTTGAATTTAAACGACCTTGTGTTTAATTTATACCCTCGCCATCTCAGAAAACACTATTCTTTCAACAATGTCCTTTGTAATGTGTTTATTTAAGGCAGTATGAGGAATAAAGGCCATGTAGTGGGGTGTCGGTGCTTGGCAGTGGTTTAAAGAGCAGACCATGCCATGCTGGGTGTGTGGATGGCAGTGACTGAGGTGCTGGCAGGTGGTGTAAATATAGCAGGGCCTTTTGTTGCTAACCATAACCATTTTGTCATACTGTGACTGCTTCCCACAGTCACCACAATGTACAGCATCCCCTCTCCCCCCTCACACACAGAGAGCACAGCACCATCTTTAATTGTTTTTTTTAGCCCTGGTACCTGTTGCCCTGTCTGCATTATAACACACAAAGCCAGAATCACTTGTTCGTTTCACTGTCTGTCCAATCCATCAGTGCACAGGAATGTAATTTAATTACAGCATGTAAAGGAGCTAAAGGGTATTTAAACACGCAGGAATGATTACGCAAGGTCCCTGCAATTACGGGATATGCCATACATTTGTTATAGCTTAGGCCAGAACGCTACGGCTTGGTACTGTTGAATCTGAGGCATGAAACATTCATGGGGAAAGGTGGTCGCGGTTAGTTATGTTTTAAAGGCGACAAAACAGAGCAGAAGTGTTCTGTGCAGGTGAGGGGATTCACACGGTGTGTACAACCCAATCAATCTGGCTTCCTTATGTACAGCAGCAGGTGGAAACCATGCATATTCATAAGCCCGACCTGTTGCGTCATTCACACTCATTTGCATAACGCAGGAGGGATGTTCGGGGCTGGATAGACGTTCACATCTGGGTGTGAATAGTGGCTTCAAGCTTGTACAACTGACCAGTGTGGTAGTTTTGGAGTAAATGCATTTTCTTTTTTTTCTTCCACATTACATCAAAAAAATAAGGCAATCAGCAAAAGCTCAGGTTTCAGGGATAGAGTTCTGGCCTCCTCACTGCATGGCACGTTGCCATGACGGCGGGCTGGAATGTTCAGTCTGCCTCTGGCTTATTTAGACTTCCCCCCAGAGGAAAGCGCAGCATTTGATCAGCAGCGGTCTGCTCGCATAGATAAATATACTAAAAACGGCTGCGAGTAAAATCTGGAAATGATTTCTCATATGAGCCCGTGCCCTCCCTGGACACCTCTCCACCCACCACCTCACGAGCTTGCTGATTTCTACTCGAATGCAGGGGGAATCTGTCCTCCTCAGCCACCCAAATTCCTGGCTACCCTGTGGGACCTGCTCCAAAACTGTGTGGGCTACATGATTGTGCTGTGCAAGCACAATGTGCTATATAGCCATCATAAAATAACTGTCACCAGCAAACCTGGTTTTAGAGACATTGGCCTGTATTCAAATGAACACGTATCCTTAACTTTGACATACTATGGAATGCAAGCAGTATAGATTTTCTTTAACTGAGAACAGAGGTGAAGGGTTTCACATGCAGCTTCCATATCGAGTGTTACCTTCAGTTTAATGTGCCCCTGACATTAAGAAAGCAATATTTTTTCTACACAAACTCAGTTTAGCGAGTTAGTGTTTGGGGTTACTGCACTCGCCAAAATTGTGTAGAAAAAATATAGCTTTTTAATTGATAGTCAAAGCTAAGGACAATTGTTGATTGAATCCCAGCCATTGTGTTGGGTAGATACCTTTGTATTTATTACAGTACCCATGTCAGGGGCTCGTTAAACTAAAGGTAACACTCTATATAGGAGCTGCGGGTGAAACCCTTCGCCTCTGTTCTCAGTTAAATGATTAACTTCACTTCCATTGGCTCCCTTTGGAAGAGGAAACTCAAAACAATGCAATTCAAAAACAGCCTACAAGAGCGGGCTGTGGCACGGCAACGGTCAACTGAAACTTCAAATTTAAGGCAAAGGAAAGGTGTTTATTGCTTATTACAGATATGGGACCACTTCCTGTTTCTAAACAGTATGAACAGTAGTGCACCTTTGTACATGGTTTTGTACACAAATGACCATCAGGACAATGGATATATACAGTCTAGGCGTACAAAATTATATTACTGATTGCTTTGGGGACTTTGCTCTCTTTTATTTGAAAAAGTGAAAACTTTGCATGTTTTTAAGTGCTTTATCATGGTTTATCCAGTCCAAAAGTAAGTTTGCATATGGTATTTAATCTTTTATCTTTTTGGATATTGGCATTCTTGATTTGTAATTTTTTGTGACAGTGGAAGGCTGGTCCAATTATATTTTCAGAATTTAGCTACACATACCAATGACATCAAGAATAACATGTGAATTATTTGTGAAATAAGAACAGGTCATTAAAATGTACAATATATTGTCATTTGTACTTAGAAACATATTGAATAATACATCTGAATATACTGTAACCAACAGAATGTACCATGAAGCACAAATAAAAAAATATATTTGCATGCATTAGAAAATATATTTAGACTGCCTCCTTACATGAGCATGTATTATTTAATGTAGCCTATTACAATATTTTCTTTGTGTAAGGGACCATTTATAGTAATTACCTATATTAAATAAGTCTTATTGTATGATTCATAATTAATAGTGTAAGTTTTACAGAACACCCCTCACATCTCATTTGTTTAAAATAGCTAAATTGACTTGAAGAAATTTAAGGCAAATTGTTTTATCATTTGCATAAATTAGACATGTTGATGTGTTCCATGTCATTAACAAATCGATGTGTAAATGAATACTGAGTGCAATCAGTGGGATTGATTGTATTTGTCCTGCTGTTGAACTGATGCATAGTCATGATGTTGTATTCATTATATTTCATGATCAGTACTTTTTAAAAAATATATATAAATAATTGAAATTATCAGAATGCAGTTGTACAATGTTAGAAAAACATTTTTAACAATGACTTTTTAATGTATGTTTGTTTGCAACCATTTTGATTGATAATGCTGGTCATTTACCGTTATTTGAGAAGAATTCTGCCTTTCTAGATGATGGGCTTGGTTGTTCAATAGAATGTACTGTTTTCTCAACAGACATTTCCCACAGAGCTTTCTAGGCCTGCCCATCGCTATGACAACCAGTTTTAAAGTGGGAAAACGGCTTGGCAAGATAACTGCCGTCACTGAATATATTTCAGCACGTTTCATCGTTTGGAATTTGAACAGATTAAATAATGTACATGATTGTTACGTCTGATATTATTCACAAACACGTGATGCATTATTGTGTTGCAAAAAGCACCAAAAGACAGTGTTGTCTGTGGCTGCTATTTGTGTTGGTTTTAGCGGTTTTCATTCATTTTTCAGTATTGGTCGAAATCTACATTCAAACCTGAAGCATTGTATCCAGGCTCTGTATACAGGCACTGATCTTTTATGTATCTTTGGAATTAATTAACCTTAAGTGTTAATTGTGTTGTGGGCCATTTGAGAAGGTGTGTGAAGAGTGGTGAAGAATTTGGATACAGTTAAATAAGGTTCAATCTGTCAGAGGAACCAAGCACACATGGAAATTAACAGTTTCAATATGAGTATGCTGCCACGCTGATGCACATTTTTTTGAGGGGAATTTCTGTGTGTGAGCTTCAGACGTTAATGAGGCCTCATGAATACGCTGTCTGCACAAAGCAGTGGGAGGAAACACTGCTATCCTCATACGCACATTTTTTTATTTCACATTTATCTTCAGTATTCTAAGGGCACCAGTACTGTACTACAAACACCATTTCCCCCTTAGTTTTCAGAACCTTTTTTATGAATTATGGGAGGTAATAATTAAAGATGAATAGTAGAGAACATTTGTGCTATGTTATAGAGTGTGGGTCATGGACAGTATTTCCATTGCTCTCTTGTCTCCCACACTCAGCTTTTTTGTATGCATTTTTCTCCCAGAGAAATATTTTCTTGTCACCCTGGACCCCTGGAGATCTGTGAAATGCAGAGTTCAGATGTTTCAGTTCAGGTTAAATGTCAGCCGCTGTCGATAGAGACTGGCCTTGGTCACAAAACTAGATAGTAAACTAGTAAAATGCTATGATTGCTTGGGAATGTGACGGCGTTGGGATTGGAACAGGTGTCGAGTCATCTTTTGGTGGCACAAGCTCTTTCTTGGAGTCTAATTTTAGATTGCGCATCTCCCTCTGTAGGCCCTGGACTTTGACCCTCCCCAGCCACCGTCTCCTTGTGTCACGGGCTCTTACCTGCTCTCAGTGCAGTGTCGTGTGGAATGAAGAAGAGGCCCTTGGATCAAGGTAGATCACGGCTCCGCATTCACATGCCGAGAGTCACTGCATGTGAAAAATCGATCAATTATACATGACGGAGAATTGTCAAATTCCAGTAGAAGGCAGAACATCTCATTTGTGGCATCATATGTACTTTTTTCCCCCACTTGTGTTAATTACAGATAAGACTGGCTTTATAAACGTTGCTGTCAGACTTTGTACCTTTATAATACATTACCAACACAACTGGAAGGTGTGGATAAAAGAAAAGCCTGTGAAAACTCAACCAGACAGAATCCCTCTGCTTGCATTAAAGATTAAAGGAGCACTCTTTGTTGGGGGATTTTGGCAGTTCTGTTTCTGCCAAACTATGGGCTTCCCATAACGTTTAGAAAGCACGGTGAAATACGGTCATAAATAAAAGATTATTTTTTATGAATTATTCAGGTAATCATTGTGATTGATACTGGGGTGAATGCATGTGATTATACCTCTGTGAGTGTGTGATTTATACAGAATGAGGCTAAAGGTGCCTTTATATAGAGACAAATAACACTTCTGTCTCCATCTCTTCAGTGGTATCAGCATCAGATGTTAATTACCCTCAATCAGACAAAACTAATTCAGGCAATGATGCTCCATAATAATTTTATTATTTTGTTGCTACTAGTTTGTGTCAGGAAGTATGCTCTAAAAGAAGCGTCATTGTTTTGCAACAGATAAAACCTTTTTAGGGGCCTGTTTTTACAGTGCAGGAAGCTTACGCAGCTAGGAAGATGAACACAAACATTTTCGATTTTTGGCATTTGGAAATAAACCACATAATATGCGCTTTGCACCGAGGCCTAGTCAGGGTGTGTGGAATGGGAGCTGAATCAGCCCCTGGCGAAACACACTGTATACACACTGTAGACCAGTGCAAGTGTTGAGGGGTGTGTTCTACTCAGCTTTAGATATTTTATCAATTCAAATGTACACGGTGCAGGTGCAGATTATGTCATTAATGAGTTGAAAGTGTGTCGAGGTGCTGACTGGGTGGACGGCCTTCTGCATTTGCTGTAAATAAAACAGGGCCTGCATCACGCATTCATGTTTTCACAAAGTGTTCGCACGTTAAGCAGTCTAAACATTAATTCAATAACACAACACACCACAGACCTTTGAGTTGTGCGTCACATCGTCCACATGGGTACAAGGCAATGCGTCTTTAACGGGTCATAATTGTAATCCATCGTGGTTACGCGGTCCCCTATGAGAGGCGATAGACAGGTCAGAGATGGTGAAAATGGAGCCTAGACCTCGGAAACGGGTGCACACGTGCGTTATGCAGCATGCTATCATCTGGTAGCTAATTAGCAATATTACTTGGACAGGATAATTGTTATGAATGCGCTCTGCGTATTGTTCGTTGTGTGTAATTGTAATACAGACTGCCATGAGAATTGATGATCGTAGCATTTTGTCTCCATGGTAACAGACAGAGCCCTGATTTCTACAACCGCCTCTATAGTTTATGATGTGTGTGTGTGTGTGTGTGTACAGAAGGTAATAGGCAGGCTATCCTAATGACGACCACCTCACTGAATAAATGTTATCTCATCGCCGTTCATCCTGCAGGTACCGCTGGCTCTGGCACTCTGAACCCCAGAATTAACAAAAAAAAACAAAAAAAAGAAGTAAAATAAGGTGTTTGTCTGTTGTTGGGCGGAATACGAGATCGATAGGCTGTGCACGGTCTGCAGCAGGCTCGTCCGTGTGTGGAGTGCAAAGTAGATGAACAGTCTGACTCTCTCCTTTCATGTGTGCAGAGATGTCTGTGGCCTCTGGCAACAGCAAGTTAACACATGTAGGGGGGCCAACATACAGCTTAATTTAGATAAATCACTCACTACCCAGCAGTTGCCTAAATGTCTTGTTTTGTCTTTAATTGCCTCATTTGTCGTTCGTTGGTAATTTGCATGTTCTAAGATTTAATGAACATGAATCTTTCAATCCTTTCCTTTGGGTTTTTTCCCCTGTTTCTTTTCATCGTAATAAAATGGTATTTATCTTAACCTTCGAGTGTGAGGTTAAGCATGGAAAAGTATTTATATGACAAACAGGGAATTCATACTGAGACTCATGTACAGTATGACCATGACTCAATGCAGTCATCCTGCTGTTGCAATTTGTGCTCAGAATTCATATTTTTACAAAATATGCTCACGCACATTGTTACTTAGATATTACATTTGGAATTTTGACTGTCTGGGGTGAACCAGGACAGCTGAGGAGTTAAAACTAGAATAACATACATATGACATACAGTATCTGCTAATATGCTGCAAGTCAAACATTAAATATTTTGACATTAACTGACACTGTATACCCTCTCCCCTGCATACATGCTAAATTTAAACTCATAATATAATCCCTATCATCTTCAGGGATAACACCAGACACAAGAGGTTTAACACTCAACCTGCAGTGCGTGAGCTAGTGCTTTCATTTTATGTGTCTTCTCAGTCCTTTTAAAAAACGTTTTAAACTTCAGACTAGCCTAGCAAGTAGTAAAAGTGCAAGAATGACTGAGAAACTGGTGAAAACCAGGCTAGCTACAGACACTTCTGAATGTCTTTCTGCATTCAACACTGAGTAGGCGTAGAGCTGTTGACAGCAACAGTGATTTTTTTTCCCCAAGCTGAAGTTTTTCCAGGATGACACCTAAGTTCTGGACATATTACAAAAGTCCTACTTTTATGTAAGCTGCATCACAGTTACTAAAATACACTTCTGAAAAAAGCATAATTATGTGCTGTACCGTGTAGTATACCTCTTTTGACCCATTACCCCACTAATTGTAAGCCGCTCTGCATAAGAGCGTCAGCGAAAACCAAGTGTTTTTGGACCAATTTCATTCAGCCCTGACTGTCCAAAACACTGACTAAAAGCCTGTTCTGCCATGATCCACGCATGCTTACTATACAATGGCCTCTGTATTTCAGACAGAATTTAGACAGATTGGGGGTGTAAGAGCACCATCCACATGCCTGTTGGGAGGGTATTCTCACTCCATGTGGCAGTATTTAGACAGCTCAGCTCATACAGGGTTCTGGCTTAGTGCTGATCACACAGAGGTTAATTTTGAATGACACACCCTTGGCCTTCTTTATCCTGGAGCTCCCACTGGTCGGGCCATGTTTGTCCCCAGGGAGTGTGGCCATGCAGTCCACATCTTTCTCCCTAAAATAAAAAGGGAGACTACATTGGTGGCCGGCAATGGATATTACTCCGACTCAGAAGAAGATGTTTTACTGTTTATTTGTAATGTAACATCACAGTATGTCCATGTAACATGTCAATGTAAATGCATCGGAATCCATTATTTTAAACCCAACGACCGGATTCTGTACTTAGTTTCTATTCATTCAACTCTCGCCCCCCGAAATAGAGAAGCCGTGAATTGGCTCTCCTGACGTGGTTGTGTAGCGTGTCTGATTCCCCGGCCCAGAGGGAGGGATGGCGGGATGGCGTTACGGACGGCGCTAATTAAAAACCGGCCTGTTCGCGGAGGAGCTGCGGAATTCCCGGGCCGCCTTTCCCACACCGTATGTATAAAAGACAGGAGTTTTCAGCACAGGGCAGGACGTCTGAGAGGAGAACGGGGCGACTTTATCTAAAGCCGACAGCTGGCCCAGATTCCCCCAGCGCCGACTGCCAGCCACTCGCAGTGTCCACACACTGAACCCTGATCATTATCTAAGAACGCCGCAGAGCCTACCCTTCTGTTTCTCATTGTATAAGCTCATTTAACGGCGGCTTCGAGCTTCCCGTTTACAACAAACCCCAGAATACCATTTCATCTGTTCTTTATTGGGAGCTGAGAATTGTGAAGTTTTATGTCATATTTGTTCTTTAATTTGGATTTAAAATAATCATGGTTTAGTTGTGTAGCTGCATTTCCAGTAGACTGACTTGAATTTGATTTAAAAATGTTGACTCACAATTTTATGCCACTTTCCAGATTTAAATTGATATTACTCACATAAAAGTGATATTTGTTTAGTTTGCGAAACACCGTACCTTGGCATGAGTACATAGTTGACAGTTCAGGAGGTGCCAAATAAGTGGTATTAATGGAGATCAAGGAATCATGGAAACCATGGAGGATCATGGGAAGGAGACAATGGAAATGGTTGCAGTTAGCACACGATGCACATTGGCTGTAGTAAAACTGATCCTTGGCCCTTTTGTAGCACCAATGACTACTTTGCTAACTGCGAGATGATGTGGGGTTTCCTCAAATTCCATTAACACTCCTTCCCCAGGCAATGTGATTTGGAAAGGCCCGTCTCAGTAGCCATTTTGTGAACAACTGTAAGAGATTGGCTGCAGGTGAAAATGTTTTCAGGGCTCATTTCAACCAAAGCATTTTTCAAGCCAGCTGAAAAAAATACAAATGATAAACAGTGCTGAAATATGCTATATAGCACACTTTTTTCTTGATATCTTTCTGTGCCATGCTATACCATGTTTTCTTTCTTTTTTTGGTAGTAGAATGACTGGCAGAGAAATGCAAAACACCAGAGTGAAATTGGTGTGTGTCCCATTCATGAGTCTATTTTCAGAATGAGTGATAACCATTCACTGTGGGCTTTGGATCACACAGTTATTTTTCACAAAGCCCCAGTATAACTTACCCCACTAATGATGCAGTGGAAAGCCCCAAAGCGTACATATTTTATACCTAGTTCCAGAACTGAAAACCTGGACACCACAGCCAAGCCAGGCAAAATGTAGGCTATCAACAGTGGTACAGCGATTCTCGTCTGCGCGGCATATAAAAATTATTATTATTTTTTAATTATTATATTTAACAGCTGTTATTATATTATATTTAACAACAGTATATCATGATATTGAGAATTAAAAAGGAGCTAAATTATGGAACATGGTGTCGTAAAATGTCAAAACAGTGCCTATAACTTTAGGGATTCTATCAATAATTTCTTTTTAAAATATGGCATCCCACCAGATTTTGGAATGTCCAGTTCACAAGCTGTGCGTGCTCATATATGCCGGCTTGGGAGACGACAGGGTAGCCTCGAGCAGTGAACCTTGCTGTCCCCGTCGACTGAATCCCTCCCATGTACTGCATCTCTTGGGCGCTGCAAAACCTACTGTGCACTGGCCCCGCAGGGCTGCCGAACACCGTTGACACTGCCATGGGTGGGATTCGATGCGAGACCCTGGTGCTCACTCATTTGCCACAGGCCGCGCATTCACAGAGTGAGCTACCCAGCAGCCCCATAAATGTTATTGTTTCTGAAAAATCAGTACAATAATAATAATAATGCCTGGCATTTATATAGCGCCTTTCTCGATACTCACAGCGCTTTACAATGATGAGGGGGAAACTCACCTCAACCACCACCAATGTGTAGCACCCACCTGGGGCAGCCATTTTGCGCCAGAATGCTCACCACACATCAGCTGAGGTGGAGAGGGAGAGAATGATTTTTTAGCCTATTGAACTGGGGGATGATTTACTTTTTGCGATAAGTGTCATGGGATCTTTAATGACCACAGTGAGTCAGGACCTCGGTTTAACGTCTCATCCGAAAGACGGCATCTCCTACAGCACAGTGTCACTGCATTGTGTCACAGTGTCAGTGCATCACTGCACTGGGGCATTGGGGTTTATTTGACCAGAGGGAAGACTGACCCCTACTGGCCCACCAACACCACTTCCAGCAGCAACTTAGTTTTCCCAGGAGGTCTCCCATCCAAGTACTAACCAAGCCCACACCTGCTTAGCTTCAGCCATTCAGCAGGAGCAGATTGCATGGTGGTTTGGCTGCTGGCATAAGCACAGGATGTATAAGCACTCATTATATAACCACAAGCCTATGGACACAAAACTGTGTATATGTCTCTTTAAATAAAAATTGCAAAGCCATTATGTTGTATGTTGATGCATGAGAGCAAAAGGGAATTAAAGTCCATCTGGTCTCTTTCAGCTCATTTGCCTCTGTCTGTAGTCCACGGATCATAAGAAATATGTAGTTTCCCTAAGGCTGTGGCCGTGTGAGCTGCCTGGTTTCCTGTATGCAAATTAGGTTTTCTGGAGGCAGCATCATTAAGGACAGCAGGATTGAATTTGAACACTGCTGGATCCACAAGGCAACCCACAAACCCTTTTTTTTTTTTCTCTAAACAAACATTACATTACATTACATTATAGGCATTTAGCAGCCGCTCTTATCCAGAGCGACTTACACAACTTTTTTTTAGCATTTTTTTTTAAACATATTATCCATTTATACAGCTGGATATATACTGAAGCGATTCAGGTTAAGTACCTTGCTCAAGGGTACAACGGCAGTGTCCTACCTGGGAATCGAACCTGCAACCTTTCGTTTACAAGGCCAGTTCCTTAACCATTATACTACACTGCCGCCCAAACAGGGACGATAGCACACAAACCAGATTTGGTATCGCGTCCGATCTGAACTATGTTGCGTTGCGAAGTTGGCCGGGAGATGCCAGCCAGTATGTAACATCGAGGGTAATCAGTCAGTGGGCATTAAGTGCATAATTGGATCGTCTCCAAGACGTGTGGGATCAGCAGTCTCAAACAAACCTTTACATTCATGCGAGCCCTGGGGAGAGTAATGTGTCCCGGCCTCTTGCTTAGCGTGTAGTACGTGCAGCATTTGTACTTTCTGAGTGCGTATGGGACGCCAGTTTTATGGCATAAGCTCAGCATAAATTCAGTTCAGACACACTGATTGGTGTGTCTGAATCTGATTTAGTATTTTAATAGTGAAAAGGCAAGCAGCACAGGGTTTTAATGAAGGTGTGTACCGTGTACTAGCTAATCAGGATAATTTACACATTCCCTTAAAATGAGTGGCTGCATTATGTCCGTATTTTTCACTTGCATGTTCATATAGACTATAGACTTCTGCCCAATATACTAGCTGTAGGCTGCTGGTTCTTCAGATTGATTAAAGATGTGTCATTTACAGTAAAATACAGTCCTGGCAAAAAAGTAAATGTCATATAGCACACTTTATTCTTGATATCCTAATGTGGTATGGTATCACATGTTGGCGTATCTTGCCCTTGTTGGCAGTATGACTTGCACCTGACACATGCACACAAAACATGGAAAGGCCAGAATGAATTTGGTGTCTCTGCATTTATTTGGCTGAGTCTATTTTAACCGAGAACGGAGGAGGAAAAATTGGGCTTTGTTTTGATGATGAAAAAACCTGGCACTGGTACAAATACAGCTGTGACAAGCTCAGATTACTATTTTGGAGGAGCACAAAATGACTTGCTTTTAAAAAAAAATGTAAGCAGTGATACTGGGGAGAAGGAAAGTAGAGTTTGATTACTGATCTCGCCTCGCCCCCCCCCCCCCCCCCCCTAATTAATTAGTTGAGTGTCAAAGCATAAAAGTAGCTATAGCCCAGTTTTGGCAGTGTATTTTTTAAACCAGTTTGGCCTAAGTTAATCGATTGCATTAGCCAAGCTCGATCCTGGTGGAATGAAATTGAAATTGAAACTTGCATACCATATTTAATTGGTTAGCTTGCACTGTGGATTATGAAAAGGAATTACCTACTGTGTCTGGCTAACTAGTCAGCCTAAAATGGCTGCACGGTGTACATGCTAAAGCATACTGCACCAATTTCAGTATCTATAGAGCTATAGCGGAAGTCAATGTGAATAATCTAGCTATCTCAATACCTAAAGGTTGCTTAGTACCTATGGCAGGTAGTGATTTTATGTCAAAGACAATGAGACATTAACTGTCCAAGAGCCCTTTTCCCTTACTTTGGATAAGTAAAAAGAGTCCAAATAAAACAAAAAAATAACCAGTCATCCACCAAGCAATAAGCGTTTACGCGCATACAAGTCTGTCTCCTCTGGCCTCACAGCCCGTGCCTTTATAAGGGCTTAACAAAGGCCATTAGGAACACCTTGGCTGATTACCAGTCAATATTTTGTGTGTGAGACTGGAGGTGAGGCAGCTGCTGTTGAATATCACCAAAGATGGTGGAGGAAACTAATAAGATTATTAGTGTCCTCCACCAGACACTTTATAATAGAAGTCAATACAAAACAGTGACCTCAAGTTGTAATCAGATTGTAGTCAAGGAGATTAATGGGCATGCGTTGAGAAAAAAAAGTCTTAAAATATTAATATTTACATTAATATTCAAACTGAATTTTGCCATTAAAAGAAAGAATGATATTGACAGCTTGCTAAAAAAACAAGCTAGCATGCTACTGAATCTATTTGGTTGTGAGAACAAATGTGACAGCATGAACAAATTAATTGAATTATTCAATCCGGCCAGCAAGGTAACTTCCTGAATAAAAGTCTGGAACATTCCACAGGTAAACAGGTGATGCTATCATGCCTGGGTATAAAAGGATATCAAAAGACTCTTGATATCTTATTTTCAGGTACTCTTACAAGCGATACTATAACCTCTGCATTTGAATGGATCTCTATGGGAACTGGAGGGTGGGACTAGATTAAGCGGTAAATTACACAGGAAGGGTATGGAACCCATGGCTGGCTAAATGGCTGTAAGTCATCAAGGGTCTGAGGTATCAAATGAGCCAGCCATGCCAGACATGCAGTTGATATGGATGGATCACTTTAAGGGTTGTTTCTCCTGACTTATTTTTCCATAGAGTTCAATTGGAAAGTGAGTCAGGAGAAACAACCCTGAAAGTGATCCATCCATACAAAAATCTATAAACTTGATAAGGTAAAACATTAAATATCTTTTTTTTTGTACCGTTTTCAATTAAATATATGTAAAAGAGAATTTACAAATCACTGCTTTCTGCTTTTATGTGCATTTTACATACTGTCCCAACTTTTTTTTGAATTGGGGTTTGTATATGCGGTTTTACACTAAATATTTAATACCAATGAAAATAAATTAAAATGTTTTTTGGAATTAATTATTATTAAGGGGTTTCACACTCGTAAAAACAATTCCCAATCATCCCAATCAATAACATTTCAGTCACCTGCCTAATTCACTTCTTAGAATAGTAAATGGCTCAAAATGAGTGAATCTGTAAATCCAACTGAAGAATGGGGAATGTGTTGATGCTGCTTCATCCCAAAATGAGAATGTTTTCCTTTTATTTGGTTATAACAGCAGGATCAGGATGAAATGAACGAACCTGTGCTTCCTTTCCCAGCTAAATTTCCCATGTTCTTCCATCTGTCTTAATGAGTCACATAACAGCACAAGGTGCCTAGACACCCCAATCACACGTGCATCTGTCTTCTATAATTTGAAGCTGCGCGCCTATTAATCTGGATGGTTTAGAGCAGCTCTCTTTCTCTCTCTCACACACACACACACACACACACACACACACACACTGTCCCTCTCTCTCTCTCTCTCACACACACACACACACACACACACACACACACACACGCATACACACACGCTCTCTCTCTCTCTCTCTCTCTCTCACACACACACACACACACACACACACACACACACACACACACACATACTCTCCCTCTCTCGCACACACACACACACACACACACACACACACACACACACACACATACATACACGCTCTCTCTCTCTCCCTCTCTCTCACACACACACACACACACACACATACATACATACACACACGCGCTCTCTCTCACACACACACACACACACTCCCTATCTCTCTCTCTCACACACACACACACACACACACTCTCCCTCTCACACACACACACACACACTCCCTATCTCTCACACACACACACACACACACACACACACACACACACACACACACACACACCACACTCTCTCTCTCTCTCTCTCTCTCTCTCACTGGTGGAAATATCTGCAGACAGCAGGAGTGTAGGCACGCCTGAGTCTCAGACGTACCGCCCATGTGATCCTGCAGGCTGCCTGAGCTCCAGTCAGGCTGTAGTGCTTCAGCCGGCAGCAGCAGCAGCAGCTAATGAGTCTTTGTGTGGGGAAAGAGAGAGTGGGTTTGTGTGTTTGTGTGTGTGTGTGTGTGTGTGTGTGAGAGAGAGAGAGAGGGAGAGGGAGAGGGGGAGCGAGAGAGAGGGAGAGGGGGAGCGAGAGAGAGGGAGAGGGGGAGCGAGAGAGAGGGAGAGACCCTCGTCATTAAACACTAAAGCATATGGTACCAGCAGTGGAGTCAGGGCTGAGAAATGTGCAGGTCTTCCCCCGCTCTCTCTCTTCCATACCCCAGAGCACTGGGATAACTGGACTGTACACCGCTGAACCACAGCAACATGGGACCGCCTCTTTCAGCGCGTCTCGCCTGTTTTTGACCACCTTTATTTCATTTTTTAAAATTTTTGTATTATTATTCCAAGGAGGAGCCGTGATACTCGGAGCATACCTGGTAGAAGCAGGTCAGTCGTTGCGTTTGCGTCGGTGCAAAGTTCAGTGTTCCAGTATTTACCCTACTCAGCTCTAATGCATCAGGTCACACACAGGAAGCTGTTGATGTGGGATTTTATCGTGGTCATGCTATGTGTCTATGGTGCTTACGCAATGCAAGGTGTTATCGTGGGCCAGATAAACGGTTAGAATTGGAACGTTACAATGGCTTTGTGTCCAGGAGGGATCACCGTTTGGAAAACTCCGTCTCTCCCTTCAGCGCAGCTAACCCGGGGAGGGGCTTTTGTAAATGGCTTTTTTGCTGCATTATCTTTCCTGAAGTCCTTGCTCAGTGGCGGGCGCCGCAGAACAGCAGGCTTGTCTCTCTCACTAATTCATAAACCCCCCCCCCCCCCCCCCCCGAAGTCGCGAAATCTGACGTAATCACCTGTCCTGTTTATGATGTCATGCCAATTAAGAGCGTGCTGAATCTTAGGCATCATCGAGGGGGAGATTCTAAGACATTTTACCTGGGTCTCAGATTTACCTGCATGTACAGTGTCTCAGGTTTACCTGCGTGTACAGTAAACAGAACAAATGGAATGCATGTCAGCAAATTAGTTTCAGATTTTATCATCAGAAAATGAGCATTGTGTCATAAACAATATAAATAATTTTGGTAAATCAACTTTAAGACCGGTGGATAGGATTATACTTCCTTTCTAGAGAATTAGAAATTAAGTGGTGATAACTCATTGGTAGGATTTTATTATATAACCCATAATCAATCACACTCATTACGAAAAATAATAGACTGCACTAACAACTAATCTAAGAGCGATTGTTTATGTACATGTGGACATATGGATATTTGCTTCCATATGTAATAAATAAGAATACTAAGGATGATCAATACCATCATAATAAAAACATGACATTTCCTTCTTTCTTCTTAAGAACTATATGATCTTCAATTTTTTCATGCAATTTTAATTGAACACGGTATACTTTGAATATCCAGAGTTTCAACACTCAGCCTTGTTTTGTTCGATGTTCAATTGCACAATTGCTGTCCACTAATGGTGCAAGTATACTATAGTTGTCATGGAAACCATTTTGGTGATCAAAGCGAAGTGCAACCACTGCCGAGGGCCACAGACACAAATGGGTTTTCAACAAGGAGAACTGATCAGGATCATTTTAGAGTCGCATCGTAGCCAAAGATGGACTACATTATTTCTCTATTTCTCTGCTGTTCTGTATATTTCATACACCATTGAACACCAATAAGATGTCACAGATATACAGGCAAAATGTCAAGGGTTAATTGGTCATTTGAGGTTTACGGCACGTTATATGAGCGCAGTAGACACTGAAGACTCTTAAAAAAACATTATAAGTTAATTTATGAATCCCTTCTCTGAACATATGCATCACGTCAAAGTAACTGTTGCAGACAGATAGCCAGCTTATTAATAGAATTCATATTAAATCATGATATAACAACAATTCAAACAGTAAATCTGTAAATAATACATAAGAAATAATAAAACCGGGAAAACATCTTAGCCTTGGAATTTTGGCTGATAACATTCTGTACTGTATACGGTCTTAAAATAGAATTAATAGTGTACATCATTGTCAATTCATAGGTTTTTGGCTGCACACTTCGTATGGGTTGAACCAGAACTTTCATACTTTCCTATATGCTTGTTGATTCATCTGCGTCACAGGAAATGCTTTGTGCAAATGAACATAGGAAATTATTCTGGCAACTCTGATTTAAGGGTTTCTCATCACCAGTTTCCTAAAAGCCTTCGACCCAGCAATTACCGGCCAGTCCAATGGCCCCCGTATCTGTAGAAGCAAGGCCACAAGAGAGCACTTTGCTTAAACAGCTGATGACCATGTTAGGCATCACGCTCGGCTCCTGACATTAGGAGCAGGTGTGTCCGTGTCACTGCGTGACCGCAGATTGACTCGTAGAGACTGTCCCCTTCGGCAAAAAGCATTTGCAGAGCAGATATTATTCAGGGTCCACTGTTCCCTGCACTCTACCTGAAACAGCACTGCTTTCTGTAATCAACTGATAATGGGGAGCTCTCTTCCGCAGGAGCAATGTTCCCCAGAACAGATACTCTACCAAGCGCTGACATGTTAGGCTGCTCTGATTTTTTTTCTCTCTCTCGTTTGAGCTTTTCTATTTCTGCTTGAAAATAATACGGGGGGGAATAAGCCAGGCTACACGTCTCTGCTCAGTGCAGGCCTTTGGTTGCATTTTAATCTGTTCTCTGGCTAATAATGGCTTCAGAGGTAGTAGATTTAAATGTGCAGTTGCACAAAATATGTTGCATTTAAGACGTATGGATATTGCTCAATGCAACATTATGCTGTATATTGTACCGTGCAATAAAATGCTCTACTAGTGACACAGGACTATGAGATAGGAATGAGAAAATAAACAATAAGCAATGAACATATGGGTGCCTTTCAACAAATTCAATTATAGGTTAATGCTAATACTAGTGAATGATATATGCTAATACGATATATGCTAATACAACTACTACTACTGCTGCTACAAATAATTATCATCATTATTTTTTTATGTTATTTTGTACAAGTTCATACACAACAGTATTGCATCTTTTCCAGAGGCTATGCAAAATAATTGATTAAGGAATAATTGAAGATTGGGAAGTAAACACGGTGTTTCTTCCTGGTGACAAAATGGATCACATCTACAGGACTGACTCCTCGTCCTTTTTATAGCACTGCAGACATGATACAATCTAACTGCAATGTGCTTGTGCTGCTCCTTAGCAAACTGTGTTCACATTTACGTTAGTGGCCACTGAGACAACAGTCATTTGTAAGAAAAAATCTGAAACACTTCCTTAATTCTGTTTCTCGAAATACAGGAAAACAAGCATTGTCAACCGTATCAGCACCTAGGTGAAACTCAGATAACCAGAAAGTGCTTGTTGAGCTGAATTTGTGAAATGTCTTGACGGTCATTGCATTTTGCATTGTGAATATTCAGACTGCTTATTTTAATCTGCAGAATCAGAATGAAAGCCGCCTATTAAATCGTAGTATGGTGCAGAGACAGAGAGAGAGAGAGAGAGAGAGAGAGAGAGAGAGAGAGAGAGAGAGAGATAGAGACAGGAAGAGAGAGACACAGGGAGAGAGAGAGAGAGAGAGAGAGAGAGAGAGAGAGAGAGAGAGAGAGAGAGAGACACTGCGGAGGGAAGTCCTTTACTCTTATTTTATCCAATAACAAATTAGGAGAAAAATAAATATGTTATATGACCTGTTCCTAC
This sequence comes from Synaphobranchus kaupii, assembly GCA_029718625.1. Lineage (NCBI taxonomy): Eukaryota > Metazoa > Chordata > Actinopteri > Anguilliformes > Synaphobranchidae > Synaphobranchus > Synaphobranchus kaupii. Next base: position 61,289,507 of record CM056384.1, on the reverse strand, counting down.
CCTATGCACTTGGGGGCACTCTTGATCTATCAAATAAAATTGTTTGTGACCTCTCCTCCTGTGCCTTTTAATCAGACCATGAAATTTTCCTTAATTTCCCTTATTTTTTATTATTCTCCCGCCTGTTCGGTCAGCATGACCTATCTTATCAGCTTAGTTATGGAACACAGGAGGAAAACATTCCTGTTTTGACTGGTATGCTAGATGCCCTCGTCCTGCCTCCTCTCACCACCCCCCATTTCAGTACTTTTCCACTAGATCTTGACTGTATTATTTAATTATTTGTATAGAAGTTTTGCTTCTACAACACACAGGGAGACAGAGAGAGAGAGAGAGAGAGAGAGACAGAGAGAGAGAGAGACACAGGGAGACAGAGAGAGAGAGAGAGAGAGAGAGAGAGAGAGACACACACAGGGAGACAGAGAGAGAGAGAGAGAGACACACAGGAAGAGAGAGAGAGAGACACAGGGAGACAGAGAGAGAGAGAGACACAGGGAGACAGAGAGACACACACACACACAGGGAGAGAGAGAGAGACACAGGGAGACAGAGAGAGAGAGAGACACACAGGGAGAGAGAGAGACACACAGGGAGACAGAGAGAGACACAGGGAGACAGAGAGAGAGCGCCATGGAAACACAGTATTTCCATAAACCCTGCACCCACCGGAGGCCCCATGTCCTAAATCTATTCTGTTTGTAAGGAAGTCTGTAGCAGTTTAGAGGGAGGCACAGAGTAAGGAAGTCTGTAGCAGTGTAGAGGGAGGCGCAGAGTAAGGAAGTCTGTAGCAGTTTAGAGGGAGGCGCAGAGTAAGGAAGTCTGTAGCAGTGTAGAGGGAGGCGCAGAGTAAGGAAGTCTGTAGCAGTGTAGAGGGAGGCGCAGAGTAAGGAAGTCTGTAGCAGTTTCGAGGGAGGCGCAGAGTAAGGAAGTCTGTAGCAGTTTAGAGGGAGGCGCAGAGTAAGGAAGTCTGTAGCAGTGTAGAGGGAGGCGCAGAGTAAGGAAGTCTGTAGCAGTTTCGAGGGAGGCGCAGAGTAAGGAAGTCTGTAGCAGTTTAGAGGGAGGCGCAGAGTAAGGAAGTCTGTAGCAGTGTAGAGGGAGGCGCAGAGTAAGGAAGTCTGTAGCAGTTTCGAGGGAGGCGCAGAGTGACGGCCTGATACCTGGCACTGATGCAGCAGCAGCATCTGTACTCTGGCTGTGCCCCAAAAGAGCTGGCCCGGCCCATTCCCCACTCTCTCCCTCTCTCTCTCTCTCCCTCTCGCTGCTTGGACACGGTCCATTTGAAAATGGTCACATTGTTTATTGAAGACTTATCTGTGGTGACTCACCATGTCTGTCCCTGCCCCATGCTGAGCGGTGTGCCCATGTGTGACTAAACTGTTTTATTTTCACATACACCTTTCTGCCCCGATGCTTGCAAGAGCAGGTTATGAATTTCACATTCTTATAAGAGCTGGTGAATTTATTAAGCATATTCTCTCTCTCTCTCTCTCTAGTATGTAGCTGTGTATTTATGTATGCAACTGTATATACATATATGTGTATCATGATTATTGGTATACACGCACAAACAAACATGCACACACGCACGCACATACACGCATGCACGCACACACACACGCACGCACGCACGCATGCACAACATATCTGGTGCTCTGAGGGATCAAAGTGGCTTTTTATAAACACATTTGCGGTACACACGGAGAGAACAGACTCACTGGTCACTCAATTAAACATGACGGAACGTACTTCCTGAACGTGAAAGATCCCTTGCAATTAGCAGGCCCTCTCGCTCCATGCTCAGCTTTCTGTGGTGCACTCATCAATTGCTTGAGGGAAGACGGTGAAGTGGAAGGAGGCGTGTGTATGTGGGGGGGGGGGGGGGGGGGGGGTAGGGTAGTGGGGGCTAATTGGGTGTGCAGAGGGTTGTGGTGGGAGCTAGCCGGGCATTAAACAATGTTTCTCTTGTGCGTAACAGGTGCAGCCGGTCACCATGAGCGGAATACTGAAGAGGAAGTTCCAGGAGGTGGACGGCTCTTCGTCGCGCTCGTCCTTGCGGGAGTCAGATGACGAGGTCCCCAGTAGCGAGAGCGGGGACAGCAGCGACAGTTTCAACCCCTCCGGTGCCGAACACTTCCCCTGTAAGCCACTCCCCTCTCTACCGCCACCCCTGAACACTTCCCCTGTAAGCCACTCCCCTCTCTACCGCCACCCCTGAACACTTCCCCTGTAAGCCACTCCCCTCTACCGCCAACCCCTGAACACTTCTCCTGTGAGCCACTCCCCTCTACACCAACCCCTGAACATTTCCCCTTCAGGGGAGTCTGTCCTGTTTACAAATATCACTGGCCCTGAACCTACAATGACTGTCAGTTAATCAGTCAAAATTTTGTGAGAGTTCTTTTTGAATTTGGTTTCCTTTTTGCTGATTGAAATCACCAGTGCATGATGAGGGCCAACTTCTGCTCTGAATTATTTAATCAGTCCAATCATTTAATTGATCTGAAATATCCTGATATGGTGATGAGCTACAGCCGCAGACTGCACATGTATCCTGGGTAATGTTGTTTTACTGTGGCCGTAGGGGTGTATCCTGGGTAATGTTGTTTTACTGTGGCCGTAGGGGTGAAACAGCACTGCCGTCTACAGCTGTTCATTGAAGCTAGAATAATTATTTGGAACAAAACCTCCACGCTCCACACACCCTCCAGGAATAGACGTGTGCTCTCCTGTTTTTAAAATTGTGTGTCCAAAATTCAGTGTCTCAGCAGTCTTGCTCCCAACCATATCAACCACCCATGTAAAACTTGAATATTATCAATCGCATAGTTTTACTCTGTGCCCACCGCCTGTAATATCTCTGGTGAAGGTGACAAGGTGGCTCAGGTGTACTTATTACCTAGACGAGTAGCAGAATACCCAAGTGCAGAGTAAAATTGAAAAATCAGAGGGTTGACTGGGATATTATCCACACCTTAGCATCCTGCATGTTGAGTCAGCTTTAATAAAGACTCTCTGCTCAGTTAAACAGTGACTGAGTGCCGAACCATGGAAGCTCATATCAATACAGCAAATGAATGAGGAACCTTTCATTAGGAGATGAATCGGTGAGCAAAGCCAGATCAATGAGCTGGTGCTTGGAACCTATGGACTCCTGTGTCCTGTGCAAGGCCAGAGAAATGTGCGTTTCTGAAAAGGTCTCAGCTGTCTCCTGTTGTTGTTCTCCCTTCCCTCTCTAAATAGCCCCTAGTCCGCCTTGCACCTCCAGCAGCCATGGCCTTACAGTCAAATTCTACAAGGACCAAAAAAAAAAAAAAGGAGGACTTGTCTCTTTGAATAAAACAACTCTTTCCCCCTTGCACCTTAAACGCCGCTGTGAGCTTTGAGTTGTGTTTGGCTCACCCAATCCGGTTCCCTCGGTCTCGCGTTGGGTTGGGTGACACGCCTCCCTCCCTGGCCGCTGCTCTCCCAGGCTTCCTGCGGGATGTGTGTCTGTTCCTGGTGATAATGACAGACAGAATGCGGGGATTAGAGCGTTTTGAGTCCGCACGGCACGGACATGCATGGCCCAAAGACACCCCCACCCCCCCCACCCCATCCCATCCCATCCTGCCAATCAAGAGGCCTTCCACAGAGTAAATGCATTTCTCCGAAAAATACCATCACCTCCACTGCCTCAAAGGAAACTCCCCCTCTCTTAAGCCATGTGCTCATTGTCCAAATGGGTACGTGTTCATTTCAGAATAAGTCTCTGCCCCTCGGCAGTGTTTTTTACAGGAAACCTGGAGCCTGGGCGGCTGTGTTTAAGCCTAATGCAATTTAAATCTGAGATCCCAGGCATGGGAGCTGGATGGCTCGGAGATTTATTGCGAAGGTGGGCGCCAGTGAAACAACACTGCCTCCAGTTTGCCTCTGATCTGCTCTTTCAAAAGCCACGGAGCCCCGCTGAGTTCTTTTGAGACCACTGTCATGGCAACATTCTGATTGTTTGCAAAGTTATATTAAGGCACACATTATGAACCTAATGGTTGGCCGTAAATCTGATTATAATACGCACGTTAAATAACTCCCGCTTCGTAGGAACCCACAAAATATTTACACACTCTGCTTTTTTAAAAGGATTGCACAAGGAATGGAATTCATAAGGTAGACTACCCATGGAGTACCTGGAAAGACATTCCCATGGCCCATAACTAGCAATAATTACAATGAGATCAAGGGCAAACTCAACTTCAACCCAACTTTCATCAGCAATGATGCTGTATGTAGCCATTAAACCAGTAAGCTTTACAATGCAGAAAGGCAGCTGGGAAGTGTACCTGCAAGCCTGCACAGTTGTACGTTTGAGTGAATCTTGAGATTATTTTCAGGCAGCAACTGCCGTGAGAGCCCAGTCCCTCTGTAAGTGGAGGTCACAGCAGGTTCCTGTAAGACTGGTTCTCCAGTGTGTCTCCTCACGGCGTCTCAGCTGTCTTCACCAGCTGGTTCCCATTTATTCTGTTTGTCTGACATCAAGAGGAGCGATGCGAGCTCCGCAGAGTGCTCCTCTCCGCTGACCCAAGACAGGAAGTGGGGATTTTTAATGCTTTGTGTCCACAGCGCTTTTTCCATCTTGAAGGAAAACAGACTAAACGGAGAATTTATCGCTCACTGAGCCAAGTGAACGTTAAACAGAAGGCACACAATGCAAGTAGCAAACGGGCAGGTGCAGTACAACATGCAAAAACCTAAATGTTCTAAAGGGACATAGAGTTGTACATACAACTGTAAACAGTAGTCACTGTGTGAAAAATCCAAAGTGTAGCAAATTCAGTGTGAGTCAAAATTTACTTGCTGCCAAACATTTTTACTTTTACAATATAGTCTGCTGGGTGGCTCATCTGGTTCAGACATCATTATGTGGTGCAAGGATGATCCCTACAGTCGCAGATCATATCTGTGTATCTACAGCCTCCCAAACCAACAGCAGCGATCGCTGCATTAATCCAGCTGCAAAATACTTCATTGGACATTTCAAATTAGTGTGGAAATATGACATGCCAAATGAAAAATTATATATAATGACAATGAACAAATATGATTGGATAATGGATGCATCTTCTGCTGTCCCATTTCTGACTCTACTGCCATCTATGTGTTGGAGGAATCATTTCATCCTTTTGTTCAAATTCACCTAATTATCCTACCATTTACTGCTCTTGATTTATTGGTTAACAAAAGCAGGACTGCTGATTGTAACCTCTGTGCCTTGTTTTGGATCAGCTCCCTCGATACTGAAGAGAGAGAAGAGGATGAGGAGGAGGAGGAACGTTCACTTTGAGAAGGTGACGGTGTACTACTTCAGCCGTAGACAGGGCTTTACCAGCGTGCCCAGCCAGGGGGGCAGCACCCTGGGCATGTCCAGTCACCACAGTGGTGTGAGGCAGTACACCCTGGGAGAATTCGCCATGGAGCAGGACAGGATCCACAGGGACATGCTGAGGAACCACCTGAAAGAAGAGAAGCTCAACTCAATTAAACTCAAGGTTGGACAAATCAGAGCCAAAATGTACAAATACAGTCCTGTGCAAAAGTCTTAGGCGCAAGTAAAAAAAATAAAAATAAAAAATTCAGTAAAGCGAAGATGCTTTCAAAAACGATGAAATTAAAATTTTCTAAATATCAAGCAAGTGAATGTAAAAGCAATTAAATAAAGAGTAGTAAACAGTAAAAAAAAAAACTCAATCAAATCAATATTTGGTGTGACCACCCTTTGCCTTTAGGCCTCGTCCACACGTACACGGATATTTCTAAAAACGCATTTTTTCCCCCTCCGTTTAAAAAAAAATTCCCGTCCACACCACACCATTTTAGAAAATCTCTCCGTCCACACGACAACGCAAAAAACTAAATTCTTTGCATTAATTTCACCGTAAATACAATTTTTTGAGTACAAAAGCCCATGTAGGCTTTGCTTGTAAAGTAGTCGTGTATCGGGAGACATAAAACCATCCACGAAAATGACAAGCAACAAGTCTATAACGTAATTCTGTGCAAGATTTTCTAAAACAACAGTTTATGTGTGTGTGTGTGTGTGTGTGTGTGTGTGTGTGTGTGTGTGTGTGTGTGTGTGTGTGTGTGTGTGTGTGTGTGTGTGTGTGTGTTTTTGTGTGATACGTTGATAAAAGATGGTATCAATGAGAAAATATAGTCAGTAAAAAAATAATGAGTTCACTAAAATAAGAAACTATTCTAATGGTCTGTGTCTTTTGGAAAATTGACATATAACAACATTTGCCACGCGCAAATTGAGGGCATGATGTCAGCGTTTTCCAAAAACTCCGTTTCAACCGTACACACGAATACACGTAGAACGGAGTTTTAAAAAATCTCCACCCTGGAAGGTGTTTTCCAAAAGCTCCGTTTTCAGCGACCTAAAACTCGTTTTCGTGTGGACGGGAGGCCAAAACGCAGAGAAAATACTACGTTTTTAGAAATATCCATATACGTGGACGGGGACTCTGCGTTTTGGCCTCCCGTCCACACGAAAACGAGTTTTAGGTCGCTGAAAACGGAGCACGCACACACGCACACGCACACGCACACGCACACACACACACACACACACACACACTGTTGTTTTAGAAAATCTTGCACAGAATTACGTCATAGACTTGTTGCTTGTCATTTTCGTGGATGGTTTTATGTCTCCCGATACACGACTACTTTACAACCAAAGCCTACATGGGCTCTTGTACTCAAAAAATTGTATTTACGGTGAAATTAATGCAAAGAATTTAGTTTTTTGCGTTGTTGTGTGGACGGAGATATTTTCTAAAATGGTGTGGTGTGGACGGGAATTTTTTTTTAAATGGAGGGGGAAAAAATGCGTTTTTAGAAATATCCGTGTACGTGTGGACGAGGCCTAAAACTGCATCAAATCTCTTCGGAACACTGTCGTGCAGTTTAATAAGAAAATCAGCTGTTAGGTTGTTCCAAGTGTCTTGGAGAACTTGCCACAGATCTCCTGCAGACTTTGGCTGTCTCGCTTGCTTCTGTCTGTCCGGCTAACCCCAGACAGCCCAGATGATGCTGAGATGAGGGCTCAGTGGAGGCCATCTGTTAAAAGAAATACAAAAAATTCTCTGTAACATTTAATTTTTTGGAAAAAAAAATAAAAAATCTAGAATTAGTTATTTTCTACTGACACACTAATGCAGGAGACATCAAAAAATAAACATCTATATAATTTATATAAACACCCATATAAAAATGTATAGTACAAAATCACAGTACTGTATACATGTGCATTTTTGTGACTTTTTTCAGCTGTGTAACTGTCAAAAAAAAAACTTGACTTTCCATGTCGCTCATCCTTTCAACTACAGTTGACAGAATTTGATCCTCTTTTTTAGCTGACCAAGAACGGCACGGTGGACTCCGAGGAAGCCGGCGTGCTCACCGTGGACGACATCTCGGACGACGACGTCGACCTGGACAACACGGAGGTGGACGAGTACTTCTTCCTGCAGCCCCTCACCACCAGGAAGCGGCGAGCCCTGCTGCGCTCCTCGGGCGTGAGGAAGATCGACGTGGAGGAGAAGCACGAGCTGCGGGCGATACGCGTCTCGCGGGAGGACTGCGGCTGCGACTGCAGGGTCTTCTGTGACCCCGAGACCTGCGCCTGCAGCATGGCGGGAATCAAGTGCCAGGTAAAATTACCTGAAAAAGAACCTTCCGCTCGTTCTGTCCTCCAATACAGGCGTCCCCGTCCTTAGTCCGAGAGGGCCGCAACACCTGCTGCTGCCCACTGTTGCTCAGCACTTAGTCCGAGAGGGCCACAACACCTGCTGCTGCCCACTGTTGCTCAGCACTTAGTCCGAGAGGGCCACAACACCTGCTGCTGCCCACTGTTGCTCAGCACTTAGTCCGAGAGGGCCACAACACCTGCTGCTGCCCACTGTTGCTCAGCACTTAGTCCGAGAGGGCCACAACACCTGCTGCTGCCCACTGTTGCTCAGCACTTAGTCCGAGAGGGCCACAACACCTGCTGCTGCCCACTGTTGCTCAGCACTTAGTCCGAGAGGGCCACAACACCTGCTGCTGCCCACTGTTGCTCAGCACTTAGTCCGAGAGGGCCGCAACACCTGCTGCTGCCCACTGTTGCTCAGCACTTAGTCCGAGAGGGCCACAACACCTGCTGCTGCCCACTGTTGCTCCGCACTTAGTCCGAGAGGGCCACAACACCTGCTGCTGCCCACTGTTGCTCAGCACTTAGTCCGAGAGGGCCACAACACCTGCTGCTGCCCACTGTTGCTCAGCACCTAATTGATCAATCAAAAACCGTTTATTGCACAGTTATCTCACCTCGCCTGATTTATAAAGTCTACACTGGTTGCTGGCTGATTTTAAGGTGAAAACAAAAACCAGCCTGCAGCACCTCCAGGACCTGGGTTGGGGACCCCTGCTCGAATGCAATGTTCTCATGTACACTCACCATGGGTCAAAAGAATATTAATATACACAGTAAAATGATCAGTATTAACTCAAATTGTACAAAGTTTCAAGAGTCCAAGAGGAATGTATGCTGCTGTACTAGATCGGCGTAAACGTAAAGTTGATTTAACATTGAGGTTTGTACTTTACCGTCCAGTGGTTTCAAAATGGTACAAGTGTACAGTCTTATTTCCATTGTTCTGGTTTGCTCAGTACATTTTTTTTTCATATCAAATTAATATGTATTTTACTCCTACTTACTCCTGTCCAAACCTCACAATTCTGCCTTAGTGTCATTCCTTTTTCAAGAAATGTTGTAAACAACATACCCTAGCTACGTTCCCCACAAGCAGATATAAGACTCTTGTCACTGGTATTGTATGGTGCACACTGCTACATACCCAAGTTGGCGGAAACAGCGTTTTGATTTGTTTGTAAGCGGCTGGCTGTGGTGTTTTCAGCGTTTGATTTGTTTGTAAGCAGCCGGCTGTGGTGTTTTCAGGTGGACCGAATGTCGTTCCCCTGCGGCTGCACGAAGGAAGGGTGCAGCAACGGCGCGGGCAGAATCGAATTCAACCCCATCAGGGTGCGCACCCACTTCCTGCACACCATCATGAAGCTGGAGCTGGAGAAGAGTCGCGAGCAGCAGAAGGACTCCGCCCCTAACGGTTACCAAGGAGACGGCGGTCCCCTGGCACAGGCCCAGCGTGGTCTGGAGTACCCCCTGGCGGACGGAGTTCCGCAGGCCGCTCTCATGCGCCTGCAGGCCGCCGAGGAAATGGATGAGCCCATCGAGGAAGAGGAGGAGGAGGACGAGGATGACGAGGACGACGATGAGGAGGATAACGACGAAGACGACGACGACGAAGAGGACGCCGACAGCTTATGCAGCGGCCTCACCGACTCCAGCACCCAGAGCCTGGCCGTTAGCGACTCTGAGGAAGACGAGGACGAGGACGAGGAGGACGAGGAGCGGGCCAGCATGCCTCCGGTGTCTCACACTGAAGTGGTGCCTCTCTCGTCCGTGCTTCGTTTCTCCGACGGCGCCGCGGCGCGCGACAACCACGCTAACGCCAACGCCTACTTCTCCGGCTCCTCCGCCGACTATTACCAGATGCGAAACTCCGGCGCCGCCTCGGCCGGCGGGAACGCCGGCCAAAACACAGAGCCGTACGCCGAAGCTCCTCCCTTCCGGGACAGAGTGGCCAATCACAGGGACTCCGTGTCCCTCGGGCCCTTTGATATGAGCTCGGAGCAGTACAGCGGCTTCTCCAGGCGGTCCGAGGAGCAGTACGCTAGCCCCCATTTCTCGCTAACCAACGGGGGATCCTCCGTCATCCTCCACTGCACACCAGACCAAGAGAATAATGTCCAGTCCAACGGGGTGTACGGCGAGGAGCCTGGGGTTCACTCTAAGATGGAGTTCCAGAACTACTTGAACAATAACTCACAGGGGCACTACATCAGTGATGGCAACTGCCTTATGTCCACTCGGCCTGAGGAGGTCACCAACGGCCTGTCGGAAAGCTCGTCTTTAACAGAGAGTAAAAAGAACCGTCTGTCACTAGAGAGTTTTCCCAAAGTCACATCAGTTTAGCGTGCCCCGGTCCATTTTAGGAACACTGGTTCAATCAATTGAAGTGAACGCAAATTATACAGAATTGAAAGGTAACGATTATATGATTGTACAATGAGATTTATGGGAGAAGTCTGAATTTGGCATTTTACTTAAATTTCAATTTAGTTTAATTTTATTTGTAAAGCACTTTTTACAGACACCGCCTGTCACAAAGACTCTTTACAGAAAAACGGGGAAACAATTGGGATACTTTTTTCTTTTGTTGGAAGCAAATGGAAGCTTACTTGCACATGAAAATGAAAATTCCCTGTTTTACATAAAGGTTCACACTGTAAACATATTTCTTTGGGAAATGATTTAAAATGCAAAATGAGAACCAATAAATATAAACTGTAAGCTTTAGGCCTGTGCAATGTAAGTATCTCAAAGTAAAGCAATCTCAAAGTAAAAGTTCTAGTTTTAAGTATATATTGTTGATAGGACTTTTATATGTCCATGTGTCAGTTTGTGGAAAAAAAGTATTGTTGCAGTGTATTTATGGGGTTATGAAGTGTATGTAAAAAATATACATTTTGATAATGAAAAGCATGTTATTTTTCAGCTTGATGACATTTATGACATTGACAATATAGGTTTATATAAATCTGTATCAATGTACTGTACAACATTTTAGCTGTCGTCACATCTAGTGTGTGCTTTTCTATCGTTTGTAAAAGCATGAAACTGGCTCTGAATATTTTGGTTGTCATTAGCTTTTGGCTAAAATGCCAAAAGCATAAATCAATCTGAGAGATAAATTTAAAAAATAAAGATACACAACCTGCACTTTTCTATGCTTACATCTGAGAGGGGGCAGTTGCCCTGTAATTTTCTTAAAGTACTTGAACCATGATAAAGGTTGTAGACCACGGTGTAATTTACTTTGATTTTCAGTGGCTGTTCTCAGTTTGTTATCAATATTTTTCATAAACTTCAAGATAATTTCTAAAGACATTTTTGTTTACGGTACAGCGACAATGTAAAAATATATTTGCCATGGTAATAAGAAAGCAGGACAGAAAGCAGTAAAAAAAAAAAAAAAATGTTTTTCAGGTAGATGAACTTCCAGCAATCACATTTTCTGATATAACCTTATTGTACATTAGCATATAAAGCGTGAACAGTGATTCTCAATCATAGCATTTTGACACGCATTAAGGGCACCTAGGGCATTGGGATATGCCATGAACATGTACGTCAAAATTGGAATTGAAATTGATATTTTCTGTGCAACATTTTTTTTTCCCCCCCAAAGTGTTTCCTTGGGATTGAAGCTTTATGTTCCAAGCATAAATCATGTCACATGATTGACCATGGTAATTCTGATTTATCCAACCTATCATTCCTGTTCCACAGAACATTCCCTGCGTAAGCAAGTATGATATAAGCATTTATCAACGATAATACATCTTTTAGTTTAAGATTGCCAATATGTGTGACTAAGACCCATCACATTTAGAAGTTCACTACAGGGTATAATAACTGATAAAGTTCTGTCAGAACCAAAATTGAATTTGATGTTTGAATCAAATCGAGGGCATGAGCTGTTTAGATCAAACAGAATTGGGCCAATAGCACTTTCTTGTATATGCTACTTTGAAGTTGTATGAGAGTAATGAACTATGGTAGACTGAACATGGCTATTCATTTTAAGGGGTAAAGATAAAAGCCGTACAGTGAGCACTTGGAGACAATATGGATGCTGTATGTTTGATGGCAAATTTAAACTTAGGAAAAGTGTTTCTAAACAATTTAAATACCTATTCATTGAGAGTGCAATAGCATCTGGAAAGAGTGTGATTGTTATGTTTACAATGGCTTTGACAACACCACTAACACACGTACTACTTAAAAAGTATTTTCTACACCAAGGGCATTAGCAACATCTACATTTTGAGTAACGTCACGCGGAGCAACAGCTGGGCAGATCAACTTATTTCTGTGGTTTGTCCATAACTCTTGAGATTAGACAATACTGAAATATTTTTACTTATAATATTTATTATATACACTTATAAAGCCAAACTGATAAGTGTTACCCAATCAGCATATAGTGTAACCAGTACTCTGTTCAGGTTTATCAGCTATGCCTAGTACACACATTATGAGCCTGACACGTGGCCTGCTCTGGAATTTAGAGAGAATATCACCATGTGCGTCACCACCATGATGTCAGCATTTTCTGAGCGCTCAAACTTACACTACCGGTTAAATGTTTTAGTACACCCACAACTGTCAAGCAATCAGAGGTTAAAAAAATAAATAAACACCTTTTCTTTTACAAAAAGAATGATCTAAATCTTAGATAGCCTTTAACCTTTTAACCTTTAACCTTAGATAGCCGATAACCTTTGCAGTAATAACTGCTGAGCATATTTGTGCCATTTTTTCTACAAGGGTAGTCATATAGCTCTGAGATTTCATACTACACTGCTGTAGAAGTTCTTAGGTGTGCTGCACTTGTGGGTTGCTTCCCCTTGACCTTTCTGTCCAATTCGTCCCAAAGTTAGGTCGATTTTACTCTTGTTGGAAAATAAGAGAGAATTTGTTCACCTGTTTAGTAACAGATAATTTTTTACTTCTGACTATTCACTTCTTACCGTTTGAGATTATTTCTAAAAGACAAACTGCTTAAATTACACTAAAAAACACACAGCGCTAAATTATGAGTAAAGTGCACTAATACTTTTGACTGGTAGTGTACAGTTACAGTGCCACCCGCTTATACTTGTCTTGATAGGTATACATGGATAGATCAGATCTTTCCTGGCCTTTCTGCAGCTCTGAGCTCTGCTGCTTCTCTATACTGTGTACTGTATACTGGTTTTGTGCTCACACTTCGGCCAGACACTTTGTGTTGGCTCACTACGCTATTGAATGGTTATTTTTAATTGGCAGTTGGCAGGTCTACCATCATCACACCTAGCGAAGCCCAACACTGAGCATGATTCTAGAAAAGCCCAGCCAGAAATAAAAACGCACAAAAAAAAAAAAAAACACCACTTGCAAAGGCTATTCTCATTATATAGTACATGATATAAGATCTAATATGCTAATTCATAGTACAATTTCACTGTACACATGTCAAATTTTAACAAGAATCCTTGATTCTTTAATAGCAACTAAAATGTTTAGTAGCTATTAAAAGATAGTAGCTAAATTGAAGCTACAATGTTGTATTGTCTAGCCTTTTAACAAGTAAAATCACTGAACATGCACAGATCATTCAAAGATTCCCACAATAACCAATGTCACAAAACTTTTTAGATCTGCTCCACTGATCTACTGATGAAGTAATACCATCATTCATCATCCAATAGATCAATATTGGTGGCAGCGATAATACATTTTCAGTTCTGATTCAATCTTCACACCTCAGAAATGGATTGTGAATATTTATTCTCCTTTCAGTTGTGGTACTTTTTCCGTAAGGGTGAAAGGTCGGGGGAAAACCTACTAGGTTCCAGCCAAAAATATTAAAAGTGGCAAAGAGTGAAGTGGCAAATGAATCGTCGTTATACTGCTGTATGTATAATTTCAGTATTTATTACTAATTATATTGAAATGGTGTATTTATTGTGGTTTATTGCAACAGTATGTATTGGGGGGGGAAAATAGTTAAATTCAGTCTTTAAATTGTTTCATAATCGTTGTGAATTGTACCCTGCTCTTGCTTTCTCAACTAAATGTGCCCGTTGTGTTTAATTCAGTTTTGAGATGGTTGATCTAAACATGGAAATCAGTACAAATGAAAATATTCCAGATACTTATTTGCACAGATATTTGCTATATGGTTATTGAAATGTATTTTGTTTTTTAAACCAATGAGAATGAGATCTGCAATGTTGAATTTATTTACATTTTTCTTTCCACAAGTCCAGGCTTTGAAATAAATGAAAACAAAACTTGACGCTTGTTGACTGGTTGCGTATTATTATGCATTTATATGTTTTTTTTGTTAAATATATGTGCTTAATTTACTGTAGATAAGGCTAGAAAACATGATGTGGGTTCAATTGATCTAATCAATTCAATTTGTTGATTTATATCAATGTTATATCTTGTTGCTAATACGTAGAGATTGGCACTCCGACATCAAAACAACTTGGTGACAATACATTTCCAACTCTGAAGGTACAGTATAGTAAAATTCCTGAGCATACAGCGCCCCCTTCAGGCTAAGAACAGGCATCACAGAGAAACCCAGATAACGAATACAGTATATGAATATACTGTCTATATAACTCTGGAAAAAATTAAGAAACCACCCCATATTTTTTGAAGAAGAATCAGGGTTACTCCACCAAATATTGATTGTTGAAACCTCCCCAAGTGAAGACATTGTTATTTTTATTATTTATTTATGGGTATACCCTTGCTTGTACCGTGAATAAATAAAAGTTACAAACAAAATCTAATTTAGTTACTGTATATTTCCCATTAATATATATTTCTTTTTAAGCACACCTGAGTCTTTAGGAACTATTATGGGTTTTTAGCCTGTTTGTCACCTCATATTTATACCCTAGTGAAAAAATAAGTTTGTGTGACCACAAATATGAGGTGACAAACGGGCTAAAACCCCTTAGTCATCAATCAACATGGGGAGGATCAGAGAACACACAAATGAAATGAGACAAAATGTTGTTGACCTTCCTATAACAGGCAATGGCTTTAGAAAAATAGCTTCATATCCGAAACTACCCATTTCCACCATTAGCGCAATAATTAAGAAGTTTAAAGCAACTGGAGCTGTGATGAAGCTGCCTGGAAGAGGATGCAAGTGTAGTTTGCCCCCACGCACATTGAGGAGGATGGTTTGAACTGCAGAAATTTATCCAAGGATCACAGTTTGAGAATTGTAGAAGTTGATGCATCCTGGAGTCACCAAGTCTCCAAAAGTACAATTTGATGCCGTCTC
Organism: Synaphobranchus kaupii; assembly: GCA_029718625.1. Taxonomy (NCBI): domain Eukaryota; kingdom Metazoa; phylum Chordata; class Actinopteri; order Anguilliformes; family Synaphobranchidae; genus Synaphobranchus; species Synaphobranchus kaupii. Next base: position 61,274,496 of record CM056384.1, on the reverse strand, counting down.
TATGGCAACAAGCTATTTAGAAGGCTTGCAAGCAAGCCTCTGCTGTCATCATCGTTCCCTTACCTGAACCCAATTAAAAACTGGGGTTCAGGTCTCTCCACAAGCGAGAACCAAGGAAGGATTTGGAGAGATTGTGTATGGAGGAATGGTCTTGAATCCATTGCTATGTGTTCTCTAACCTCATCAAACATTACAGGAGAAGACTCAGTGCTGTTATCTTAGCAAAGGGTGGGTGCACTAAGTAATAAATACAGGGATGACAATAACCGTGACACTCATCTGCTTCAAAATAAAAATTATTTTGCATTTGTTTTGATTTGGGTTTTTTTCCTCTGATCAATGGTATCACAATTAATCTATATAAATATATATATATATATATTAAACTATATAAATATATAGTGGAAAAAAAGGCAGGAGGAATTCCACATATTCACACAAAATGGGTATTGCATATCCAAACACCAAAATAATGTTATCCTTTTAAATGAAAAATGCTTGACATACCTTGTAGAAGGGGTACGGGATTACCCAATTTCAGATGAAGGTGGACAAATAAACTATGGTAGGCCTATAATTTGTAAACAAAGACCTTTGGAAGGGGAATTTCTACCCTCACATCAACATACAGAGTGAAATTCCTTCTCCAAACAGGGCTAATGAAAAGGGAAACACAGTAGATGCCCTAGCTTGCAAATACATTCAGTTTAATTGCAATAAATATTGTCAAAATATTTGAAAAAATATCAAATTTTGTAATAATATCTTAGAAGTCTAGAAAAGGCTAAGTCACTGGTATAATGAAAGTAGCAGAATACAATTTTATTTACTCAATGCATTATTTTACAGTTTGAACAAGTTACAGTTCTGCAGCCAATGATAAATGAAACATTTCCAGCTAGTTTATCATTTTAACTGTTTTAATGATTCCATCTAGTCATATTGTTCATACAAAAAAAAAAAAAAACAATGTCAAAAGTACAATTAAATAATACATTCTGACCTTAAATCAAGTCATGATTCAGGCACATATACATTTCACAAACAAAGAAAAATTTCTGCATATCATTTCAATGTAAGGCAATGGAAGCGTAAAAATACTTTTTCTATATCCTTGAGGTAATACATTTTAGCTGAACTTTAACTATACTCTCTATAGGTCAATAAGAAGTCTCGTCTCACTTTATCTAAATAAACCCTATTTTAATAAAGTCTTAATACATATATAATTATTACTATTACTACATTATTACTAAACACTATTACTTACACAACACATACATACTCTTTGCAATAGTTAAAACTACCTAATGTGCATTTTACCAAAAATGTCCTGTATGCACACCATTTTAACATGCAAAGAACATGTTAACAAAAAAAAAGAACAAAACAAATACCAAAACCCACCCAGATAGTGTACAAGAAATGTGATCTAGGTAATTACAAAAAGAAAGAGGGCATTCGGTACTCATAACAAAGACAAATAAAGATTTATAACCATATATCTACGTATGGTCAATCTTTATGAAAAAGGCATACTTTGGAAAATCTTTCTTTAGATTTTATTAAAGATTACTGCAGGATAAAAAATTAAATACATGATAAGGGAGCACTGGAGAATAAATGTGGAATTACAGAAGAATCTATTCGACACTATGTGGGATGTATATGCTGCGATCGTATATGCTGTTTGTTAAAGGCAATTACTGTGATCATGTGCCGTCATCCCTTTTGAATTTGAAATAGACAAATGCTTATCCGAGGGAAAAAAATGCTTATGTACAAATTTAATGAACGAAGTTTAAGCACTGCAGAGAGGGGAGAGGTCTTATATTTTGATTTAATGTCATATACACTACCTAAAACAGACTTTTTTCTTACATTGGCCCATCCCAATGGGTAATTATTCAAACATTATCAATGTAAGTAAAATACAAGCCATATTTTAAACTACAATGCACATCCTTACTAAAATGTATATTATTTGGGGCCAAAGAGTACTGAAACATAGCCATTTATGGGTTTAATATAGGCACTCACCAATAAGGATGCTTCATGCAGTATATGGGAGGTTACCAAAGTTTACTAATATAAACTCAACAAACACCTCTTCAATGTAAAAACATATTTGTGTTTCTCACATATAAGAAGCATACTGTAAACCATTTTCATTTTACAGGAAACTACACAATTTCTTAAATTGGTCAGTATGCTGAATTGTTCATATCAAAATTACAACACGTTACAACAAATACCTAACCCAATATTTCACAGAAAATGTACAAGAACCATTCCAAAGCAATACTATTCCGTTTCTTGTATGCATTCAGATAACTTGACCCTGTGTTTCTTCATCTTGTCCTCCTAAGAGAATTCACGTCACACGCTAACTTCAGCACCAATAGAATGCCCTATGACAGTGTTCTCTATCTGTATGTAATTGTATACCCCCTTTTGAACACACTGTGAGGGCATTTCTTTGTCAAAGTGCAAGTGTTTTTATTTGGCTTTTGTTGATTTGTGATCACAAAACTCTTACCAATCTGAGGAAGGATTCACAGATAGATAGGCTAAAGATTGTCCATCGGTAGATTGTCCGTCAGTAGCCGATTCCTTACAAACTGTTTATGTCTAAAGTGGTAGTGTAAACATGGTGAACTTCACATTACAAATTTTCTTACAATAATGAACTATAGGTACATTATGCATTATACATGTTCAGTGTCAAGTTCACATTTAACACAGGAAATACCAAAGAGGACATTGCTGGACTCAAAGCTGCTATAGTTGCCATCTAAAAGGTGGCTGCTATCAAGCTAGCTATTTGATACAAACCAATACATTTGAAGCATATTGGTTTCATGGTACGTGAAAATAGAAGTTATAAAAAACACGTTCAGTTTTCCAGCTTTTTACTTTATTGTACTTTGCTTGCTGATGTTAGCTCATAGCTATTATTACCAGGAAATTGTATTGTAACTATTATTTTGCTACTGAACGTTACATTCCAGAAGTATAATTGTTGATAGCTGCCATATTTGATTCCATTGGCTGAAAAAACATCTTATATGTACAAACTGTCGATGGCAATGTCGAAAAAGACCCAAGCATCGCCTGCAACTGGCATCCGTGAACCAACTTTGGTTTTCACTAGACAAGAGTTTTTCCTCCTTGCAAATTCTTTCTGTTCTCCACAAAATTATTTCTGTTCTCCACAAATGCTTTCACCACAACCCCGCCCTCTTTCCTGGGGTGAGGTCACACCCTTTTAAGCCATAAGTAAGGAGATTGCCTACATGTTACATCATGGCATTTGCAATACTTGCTCCCCCCCCCCAAAAAAAACACCTACATCTGTGTGCTTGTGTTTCCATATGAAATTTTTACAAAAAAAAAATTAGAAAAGATTACTTTGCAAAATGCAAACAAATCCAGCACATCAGCAGTTCCTGAAAGGGACTTATCTTCATTTCCTTGCGTGGGACCGGCAAGTGATCTCAGATAAACGCCCACAGCTGGTACCTGTCAGACGGATTGCAGGGCACAAGGGAGGGGTGCTCCTGCTGGGCGCTCAGGCACAGCTTAGAGCCATGGTTCCACAACAACTGGTTCTAAAAATAAAGCAAAAATATTTTCAAATTGATTGATTAACTAATTAATTAATCATTTTTTGTAAATAAAATACATTTAATCATAACGGTTTGTCGCCAACATTACCCGTTTCCCAACACTAGAGTTTTATTTAGCATTTCGGGCGGCAGTGTAGTATAATGGTTAAGGAACTCGCTTTGTAACCGAAAGGTTGCAGGTTCGATTCCCAGGTAGGACACTGCCGTTGTACCCTTGAGCAAGGTACTTAACCTGAATCGCTTCAGTATATATCCAGCTTTAATAATGGATATTATGTAAAAAAATAAAAAAAATAAAAATAAAATAAAAATGCATATATAAAAATACAAATAAATTTCAATATATGCCTGCTTCGGCATTGCATCAATGTTTAAGCGTACTTCCCCCTAACAAATAAACTAATAAATACATTTTCTTATCTTAAATTTTAATATTTGTATTATATCTGTAGCCTACTCGCAGTGACAGAGCAATGATGTCAATCCATAAAGTAGACTTGGCGATATGTCAGGCATGACATGAACTAACGCTTTTGATGGGTCATATTTCTGTTTATGGTTTCACATTGTAAGGGCGGCGTGACGTGTGAGGTAGGAGGAGCCAAACGCAGCGAGGGGATTCATTAAGCCCTAAGGCCACTAAGGCGGGAAACCCCGCAGTTAAGGGAGGGGGACACGACAATGAACAAACCTACCGACGCTACTAACCGGCTCACTGTCACACGCCAATAAGTAGAAGCGCAAGGACAGGATTCTCAGTAGCCAGAAATAATAAGCGCCCAGTCTCGGTAACGAGATGCATAAGAACGGGCAAGTAGTTTAATGGCACAAGTAAAACATACAGCCAACAAACACTGCAGACTAATACGAATTAGTATACGAGGAGGCGAAAGGAACGGAGATCTAACGTTCCAAGGCTACCCTCAGAGACTCGCAGTCAAACGCACATATGTCAACAAAATCGCCCAAGCTCCATATGAGGAGAGACATACCCGAGGGGACGAACAGAACTACAGTTCCGAACAAAATTGCCCCAAAATCGTAAAAAAAGACAAAACAGGACAGCTGCTCCGGACAAAGAGGAATGTAACGAGGAGGCGAAGGAACAGGGATAACGTTCCATAGCTACTTTCATAGGCTCGCAGTCACATGCAAAGACCAGGAAGAGGGGACAGGAAAGAGCCAGGGGGGAGGAGTCCTAATAACTACCTCCACATAGGCAAATATGCCAGGGGGGAGGAGTCTGGATAACTACATCCAATAGGCGACATAAAGGGGTAAACGCCCAATCTCCCAGGAGAGAGAAACATTTTACAGGCGAGCCGACAGAGCACCGTCGTCCCATAACTTTACTATGAACAATGACTAACGCAAGCTTAGTAGAAAATAAACGCCCTAGCCTCTCAGTAAAGGGAAATGTAATGAGGCAAAGGAACAGAGAGCTAACGTTCCAAGGCTACTTTCAGAGACTCGCAGTCACACACAAACATGTCCACAACATCGCCCAGTCTTCCCTATAGGAAGACATGTACCGACTGACGAAACAGAACTACAGCTCTGAACCAAAATCGCCAAAAGCTCCATGTACGGAGACAGGTACCCGAAGGACGAACAGGACAGGTGCACCGGTCATTTACCAGCTAAAAGACTAACGCAAGCTTGAATAGAAAATACACGCCCTGCCTCTCAGAATAAATAAAGCCCTGCTTGTCAGTACAAAAAAAAAACGCCCAGTCTCTTAAATGACTATACAAATACACCCACAAACAAACAAAGACTCCTCTCGCTTTCACGGAAGAAAGCAGACAGAGAGAGGAGGGAGAGACAGAGAAGGCAAAAGGTCTAGGCAACAGAAACAAGGAAAGACGAGGAAGCGGAGACAGAAAAGAGCCAGGGGGGAAAAGTCCTAATATATCCACAAAGGCAAGTCCCGCATTACTCCAATAAAACACTCTGGAGCAGAAATGGTCTCCTAAAAAACCTAGACCTAATCGTACTGGCTAAGCAATCAAAGGGCAAAATAATACCGCACACAAAACAATGCAAATAATGCCAGACAATACAAATTAATATCAAAGCCCAGAACGGAGGAAAACTTAAATAGCTCCAGGGTAACCACGCACAGGTGAGATGCTGAGAGAAATCAAGACGGGGCGGAGCAAACATCCACTAAAAGGGCAGCGCCCTCGCGTGGCTACCAAAGAAACCGACCGCAAGGGAAAAAGGGTCACAAACATGACACACATTTCTCGTGTGCGTGTGATTTCTCCCGAGTCACATCGAATTTTAACTTGCTCTCATTAAACTGCCACAGCACAGAAACCGTCTGTAGCTGCTACCTATTTTTAACCTAAAAGTCCAAAGCAAGTTTTGAATTTTACAGTGTAGGATATCTAATATTTCCCCCCTTCTCTCTATCTCTGTCTCTCTCTCTCATTCTCAACCCCCCATCAAAGATAAGCCAGTCTTTGTCATAAATGACCCCTCCCCCACACCTTAACCCAATCAGGACAGGGATGGTCTTCCTGTGGAGGTATTTTATGAGTGTACCGCAGAAAAAGAAGTTAGTCAATTGTGGAGTTTGTTTGGAGAAGTCATTCTTTTTGGTTCCTCGTGCGTTTCCTTTTGTTCCTGTTCAGCTGGAGGGTAAATAAGTTGGCAATTTTTGGCTTATCTCTCTTTACTGGTATTTCCTAATTAATGTCTGGTTTAATGCCTTCACTTTTGTAAATTATAAGTAGTCAGCCTACATTCCTTAGTGAATGTATGATTTCAATTCATTATTCCAATTGACTGTTTTCGCTTAATAAAATTACTTAATCTCAAGACCTGATTTAGATTTTGTTTTGGCTTGTTGGTTGATCCACCAGGTTACTGTTCGACTTACCTATCAAAGAATTCGGCGATTTAATTGATGATTGTCATTTTTAATAATAATTATTAAATTAAATCACGTAAAGCTTATTTTGAATGTAGGTTAAGTGAGGGGTTCTAGCACGCAATATCGCTTGTGTTCAGTATTCAGAGTGCTGAACGTTTTAACAAGGGCATTGACTGTTGGAACCGCTGGATTCAGAAAATACACATTTTACCTAGTCCTCACTTACCCGACAACAGCATATATTCAACTTTTTTTTGAATGACAAGAAGTCATTTTTTGGTAGAGATGAGGCTCTTTGAGAGTACCAATGCGCCCAGTGATGAGTACATGTTTGAAATACAGGAGAAAACAGCTACAGAAGCTAATACTTGTATAGCAGTCAGATATAAAAAAATGAAGTACTGAAAATCTGATAATGTAGAGAGCTGATGGTTGGCTTGGTGGCGCTCATTTGAAGTTCCTGTCTTTTGTGGCTTTTTGGCAAAGCCAAACTTCTCACTTAACTGTTTTTTGTTATTAATAGTGATTTAGGAGAAGCTGCAACTTGGGGAGTTCACATCACATGTTAACCCCATGTGAATAATTTCAGTGCCCTAAATCTCATGTGACTGACGGTGAAAGCAAATTTCATTCCTCAAATCTCATTATTATGTTGAATTTTTACTCACACTGACAAAGCAGCCACATGGAAAAGGCTATATACACATTTTATATTTATAAACTAAATGTATAAATATTAATTTATTAATTGTTAACTTAACTAATTTAACATACAATCAATACTTTGTGCGCATACAAGGGGAAACAGAGAAGGGGACACGGCACATGTGGGTATTACCTTCTTTATCTCCCACTTCTGTTCGGCTCCAACAAAAGTGTCGTGTCCCTTATACTGGCATTCCTCCAGTTTCACTGATCCTTTTACACCCTGCAGGCACAGTTCCTTCTGGATGTTGTGTCGGACCTCGTGGTGCGTCGAATACTCAAAATACTGACAAATTTAACATGTATGTCAGTAAATATTAGAAAGTTGTTGCTCGTGAAACACGGCACCCCCCCCCCCCCCCCCCACTCACTCAATTTTATTTGTTGGTATAGAAACAGTGCAAATAAATAAACTGATGACAAAAATAAAGACTGAAACAGTCACGCAGAAGAGAATGACAGGAGAACATTTTATGGAAAGGGTGTTTATCTCTAAAGCAAGCGTACCTGGTTTCCTCCGAGCCCATGGCAATGGTAAAAGATTAGTGGTTTAGCACCCTCGTTGTTCTCCCCAGCATCCAAGCACAGGTCTTTACCAATATTCTTCACCTGAAAGAGAACCGGCCAGGTAAGTTAGGCATTGGAAACATGGTGCGAGGGCTCTGTCTATCCATCCATCCATCTCAGGGTCTGCATGTTTTTTATCATCACTCAGCACGTAATTGATCAATTCAAGTAGATGTAGTTACCGAACCAAAATATACAGGCTTGAGATCGGGCATGAAGACCTCAGGATACACGTTCTTCAGATACCAGGAGAAACTCTTGCACTGAAGACGGTCTCGAAACTCCACACGTTTGGAAATGTCACCGAAGGACCTCTGTGGAAACAATCCCAGTTGTCCGTTACAAAGGGAGAAACTTCCCGTAATGTAATCACATGCCTCTGTCACTCTCTCAGCCAAGGTCATCTTGCTGCTGTTCCATGACTGTTTCGTGAATTCCAGGTCATTTGCCATTGAACACAATCCCATCTTGTACATTGTATTCAGTCTGATGTGAACACTGTTCCTTTGATCAAACAAACTCTCTGTATCACCCTCCTGTACACCTCCATCTATAATACATGACTTTTGAAGAAAAGATCCACTGAACAGCCTTCCAATGATGGGTCCTGTATAATCCAGTACTGCTTAAGGAGTGGAATTTAAAAAATCTGTAATATAATAACAATTATGAATGGTACAATTAATGCATAAAGATGTATAGATGTGTGGAATTTATTGTGCTGATGAAGAGGGAAAATATCCAAAATCAAATGCATTAAAATGTCAAGGTGTAACAGGAAAAAATGTGAAAAGGTTCAAGGGGGGTTAATACTGAATATATTTTTGTATGCACACAAACACAATGCACATAAACTACTATATTATACAAGACTAATTTGCCTGTGGGCATCATTAATCAAACCCTTTATGTAATTATTTGCATAATTACGTGGATATTGGTTTCCTCCCACATAAACGTCTTTTTGTAAAGAGGGCAGAGGAAATACTGAGCTCGACCCAGCCTGTGCTGACAGAACAAATACAAAGATGAAGATAAGTTCCAAAGTTTCTGTTGTCAAGAGGATTCGGGGGATATTTGAACACAGCAGTAAGCCTTTTTTTCCCTGGAGGGGTGGACAAAGTGCCCCTTTACATAACGTACAAATCTCCAGGCACGGCTCTGGAGGCTTCTCACTGAAAAAGAAAAACTAGCCTTTCTTGCAAAACAACAACAAAAAGCCGTGATATTTGTGGCCCCAGGGATTGAGTAGAGGTCTGGGCATGGCTTTTTTTCATTTTTTTTTTTCACTTCGCGAGAAACTCCTCTTCCTCACATCTTCCATCGGTGGCAGTTACACTGTTCAGACTTTGTCCAGACAAAGGCTAACGGAGAGCCCAGCGTGCGGTTGCTAAAAAACAGGACCAACAGAGAGAGGATCGTGGCCAATGGCAGGGCCCCCCTGCCCTTAAGAAAACAAAAGCAATGTATTCACTGCATTCGGCCACGCATAGAAAACATTCCACAGAGAAGGCCGACTGGAGAAAAGGCATGGAGCTCATTAATGCCCCAACAGGTTTGTCTAGTCACCGGAGCTAAGTTCCTATGTGATGTGTCACACCTGTGTCCCATAATTATAAACAGAGCAGTTCTAAAACACAGATTTGCCACTTGCCTCTCTGGCTATCTGTGCGGCCTGCTGATTCCGGCGGTAAAAGATCTCCTTGTAGTCGCCCATCCAGACCTCTGCCAGGCGCACCTGGTTGCGCACGATTACCTGGGTGCCCTTGGGGAAGGTGTGCGGGCTCTTGGTACGGAAGACGTGCCCCACAATGGAGCACGGGATAATCTCCAGCTGCCCCCCGCACTGCCATACCTGTGTGTAACATGGGCCACATTAGGATATGACGCTTCACCATAACAAATGGCTCAGGGTACACTTTTCTGTATTTTGCCCTAGTACTCCTGTTCTATCCAAGGCTGAGTAAAACAACAACTGGTATTATATAAAGGCTACCTTAGACTACAAACTGAGGGAAAAAAGGTTTGGGGGCAAACAACTTCTTGGGGGTAAAATTTATTTAAAAAACAGGGCGGTAACGGAGGGACGCAAAATTAACGTCTGTTTTTTACACTTTTTTCAGACATGCATATCATACGGCTCCTGAGGTGAAAAGGGTTATCTTTCTCTTTCATAATTCTGCCAACATTTTTTTCCAAAACTGGTTATACTACATCAAGACACATGCCAATAAGCTTTCTTTTGAAATGTTTCCCCTCTCTAAGTAGAAAATGAATATTAAAAAAATTTAACGGAGGGACAGGCCGAAAAGAGAATCGCTAAATGTTTGATTACCTTGACAAAAGAATTCTGTGACTTTTTATCCTAAACCATTAACTCTACTGGGATGCCTATTCATATCATCATTAGACAAATGCTATTTATTCATATAAAAATGGTTGCTCTGTAAGACTATTGTTATAGGATAGAATCAGGGGGAAAGTGCATCTGTTCAAGTTCGTCAACCCCAATGGATTCAAAAGCCCTTCTAACAGTTATAATTCAATACTTGTTCTGTACACCTTGGAATGTTGGCTTCAAGATCAGGCAGATAGGAAGTCATTTCATAATGTTTCAAATTTTGCTACTGATGTTAACCTCCCCTTGGCCTGGCCCAAATGTGTTTTTGCTGCTACCAAGCCTAACAGGAGACAGGGAGTCAAACTGGAATATCAAAGATAGTTCCAGAGCGGAAAGATAAACTTCACGTTTAACTGGAGATTCAACTCTTACGGACAAATTGTGGCCTGTCTGAGAAGGCAGACAGTCCTGAAAATCACACAAAAACTGGGAAAGATGATTAACAGACAAAAAAATTCACTGGAGGATGCTTGATTAATTGTATGGAATGTCTGACTCTTACAAATATATGGAGACTCGAGTTGCTTTCATTTGTTGGGCCTTTGCCTAACTAATCTCTTTATCTTCTTTATTCATCTGTTAGGATGTTTACTTGTATAATTGAATCAACAGTTCGACACAACATGCATTCCGTTATTTTAGTTGTTATTATTTTACATTTAAAACAGACATTCTAAAACAAAATATGAGACACAACTGTTGTACAGAAGTGGCTTCAACTGGTATTACATTGTTTTTGTATAACCTGTTCAGAAGCCAAACAACCACCTGAAATGCACAGAACTAAAGAACATTTCCATTCTACTCAGAGCTGAACTTAAAGGTTGTATCAGCGATTTTGGGTGGAAACATAAATGATCACATTCATCTGATTTTTCCTCACGATCCGCTAGCTGCCCGCCCCATAAGCAGGCCGTCAAAAAACCGCGTCTCTGTAGGCAGCCTATGCTCCGAGATCGTACACAAAAACAAATGGTACTACCAACCACTCAAAACCAAAATAAACAGTATTCCAACCAATCACAATGATTTGCACAAACGCTAATACTCTTATTTCGCTGAAATCTTGACGGATTTACAAACGGTTTGGTTTTTTACAAACGTAATTAACGTGGTTATAATTCTGGATGCTTGAACACTATTTTTTAAAACATAACATAATTATTCATAAGTATGTTTGTTTGGGATTTCGCTTCAGAAGTGACGTCACCCAAAATCGCTGATACAACCTTTAAATTCATTATAATTAATAACAAGAACCACACTAATAATAATAATAATAATATTAATAATAATAATAATAATAATATTAATAATAATAATAATAATAATAATATTCCCTACTGGGATGCATAGAAAAATGTAGTGATGCCCATTCAATGAAGGTGTGGCAACAGCAGAAACCTGATGCAGAGTCAGAGGAAACAGATCCGTTTAATAGGAGCGGGTAATTGCACTTACTCTGAAAGACATTTCGATATTCTCTCCACCCCAGATTTCCATTTCTTCATCATAGCTTCCAACGTGATAGAAGTACTCCTTTGAGATAGAAAACAGCCCCCCAGCAAATGCTGGTGTCCTGTGCAGAGACATTACATTTGTCATTTTAAATCACAAGTAACCTAAAACAGATCAGACTATGATATTGTATACAGACTTTCAAAGGAGCAGGAAAAAGTTAAAAGGTAAACATAAATACTGTATTGGTAAAGGCTAGCATTTCTCTGTGGAAAACTACATAAAATAACAAGGTAATTTAGCTCTGACCATTACAACTTTATGTTTTTAATAGTGTGATTTTTCAAAAACAAAGAGGGTCTCACTGTATAGGATAGGTCTCATCTTTTCTCCTCTGTTTTTCATGTTTGGGCAGGCTCTCCCAGCCAAAGGACAGGCTCCAGTCAAAGTTTCCCCTGTTGTGGTTCTGCCCATAGGGGGAGGGCTTTGTGAACTCAAAGGTGTTGAGGTCAATGGTGGTGATGTCAGGACTTACCACCGCCGTGTAGTTCTCTGCTATTCTGGCCAGTAAAGGTTCTAGCCATCCCTGGAAGCACTCGCCTGAGACACATTTTCATGTCGTTAACAAACTGGAACATGGTCACCTGACCAGCCTTTCAGATGTGCCATTGGCTGGATGTATGCATAATCCAATTTCAACTTCACGCTACATGTCAAGCTGAAAACATGGCATGTTCACAACTACTTTCCAACAAAAATTTGTTGCCGCAATTATGCTGCTTAATATTGCAAACTGATATAAAAGGCTACCGCAAACAACACAGGTTTAATTGACCTGTTCTGACAGGAAAGAAAAATACTGTACGATAAGAAATGTTGCAACAGCAGTCATCTGTAAGAAACAAGGCACGTCCAAAACAGCTTGCACGTCAGCAGTGCAGAGTGACGTAGGCATTGGGGAGGATTCCTAAAAAGGCGCGTCTCGGGTTGAGCGCGTGAATATCGAACACCGTACGTGTGTATCCCTGCACCATGATGACTCAGTGATTGACGTAAGCGAAGCAGACTCACAGTGAGCGTCAAGGAAGGTGAGGACGTCCCCGGTGGACACGGAGGCGCCCAGCAGCCGAGCCGTGATCAAACCCTTTCTCTCCCGCTGCCGAACCACCCGCACCAGGTGCAGCTGTTTCAGGTAATTATCCAGCTGGTCATGCAGGGCCTCTGAGAAGATGAGCAATTCACTGATAATGTAACTACAAACTCTATACAGTTTGATAGATAATAAACTACAAACTCTATACAGCTTTTCCATTAGAAAACAAATATTATTAATGAATATGGATGCACATTTCTTTGGAATACGTATGTGAACCTGCAAGGAAAACAAATATTATGTACAGTTAACTACCATAATATAGCAAATATATTGATCAGTTTTGAACATCAAATCCTTCAACTCATAAAAATAAGATAATGTTCATAGAAGCCATGACTGACCATAATTTTAAGACTTCATCACATAGACCAGTAAAGATACATGTAATATACTCATGCACTGTACATACATACGCACACACAGAGCAGAGCCTCCTTTCCGTCTGGCAGCTGTCTATAGAAGCTGATACAATGAGGGAGACACCCAGCTATAAATCCCAGCGTGGCCCGTTGCCAAGACAGCCTGACCAGCGCTTTCGACTACAAGGAAAGGGAATCGTTTAATTACTGAATAAATACAGCGAGACCATTTCCTGCTGGATGACTCATGGCAGACGAGCAGAGAGATTAGCTCATTGTGTTTCTCAGGGCAGAGTTGTGTTTAGGAGAGCAGCGGCTCACTGACTTCCACACAATCGCCGTCCCTCTGCGGTCCGTCCCTTAACAAGCTAAGCGGTGTGAGGTCCAATCGGGGGGGAAACGCAGACGAGTCGCGGCGAGCGCTTTTACCGTCAACGCTGGCGTCGTCCACCAGGATGATCTCTTTCAGGAAGATGGCCGGCGAGGTGTGGAGCACGCTGTAGACCGTCCGTAAGAGCGTGCTCCACGCTTCATTGTGAAACACGATGATTACACTGGTGGTCAGCAAGGGTGGACAGCGCTTAAATGTCTGTTCTATGCATCTGCAAAGGAGTTAAAAAAAACAAAACTCCTTACACTAACAAAAGATGTCTATTTTGAGACATTGCCAGTGGTTTTTGAAATTACAGCCAAGTAATAGAAACAAGAGCACGTTTGTTTTATGAACAAAACAATACATCAAGGCATTTTTCATCACCAATATCAATTTTACAGCTGTCTTGGAAAAAAAGAGCCTACATTCTGTTAAATAGCTCCTAAGACATTCAAATAAAACATTTTTTTAAAGAAACCTTAGGTAGCCAATGTTTAAATATTCATCTGAGTGATACAGAACATGAAACTGACTGATCACTTTCCTAACTGTGGTCTTTTAATACTTATATTACAGACTGTGCTTCAGATGCCCTGATAGCTTGCATTGACTACCAATTTAAACAGTAGAATATTTAATTGGAAGAATTTCCATACCTTGCTCAAGGGCACAAGCGCAGTCCAACTCAGAAATCAAACCTGCCTCCCTCTGATTATAAGACAATTAAATGACTCATTACAATACACTGCTGCCTTTTTAACATGTAAAATACAAAATAAAGGTGCTTAATTTTGAACCACTGTAGCGACAGATAATGAGTAAATAGGACCACTTTATACATCCAGCCACCAGACGGCGCTGGTGAAATAGTCCTTTAATGATAGATTTAAATATACTTATATGACAGCATCATTGGCTACGGTTATACTAGTCACTTCAATGCGACTTCTAACATCCGATATCGCTAGGCTGCATTAAGTGAGTTCTGGACGCGCACAAATCGGATTCTGTTCCCATTGGGATCGGATCTGCCAAATCACTTGGTGAGGTGGCCTAGCATACTTTGAGATCAGAATTGCTTGTAGTGTGGACGTAATCGGACCTCTAAAAACAATAATCACACCCTATGTTTTACTCAAGTTCTCTCACTCCCAGGCTTCTGTACACTTTGCGAATGGAGTAGAGGAAATCAAACACCTCATGCACCACATACGTCCCACTGATGCTTTGCTCACCCCCAAACTAATGAGCAACGGCACAGTAGCGTGATCCTGTGGCAAACCACCTGACATGGGTCAGACCAAGCTGTTTCAATGAGGATTTGCTGATTTTGCATGCTTAGGTCTCAAATTGTTCTCATATTATCTTCACGCAATCCTTGCCCATCCAAATTAATAAGGCTGAACTTTGGTCATGATATTCTGCATAGTTGTAGAGATAGAGGGGGGCAAATAGGCCAAAAATGGCCACCATCATGGGGGTTGGAACTCTTTATGCGAGTGTATTTCAGGCAACAAAGGAAATTAAAATCAGATTTTTGGAGGGATCATTTCACATAACTCATCGAACACATATTTATCTAAATATGAATGCTGCCATCTATACAGGGCATCTAAAAAATAATTTTGTGGTTTGTCTTCAAGGATTAAAAAGTGGGCATATTAGTAGAATCTTGTAACTTTCACAATTTAAGCATTGTGCCATGTAGCTAATGTGTATAGAAAGCCATCATCCTTATGAAAATAATTGCCCAATCATGGCTCCCACATTAGGCCAGTGTGATGTACTACACATATTGGACACTAGGTAGCAATGACCTTGAAAATAGCCTGACTTGACCTGGCATAGACTTTGTCGACCTTGCCAGCTTCAGAGGAAGCTTATACCAACATGCCTTCTGGTGCTGTTAGCCTCCTCATTGCGGCTTGAAAATCAGATCTGCTATAGGTTGCTGAAGGCCAAGGTCCCATATACGTATATCTTTAATTAGCCATGAAAGAATTTCATAAGGGTAATGACACATTCTACACATTAAATGTATATAGACATCTGTAAAATGTGAAAGTTATGAGGCTGAACAAATATGCCCACGTGATTGTCCATCGTTGAAGATACACCACAAAACATTTGTATAATGGTTTCTACACATGCTTTGCTTACATTTTTGCTATTTATATGTTCGTAGTGGTTACTTTAGCAACCATTCAAAAAATCTGATTGATATCTCTATTATTTAAAGAGTAAATGCTATCTGAAAATGTTATGTCAATAAAATAGTCATTCTGAACCTTAATTGAACCTTTATATTTCAGAAACTATTAAGAATTCAAGGCTCAAACTTCATTTTCTTTCATATGGGTGGTTGAAGAATATGTACACCAAAAATAGACTGGTTCTGAACAATAGGCCCGCCACCTTCAGTGAAACTGCGTGGTCTGACTCATATGGGTATGAGATGAGTATGCTGACGGCAAAGACAAGGCAGCAGTTGTTCATAAATGCAGTTGAAGGTGTTTTTTTTGCCGCATATGGAAATTGAGGACCCATTAGAAATCAAGCACAATATGATTCCACCAGCGCTGGCTAAGTTCGCAGACCCAAACCCTCCTCTCCACCGAAACAGGTTTTGCACCCAGAAGCAAAATGCTCAAAATGAATAGCACACCTTGGCTGCGCCCTCCTCATCAGTGCATGCCTTGTGTGAGCCCTACCTAGACTACACAATCTGAACAAAATGAGAAGCAGCACAATCTCACAAAACCAAACACCATTTTCCAGAAAGCGTTTCATGTTAATCTTGATCTTGATGTTAGTGACCATTGCACAATTGTTTGTGTAAGAGATACGAATATGCCCAGGACGAAACCACGTGTAATTATCAAAAGGAATTTTACAAATTTTAACAAACAAGCTTTTCTTCATGATTTAAATAACTGATCTACACAGGATAATGTTGACTGCGGATAGTTTGAGACGGCTTGAAGCTTTCTTCAAAATGAGTTTTTAAAAATAACCAATAAGCATGCACATTTTAAGAAATATAGAATTACTGACTCTTCGGTTGATTGGACTAACTTTAAACAGTTAAGAAACAAATGTACCTTAGGCATCCGTAAAGCCAACTCTGAGTATTACTTAAAGTCAATGTCTGAGAATTTAAATGACCCCTTTAGATTCTGGAAAACTATTAAGTCATTGGCAGGTACTAGGTCCACTTTGAATCTTCCCCAAAAGATCATGCTAAATTCAGAGCAAATTGTTGACAAAGTTGTGATTGTTAATTCCTTTGATCAACATTTTATTTCCTCTGGTTCTTCATTTGACAAGATTTCACGTATAAAAACACACACTTTTCCAATGTTGGGCAATGTTGTTACATCTTCCAAATCTGGGGTCAGCAATTTGTTGGATTTTAACCATAGAACATGTAATGAGGTCCATAAAACTTTGACAAGTATCGATGTAAAAAAAAAAAAAACAGCTGGACCAGATAAATTGGACCCATGTCTTCTGAAATTGTCAGCTGACTTAAGTGCAGAACCTTTGACCTATATTTTTCATTTATCTCTTTTAACTGGCGATATTCCTAAGGTATGGAAATCAGCTCATGTTCTTCCTCTCTTAAAAGGGGGGGATCCTTCTAACCTAAATAATTATCTTCCCTTATCAAAGCTCTTTTGTCTTGCTAAGATTTTGGAGTCAAAGATAAATGATCAACTTAAATACATTTTTTTTTTTTTAAATGGCCTTTTA
Source organism: Synaphobranchus kaupii (assembly GCA_029718625.1). Taxonomy (NCBI): domain Eukaryota; kingdom Metazoa; phylum Chordata; class Actinopteri; order Anguilliformes; family Synaphobranchidae; genus Synaphobranchus; species Synaphobranchus kaupii. The sequence continues at coordinate 61,257,214 of CM056384.1, read as the reverse complement.
AGTCGAGTACATTCAGGTTTTAGACCAGGCCACAGCACGACCTCTGCTGCTATGTTATTGGTAAATGGCATTATCCATGCTCTTGATCATAAACTGCACTGTGCCTCTTTATTCATTGACCTTTCTAAAGCTTTTGATACAGTTGACCACAAACTCTTGATGAAAAGATTACAGACCATCGGTGTTGGCTCAAATGCAATTCGCTGGTTTAAAAATGATTTGTTTAATTGTCCCCAATGTGTATTCGTTGATGGTCAGAAATCTAGCTGCTTAGAAGTTTTAAACGGGGTACCTCAAGGATCCATTATCAGTCCAATTTTATTTTCAATCTACATAAATTGTATCGACCTTGTAGTACAAAATTCTAATACAAAAATTTATCTATATGCTGATGATATAGTTTTGCACACCACTGCTGCCACAGTGAATCAGGCAATACAAGATTTACAACAGGTTTTTAATTCCACACAAGTTGCTTTTTGTCAACTGAAACTACTTTTAAATATAGATAAAACCAAATTCATTCAAAGCTCAGATTAAAGCTAGGTTTTTATTTTCGTAACAAATCCTGTTTCTCCTCGGAAGCCAAACGTAAACTTGTCCTTGCTACATTTTTACCAGTGATTGATTATTGTGATGTCCCTTATATGCATTCCTCATGTCCTCTGTTTTACATGCCCTGGACTCAGTGTGTCATGGTGCTCTACGTGTTATTACAAATGCTAGGTCACTTACCCATCACTGCTTCCTTTATCAGAGTGCAGGGCTACCTACCTTAAAGAATCGTCGATTGTGTCATTGGTATGTCTTCATTTACAAAGCAATGTTAGGTAAACTCCCTTCTTATCTTTCATCTCACTTAATAGGGGTTAAGAGTAGTTACAATCTGTGTTACATTACATTACATTACAATCATTTGGCAGATGCTTTTATCCAAAGCGACGTACAGTAAGTGCATATTGAAGGTCATTGACGCGACTACAAAGCAAATCCGACAAAGCACAGCTTTCTCACAGCGTAGGAGCTATCCCTAGTAATAAACATGAGAAGTACACACAGTCAGCTATACATTCTGAACTACAGAATAACCAAAAACACAAGTTAAATAGAAAACAGGAAGCGAATACTATAGAATGGCCCTATAGGTGTTCCAATTCTATTATGCTTTTTAAAGTACCTCGCCCTACCTCTGAATTCGGAAAATTGGCATTTACTTATAATGCACCTTGGTCATGGAACATGCTAGAAAAAAAACTTAAGATGGAGAGCCCTGTTACTTTGACTGAATTCAAAGACTTAATTCATAACACTGTAACGGAGGAATATACTTGTTTATAACTAATAAAGTGCCATTATTTTCATGTATTTATTTATTATTTATTTTTCTCAATTACTGTATTGTTTGAATGTTGTCTTGTATTGTTCTACGTATTGTATTGCTCACTGCCGCTTGGCCAGGACACCCTTCCAGAAGTCGCATGAAGTGACCAGTGTAACCGTGCAGGTTGGTATTATATTTATTGAAATGTCTTCTGAGGGCAGCATTGCGTGTGATTGATTGTCTCAGCCATCCAAGCAGTGAGAAAAGGTTATGGTTAGGGTTACGGTAAGGTTTGCAATGCTGCCCTCAGAAGACATTTCAATAACTATAACACCAACCTGCTGCAACCGTAGCCATTGAAATCTAATAATGTCAGTGAACCAACATAATATCAACTCATTCCAGTCTGACTCAAAAAAGTGGCACAAAACATGACTGTATTCCGTACTGGGATCGGTGGTTGTGCTGCAGTTTGGCCCTGAACTGCTCTTCCTCCAGGCACTCATTGTAGTACACTACTAAATGTAGGCACTCATTGTAGTACACTACTAAACGTAGGCACTCATTGTAGTACACTACTAAATGTAGGCACTCATTGTAGTACACTACTAAACGTAGGCACTCATTGTAGTACACTACTAAATGTAGGCACTCATTGTAGTACACTACTAAACGTAGGCACTCATTGTAGTACACTACTAAACGTAGGCACTCATTGTAGTACACTACTAAATGTAGGCACTCATTGTAGTACACTACTAAACGTAGGCACTCATTGTAGTACACTACTAAATGTAGGCACTCATTGTAGTACACTACTAAGTGTAGGCACTCATTGCAGTACACTACTAAATGTAGAATGGCGAGACTCAGGCAACAGTGTGTGAAGTGCGAGGGCATTCCCAAAGACATACTCTGGCGGTCTGGTGTCGGGCCCCAGGTCTCGGCTCAGGGAGATGCGGTCAGAGGCGAAGAGGTTGAAACAGTGCTTCTCCTCGCCCTGCTCCTTCTCCTTCTGCTCGGCGGGACTCAGGTTGTCCGTCTGGAAGGGCTTTCCCGATGCCCCCGGAGAGCTGGGGTCCTGGGGCGGACGCCCCAAGGCTGGCTTCAGCTCGGCGGCGATGTAACGCCCTGGCAAACAGGAGTCGCCATCCGCACCCTCCGACTGACGGACAGGGGCTTTGATCTGCATCTTTGGAACTGCGCCCCGAAAATTATGGACAGCGCCCATCATCATGTCCAACATGGTGTCCCGTTTACCTATAAAGGGACCCTCTTCCGGAGATTGGATCACTACCTCACGCTGGATTAGGAATAAGAAAGTGACAAAAATGAGGCCCACAATCACCAGTTTCCAGGGGTGCAACCGCCTCCTCAATAGCCAGCGAAAGGCAGTCATGTCTTCTGGGAATGTCCAACAAATTTCGAAGTAACTGAGGTGGAGTTTCACAAAACAGGTGACATCACGACATCATTTGTAGCTGAGACTAAAAAATAATGAAAAGAGGGAAACATGTTATTTATAATACCCAATATAGAATACAGCCTAAATGCATGATTTTTTTTAATGATATGCTTCTTTTAGTTTCATCCATAACAGCAAGTCTATCTGAAGGTTTAAGAATAATCCACAATAGAAAGTAAAAGCTAAATTTCAGCAGGACATGACATTAACATCGATTAAATATTTGATAGAGGCTATGAAATGCATTTGAAAATAACGTTCTGTCTTAATTCACTAAATTTAAAGCGAGGAGAAGATATTTAAATATAAAAATCACTGACACTTAGATACCAGACGTGTGGAAAACATGAATGAACTGACAACAGACTGATCAAACCCCAATGCATTACACTAGTAGACCTACCAAACCGGTGACAGAAAATATAAATAAAGCCTGCTTTACCCGTTACTCGCGTAATATACCTTGCCATACCAAAATGAAACAACCGTGTAACGTTACAACTGGAATACTTGTGTTTAAACATCTTAACCCTATAGTAGTAGCCTATTGCTTGAACAATTTTCTAAATTACTTACCATATCGACACGTAATACACGGCACAAAAAAGCATTTTAAGGATATCTGCGTTCAAACGTTATCAAACTATCAAACTAATTCCAAACTAAAGCAACTATTTTACAGTAAGCAGTGTAGGCTGCTCAATCTCAGCAAACTACTTCCGTCTAGTTGGATCCAGGTGGGTTATTCTCAGGTAGAGGGAGGAGACTTGGTGACGCGCGTGCGTAAACAGCACCCTCTTCGAAGTATCCAATCCGTTGGAGGGTGCGGTAAAGATGCAGGTAAAATATAAATGAATAAATCAATGGGCGCCGCCCAATGTTCATTGTCAAGACAGTATATCGATTTTAATGCCGCTCAAAGTTTGACTGGTCTGATGATCATAAAGTTAGAAAGTCGGATACAACGAAAAAATGTGTATGAGTGGCTTTGTGCTACTGCAGAACGGGTGAGCTACCTTTGGGAAGTCTCATTATTCCAGAAAGGGCAGTCGCTCCGATCACAATTTCCATACACAGAGCAAGTAAAACTTCTCCATCACCAGTTTTATTACATTACACAAGGCAAGAAATAACTGAAATTAAATCTAAATAATGAATAGCTGTAGGTCTGCATTTAGTAGGCTAGTTTTTGCAGTTCAAACCTTATTGTACAAAATTGTTTTGTAGACTAGTTCATACCAAGAACAATACTATTTATGCTGTTTAACAGTTGACTGCATTGTATCAATATATGTCACCAATGCCTTAATATTTAACTAACTGGCATATATAGTCCATCATTTTACTTAATTATTAAGATTATACAGGTTCCGTGTTCGAGGAAAAGTTATCTGAGAGGTTTCCACCCCCTCTCCCGTTTGCTGAGTTCGTTTGGAACAGTCTTAGAAATAGTCTCGCCTCAGCAGGACACATCTACTTGTCTAGAGCAATGTCAGTGACTGCTGAAAGTAATAGGATTTGTTCAACCGCCCATTCATTGAAACTGTTGCTGGGTTACAGACAGCCGTGGAACGTAATTCCTTTCAATTGCGCAGTATCCAACTGGCTTAGCTTTGTAGAACCTAACCTGAACATTCAGTTGATGGTAATAAATGTCTTTTTTCCCCTCATTTTTTTGAAGTAGCAACTTCTCTCTCTCCCCCTCTCATACATGCTAATCCTTTTAAGTTAATTTTGTTTATTTATTTCATAAGTAGGCAGCTGTAGGCTATGCCCACCCAAAAGTGCCCACGACGTTAATTTATCGTTACAGACTGATTAAAAAGTAGTTTAGACCGATAGTTTTCTAATAGGGATAAAGCAGGCAGTTGTAAGATACGTTAATCTTGGTGCCAGGACAACGTAGTCTATTTATTAATTTATTAACACATACGATTAAAACAACACGAATTCAAAGTTAAAATAGCCAAGACATTGTTCCCATGGAGAAAGAAAGCGTACTTAGTTTTAATCAAATCATATAGGTTGCATGTTACAAACGCTAGCCCATACAGATGCGGGCTAAAATAACTTACCAATCATTCCTATAGTTGGACACATCCTCGGCCAACGTTCATTGTCGACACATGGTATTTAAAGTGATACATAGTTAGAAGACAAGCATGCGCCGGTGGCCATTCGAATGAAAAGTCCTTGAGTACTTTGTAGTTTTCGGAAAACACGCCTACACCAAAATTTAACACGTCTCGCCGGTATTTCTCTGTCTCTCACACGCACTCCATTGGAAACAAGCGAATTAAAAGCTGCTCAAACATGTTCTAGAACGTAAATTTTCGCCATCACTGTCGAGAAACAGACAGATGTGTGTCCCTTTCCAGTTTTAAAGCTGCCCATTCATTGTCTATGAAGAGCGATAGCGCAGTCCGCAGTCCACGACTCCGAACAATGGGCAAATTGTGATCAGATCTGTATTCAAAAATTCTCAAATATATACTTCTATGGATATTTCATTCTCGTGTGAGAAAGCTGCACACATTTAGGAATTTAGGTAATTTCGTGCACGCGATTAGTAATTTTTTTAATTAAAATTATTAATTTTGAGTAGCCTACTTTTAAAACAGAAAAGGTTAATATAAAAATCACAATATAATACCTATTTTTTCTTGAGGGATTACATATATGATTTACGAATAAATGACTGTTATCAATTAGAAAGGACAGCGCTCCACGCAGTTGGAGACCCACTTCGGTGACTGGAGAGTGGATTTGGATCATTACAAATGTCTTTTCTACTCTCGCAGCCTGCCAAGTGGATGGTGCGTTCGCTTGGATGCCTGGGATTGAATACAAACTATGAAAACGCGCTTCTCGTCATCTGGCTCACAACGTTGCGTCACAACGTTCATCTACAGAAGGACTGATAAGGATGGATAATATGATGATTTTCTTCTGTTCTTTTAATTTTGAACTACCGGAACTTTGGACATTATTTCTCCATTGTTGACAAAAGATTTACATTTTTCACAGCTGTAAATAGGAGCAAAAATAAATACTATTTATGACAGGTTTTTCTCAAGGCAGGTGGAAAAAATAATAACATCATGGGGGAACTGTTCATTAGCTATACCTGTTCTGAATATCAGCAAAATAAGTTACGGCATAGCCTAATGCCGTAGTAATTTTGTGCTACAGGGAATTTCAAAATCGCAAGACTGAGGACGGACCTATCCAATGCTAAACAGCCACAAGAGGAGGAACATTTCACACACAGGTGTAATCCTCATGCTGACATATTTGAGGTTCAGCATATTTAATTACGCATTTGCTCAGTCAACTCAGAATTTAATTCAGTTGTTCTCTTCTGTAAAGTCAACGGTTACTTTACTGCCTTAGTTAACCCTCACATAATGTTCGGGGTCAATTTGACCCGATGCAATGTTTGACGTCTCTTAAATATCAGTTAACAATTTTTTCATCTTCACACTATATGACTTTGCATAATGCTATGTTTTCAAAAGCCCTGTACCAACTCTGTATACAAATGTGTTGTGTGGGGTCATTTGTGGGGTAGCTGTATAAAATGTAAGAAAATTATATTTTTCATCTCAGATTTTTTTGTGGGTGATTCTGGTTGCACTTTCCCATACAGGTTTTAACATTCACAAACTCACTTACCTCAGGCTCTAAATTGAGATGTTTCATCACAGATTTTTAATATTTAGGGATAAAAGGGTAGTCAATTGGGAGACACACTAAAGGTGACATTGAAAATGTCAAAATGTTTCTATTACAATACGTCTGTGTCAGTTTAAACTTTTAAACATAAAAGGTTTCATAAAATGTCAACATAATATGAGGGTTAATGCCTTGCATTTAGACCAAAACTTCCATTTTAGTCTCATCTGACCGCATTAACTTAAAGTTGTTTCCCAACCATATTCCATTTTAAGCATATTAATTTGTTAAAATCATAGCACGTCCTGATTTACAAGTTAGAAAAACAAAATAGAAAAATACTGGTTGGGCAACGTGATATCACCCGCACTCGACACATAGCGTCGCTCCTCTGACGCCAAAGCGTCACTTTATGACGCCTTGGGAATGAGAACAGCCTGGGTTGGGAGTTATAAGTACCAAAAAAAAAAACATCTAGTTAGAATTTACACTTACAAAAAAAGTTTTGGGATGAAGACAAACTTCTTAGGCACTGCATATTATGCATTTCTTTTGCCTGCACAATGAAAATTAATAAAATGATTTTGTGCATAGATTCCTCATGAAACACAGCTGAAATGAACAACTTACGTAAAATGGTCCTTGCGATGATTTTCACCTTTGTAACAGTTTTAGGGGAGTTAAAGAGCAAATACCAACATAGACGGCACGGCACAGATAAAAATCATTCTTAGGCCTAAGATAATGTACGCCCTTTGCTCAAGATAAATTTGCCTTAGGGGTGTACGCACACATTTATCCTCCTTCACAAGTTGACTCACGTGAAAAGACGTTTAAAAAAAAACTGTGCCTTTTCAGTGCTGGCTTTCTAACGTGCTACCAGGAAGAAGCAGTTCTCCATGACCTGTACCTGGTCATGTCCATTGGGAATCTGAGGCTTTTGCACCACAGTTTCTCAGTTATCCTCACCTACAACAATTTGAACTCCAACATCTCAGTGGAACTTTTGGGCGCAAATTATTGTAGGACAAGCAATGCAAAATATTGAAATAATAATAAAAGAAACACCAGCAAAGCTATGTCTTCTATTATATAATGCATGTTCTATAATGCATATTATTCTAGATATAATTCATCCTTATGGAAAAACAAGTACAAAATAGAAAAGAGGTGATGCTTTAAATCTAAATACCATTCACAATTCAGAAATCAATGTATATATTTGTATAATGTCACTGGGAATCATGCTTTCACAGTGGATATTGTTCACAGGGAATCAAAAAACTAAAGACGCCCATGTGAGCCAATGTGAGAAAAACCGATAAATTATTCCCTGACCACTTAAAGGCTCTCATGCTGAACGCTGGGATAAACCTATTTTTATACAGTCTATGGGATAAACAAACAAGTAGTGGATTTATTTACACACTAAAAAAAAGAAGAAGATATTAAAGAAATTGAGACCAATTATGAGAGTTAAGGAATTGTAAACCCGCTACAGTAGAGTACAGTAGAGACGCTCCAGGCCACACAATTTAGGCAACACATATCCTCCTTTACTGACTCTGTTGGGGTTTCAGGCAGATTGCGGTGCTTAAATAGCTGGCCATCCTACTTTAAAATGGGTTAAATCATGGAATGCAAAGTAAACAGATTCATTTTAGCCATCTCCAAAATCTGTGAATGTCTTCCTATTTTCCGTACTCTACATGCGGATTAGATGCAACAGCTTCAAGGAGATGTCCGACAAGAACATACGGAGATCACGTCCCATTCAGGCACGGTCCCAGTCAGCACCACATATTTGATTAACTTTTGTATGTGCTCTTTAAGTTTGTGTCTTATCTTTACAATAAATTTATGTGTGCAGAGGATAAAAAGATAACTTCCGGTTTATCATTAATTAGCTTGTGAACTGACCATAGTTGCACCTTTCATCTGGTCAAAGGGGAGATGTCCTGGCTATGAGTTGAGGTTAGCATAGCGACCTCAACCACAGAGATGTATACACACAAAGGGCAGGGCTGGGACGTGAGGGCCTCTCTTGTACAGCTACACAAGCACATAGGAAAGCTGATTTGCCAGCAGCTGAACTGACCTTACTGTTGCTCTCTGAAAGAAAAAAGAAGAAGAAAAAAAAGTACCTCTTTGTAGCTTTGACAGCTCTTTTATAGTCCCTCACAGTTGTATAGTTATTAGCAATGATGACAGCACGCAGTTTGTATGCTATACTTTAATCCAGAAAATGTTATTTCAAAACTTTTTTTTAAATTAAATTCCACGTAAAACAATGCCCACTAACGTAAAGCTGTGCAAAGAAAAAAATAGAAGCATTACTGAGAGGTTTACGCTCTTTATATTTCAGTATAATGCAAACATTACAGGCTGGAAGAATATTTGTTTAAGGGCTAATTCCATGATCCTTTTTCCTTTAACTGGTTTGTAACCTAGAAACCACCTGTCCTGGAGAGCTATTGGATCTTCCGGTTTGAACAGGATTTTGTATTTTGCTGTTTGAACAGGTTCAAGACCCTATAATGTGAACTGGATGTGTGTGTGTGTGTGTGTGTGTGTGTGAGGGGCTGTTCTTGGTAAAGCTGCAGGCTGTTATGAATGATGTTGACATCACAGATATGTTCATAAAAACACACACAGGACTGTGCAGTCAATAAGCAGTGATAAGTACCACCATAAGCAAACCCCTCACAAGCAGCAGCTCATCAGAGTCAAAAATCAAGATAAAAATAATAATCTTTAACACGAAGAGTAGATCCAGGCACTCAAAAAGGTAAAGGGAAGGAAAACTGAATTAAAAAGCCTTTATTGTAAACCGGCTACACGAATTAAAACCGCCAACATGTTTCGACCAACCTATTAATAACTATAATTTACTTGACTGAAATCAAATAAATGTGCAATTTAAAAAAATTACATATTGACATCCAGTTCAACTAGCCACATTTTCAAAATCTGGGTTGTCTAAATGTAGTTGGTGAAAGTGACAGGAAGATTATTTCCTAAGTTTCCCATGAAACCTGGACAAGCACAAACCATTTTCAGTCCTGTCGATGTGTTGTTGCTTTGAGGTCTTTTCTCTCATGCAGCAGTTTGCTTCTCTCCACATAGTGCTGTTGATTTTGGGGAGGGGGAGCCGTGCCACTTTTTTCATCGAGCATAGCGGCCTCTGGCTGCATGTGCCATAGGAAATAGTTCCAACCAAAATAAGATTAAATAAAATAACATTTAAAAAAAAAAAAAGATATATACACGTACAAATCTGCAGACATGACGCTACTGTACAAGCTGCTTCAGCAGCGATTGTTTTTTTTATTATTATTATTTTTTTGCACCATTCTGTGATTTCCCCATACCAGCCATTGTAAGGACAGCCAAAACTTCCTTAAATATTTGAAACAATCCTTCATCGCCCATGAAACTGTCTGGGACAGTTGAAACTATACCAACACTGAAATAACATTTAAAAATCCAGAAAGTAAACCATTCCTCTGACATCCTACAACATTGAGCGCAAATGCATAACTTTAGTCCTTTAACCTTAATAAATTGTAAATGGATTATTATACCAACATCAATATATGGTACTGGCAGTCAAATATGAACTATGCAACCCCATGACTGTACACAGTGCCATTTTAATTTAAACAAATGAGTGTGCATTTGCAAAATGGATTGCAGATTACTGACTGGACCTGAACTACCCAGTCATCCAGAATAACAATCAAACATTTACTCACAAAACACGTAGAGGAGTGGTGAAGAGGAACTGAATTTGAGTGGGCCATGTGCCTACACTGTCGGATAAGCAGGGGGGCACCTTAGCAGATGTCTTTGGCCGTGTCCGAATCAGCACTCTTCCACACTGTTGAGTGGCCTTGGTGAGTAGATAGGACGAGAAAGTCGTTGAGTAGGCGAAAACTTTTCAAATTGCAGTATACTTGAAACACCTGGATGACACACCTACTTCCAGGGTTTCGCTGAGTACATTCGGGAGCACACTTTTCAAGAAGTACACAAACATTTTGGTTGTATAAATATGACGTGAGGCTTCGTATTTAAAAAAATGAGGTGCAGCTTTGCTGACGTTGCCCTTCAAATACAACAAAAACAACACGTGACATGGCAGCGCAAGGGCGGGGCACGGGGTTGCCAGATCTTGCAAGACTTTCCAGACAAATGATGACTCAAAACTAGCCCAAAATATATTTTTAGCCGAAACCAACATATTTTAAATAGAAATCATCATATTTTTACTTTTTAAAATAAGTGCATGCTTTGCGACTTTTCATTTTTACCCATGACTGCACTTTGAAAGTATCCCAATTTAGCTGTAAAACTGTGGATATGGCAACACTGGTGGGACGTCTTATGACCTGCTTGCGATACGTTTGGAAAATAGCATGGCGGATATTTTTCGCAGACTGCTAAACAGTGCACATTAAACAGCACACTTCTGTCAGTGCACTGTTCGCAGGAGACAGGGTGCAGTAGATAGGGCTCTGATTCGGGCACAGCCTGTGTTTTTGTGTGTGTGTGTGTGTGTCTGGCTGTTTGTGAGTGTGTGTGCTCTGTTCATCTGAGTGGGCTATTTCCTCTGGCACTGACACAGACACTGATGGAGGCCAGGAACAGATATGAAACTTCCATTAAATGCAATTATGCAGAATCATCTTTTGGAGCTGGTCAAAGAGATTTAGGAACGATGGGCTTCTTTTCAACAAAGGGCAACCCGTTAAAAACCATCCATAAAGTTCAGACATGATCACACTATCTCTCGAGGACCTTACCTTTAACTTTTCCACCCTTGCCTTCAGAGCAGATGGCCAACAGCATGTAGGCTGAGCATGTGGCTACAGTCCATAAATGTATTTATTCACTGAGTATCGCTGATAGCCAATAACATTTTGACCTGATGTTCTGGCCTGTACAACCTTAGCCAATTATATGATTTCCACCATAGGGAGGGAACTACTATGAGAGACATCGTTTATGAGATAACCTTATTTACAGTGTCCACCTCTATAGCATTTGCCACTTCTTGGGATTTAAAGCACAATTTAAAGGCCCACACGCATATTTTTCATGATTTTGAGCTTTTCACATCATCCTGGAGCTTTCCAATTGTGTTCCATCATGGTTCAAGTCAAAAAATTTGAATTTTGGTTGAAGTATGCATATTTTAGCGTTTAAATGCAATGTTCCCGAGTGAAACGATTTCCCACGTGACATGACACGTTTTTACATTATTTGTCGCAATCCGAATGTGTACAGACAGGGGGCGGGGTTTCGGACTTTTCAAAAAACCTACATCACTGCCCTTTGCTCAGGTTTTGTGGGCGTTTCAGATACTAAAACTGGGAAGAGAATACCCGTGCACGTGAGCCTTTAAATGTATTCATGAAAGACAAACTTAACAGTGACTTACAGAAATAATGCAGGCAATAGCGCTAGGTCAGGGGCGGGCAATTCCAGTCCTGGAGGGCCGGTGTGTCTGCAGGTTTTTGTTCCCACCAATTACCCCAGTTAAATAAGCTAATTGGCTGTTTACACCAACACTGGTAGATTAGATCACATTAAAATGTTTCATATAGGGACACAAGAAGTCTTCGGCTGTCATTCATGGGCTTATTAAGAATTGTAGCTAAAATGTCAGATGGCGTAAATATTAGGGGTAATTAGGTAATTAAGGCCAGAAGTTGGCATGAAAACCAGAAACGGATACGGCCCTCGTTGCCCACCTCCGTGCTAGGTGAACCACCAGTGCAGGCACAGAATTTGTAACAAGCGTTCATTGCATAATACAATGCAATGGACATTATCACAGTGTGATACTGATAGGGACACATTGAAACAAACTGCTTTCTCGATTACAGAATATTCTAGATAGTGTTAGGAAAAAGGTCAGCCTTCTGTATGAAGGTGACTATAAAGCCTGCCTTGAAAGATGGCCAGTCCTGACAGTTGTAGCAGCCCAGGAATCAAGAACAGCTGTGACTGTGTTGCACATTTATGAAAAAAAGGATAGTTAGCCAAGTAAAAAGCGCAGTGGCTTTAACTCAAAGCCCTTAGCCATATGGCTGCAATCTCAGTTCCTTAACCAAGGCATAACAATGCCACTCCTATGTCAATAAGCGAATTAAGGTCCTTATTGTAACATTGATATCCTGTAAGGACTGACAGAATTCATCCAGCTCCAGCACATGGTACATAGCCTGAGTGTGCTACACGTATCACATAGCCTGAGTGTGCTACACGTATCACATAGCCTGAGTGTGCTACACGTATCACACAGCCTGAGTGTGCTACACGTATCACACAGCCTGAGTGTGCTTCACCTGTAGCTTTATCTGCACCACTCCAGGGAAACAGCATGAAGATGTGTTTAGCAACAAATGCACTTGAGAGCACTCTACTGGTGTGTTTCTGATTCAATTAGTGCAGTCAGGTATTTTTTAGTCCTCTAACTTTGTTTAGTCTGCTGGCAAAATATTTGTTTGTCTGTCCTGTTCTTCTTGAGATGTTGCTCTCCTGTCCTGTGGAATCTAATTTTGCTCATATATTCTGTAACACAATAATATAGATCAATAAAGTGTTATTTAGCAGACTGACAGACAGGTTAGTGTTTTTGGCCTCCGGTTTCTAATGCGATCGACTGCTAACATGAGCTGTTGGGCATTTCACTTTCCCGAGGACCCAATGTCAATGCCTCGATTGTGAATTTTACACATTAATTCAGATTTAAAAAAACAAAAAAAAACACACACACACAGCACACTCACTGCTTGTTTCCTGTTCTCGTAGTTGTCGGCAGCTCAGTTGGAGGCACTTCCTATCGAAATTTCAGCAGACTCTGGAACGTTCCCAGGCACCACTGTGTGCTGCACCTTTTGGACCTGGGCCAAAGGCCTTGTGATGAGGCCGTGGCCGTGCGCCACTGGTTCGGAGAAACTCCGCTGAACTCTGGGGCGCTCCGGAGTGGCATATTTGGAAACACCCCTGGGCCCGTGGCCCATGTGAGAGCTCTTTCACCTCAGCCTCGGAGACACGGCAGCACCGGCAGAGGCGAGCGCGTCCTGAGGATTTGGGCTGCTTCAGAACGCCAGATCAAAGGCCCCTTTTGTGCTCGCTGGGCCTGGCCGCGGTCCAGCCAGGGGAAAAGTCAGTGACAGCGCGTCGGTTATTCAGTGGCGAGTGGCATCACAAATAGTTTTATTCCAAAACTCACGTGGAAGTCCCACTCTGTCTGTCTTTTTAAAAGGAATGTACAGCAGCTCAAACCATCCCTCTTAATCATCTTATGGACCTGTGTGCAGCTCTCACAACGATAATGTTAAAAATGTACGCTCTTTATGTGTGTTTAAACTGAAACAGCATTTATTGATAAAGCCGTGAGAATCCATATGCATGGTTGTAATAAGAACCCTTCCTGAGACACCAAAACCTCTCTCCCTCACCTGGCATCCTGTGGCTCTGGCCCACTGCCAGCTCCCAGTTCCATAGCCACAGCTGCAGGCAGACCGCACACACAAACTATAAAGCAGGCCGAGGAGACTGAGAGAATGAAAATGACCATAGTAAGCATGCATATGTGTTTTCCTAGTCATATAATTATGAATTATGCCAAAGGTTATACAGAGCTTTTAAATTAGGCTTCCAAGCCAAAAAGCGGTTAACCTATTTGTTCAAGGCTGTTTTTGTCATAAGGGCAATGATGTTGTGGACACAAGTGCACAAACGCAGACTGATTCACGAGGCGATGCAAAGATAACGACTTTACTAAAAGTGATTGACCAAAACAAACAGGATGGAGCACGAGGGAACAATGACAGTGACAAACAACCTCTGGGAGGAGGTTCCTTGCCAAGCGCTTGCTAAATACCCAACAGAGATCCCTGTACTCCGCGGGGATACTGGACATGTTAGACGTCTCATCTCCACCAGGGGATTGGAGCGGACAGGCGGCGCAGGACTGGAAGAGCTGACGAGAACAGACACAGAGTTACTATGACAGTCATAGAGTCCTCTCTAACCGAGCTCTCATGCCAGTCAACGTTAGGGGCTGTGGAGAATTAGCCAGGGATGGCCCAATAATAAGGGGAGTTCCGGGGACTCGACTAGATGGAACTGAATAGTCGCTGGATGGTTCTCGTTGCGTTTCAGGTGAATAGGGGCGGTGATGTTGGTGATGCTGCCAGACCCGAGAGGTCTCCCGTGTAGGGTGGTGATAAGGAGAGGTTCCGGTAGGGGCAACACGGGAATGCCAAGAGTGGAAGCTAGGACACTGTCCAGGAAATTTCCTGAAGCTCCTCAATCGATGAAGGCTTTTAATTTGAAATTGTGACTGGACCAAATGTAAGGTAGCCTGCAGCGTAGTACGGGATGTGGTGACAGCGGGGGACACCCGGCAGCTCCTCAGAAATCCCCCATTTCCTGACAAGCTGAGACGCCCACTTGACGCGCCTGTAGTCTTTCAAAAACAAGGAAGTGGTAGAGGTATACATCAAAATGACGCATACCTCTACCAAAATTTCAACTTCAAATATCTCAGTACAGAATTTTTATTAGCCAGCCACAAAAATGAGTTGCGCCTTGATCTGTTTTTCGGTGGAATTACCCTTTAAACATTACTGGGCACAAATGGTAGTTTAACTCATATGCATGAACAATAAAGTCAGTTATTTAGAGTGGGAACACTTGTAGGCCAAGTACTGTCTGAAAAACCAAGTACTGTCCCTCAAGAAAACTAGGAAGGAATTTCATTTTATTGGGACAATGGACTACCATTCGTAAGTCAAACTTTTGTAAAATAATACTATTCAGCAACACACACACACACACACACACACACACACACACACACACACACACACACACACACACACACACACACACACACACACACACACACACACACACACACACACACACACACACACACACACACACAAGCCCTTTGATTTTGGAATACCTGTCCTTACAATGAAAAAAAAAAAAGAAAGACATTTCCCAGCCTTCCTTTCAAATGCAGCCTTATTAGATGTGAGACCTACCTACCCTAATAGGATTATCTTCTCAACTACCGCGGTTAAGTTACAAAACAGGAAACAAAAATTAAACAAGGCAAGACTGTAGTACGATTTGTCGTCCTTTCTTTCATAATTCTTGAGATTATGGAAAAGGGAGAATCTGCGATTTTAAACCAAATGTTAAAGGACCAATGGCACAGGTGCATAAGCACCAAAAAAAAAACTGAAAATGTCCGATGCAAAAGAGGAAGAGGAAATGCAGAGATGTTTATTCTTACATTATGCGAAAGTGTGACAGCGCAAGGTAAAAAAGAAAAAAAGAAAGGGTTATAATGTAAGCTCTTTCAGAGGGCTACAGACACCACTGGTGTATATACACATACTATTGATCAACAGTGTCTCCTGTCTCCTTTCATGGCCTACTGAGGCATAATTGGCTATATATGTATTGATTAGATTACAGGAATCTCACATCTTTAGCCATGCTGGAGACTGACTATCTTACTCATGTACTACCTGGTGTTGTGATGGTGTGTCACATGCCAGAGGCACCTGCATGGGTCTGAAGCTCCTGTGATTGTCCGTCAGCCTACAGTCACTTTCATTTAAACCACCTGTATTTCCCAGCTGTGCTGCATGTATGATGTGCACCACATCTGCATAATTATAGATGTTTCACGCTCGAAATCCTTCTAATTATCAGCGTTTCTTCTCCAGTAGGTTTGGCCTATCAGTGCGTAGGCCTACTGTGACACAGCTTATCCGTCTTTAAGCCTTTCCAACCGATAGATGGCTTCCTCGAGGCTTAAACACACTGAAAACCACGTCTGTACAATATAAGATAGGGTCATCTCATCTGTGATTTTGTGATATGAGCCACTATTCGCCTCTATCTTGTAAAGAATACCATAGCTACTGTATGTAAAAGCCAAAATATAGGTTTCATTTGCAATGCTAAAAAAGCTGGTAAGAGATGGATAGATACAGTGTGCTGGCAGTAGGGTTGTGAGTTAAGAGCATAAGTCAGAATAAAAAATAATATAAACAAAAACAACTGAGGCAGGGGAACAAGCAACAGCCCAGATGATTCCGGGGAAAGTATGAGAAGGGGACTTAAAACAAAAAAAAAGAAAAAAAAAGGGGTTGAAATATCGGTGATATATTAGCCAAAATGAAATTAATATCAGAAACTGAATATGACTATGGATGAGGTGGAAAATTAGGAAGAAATTAAATAGCACAACATACATTGTACTATTTATTAGATTTGTATTAGATCTTTTACGGGTAGGCTAACGTCAGTAGGAAACTACCAATCCATGATCTGCATCAAATGCTGTAACTCTCTAGGATCTACGCAGCACGTGCTCTGAACTAACGCTCCTGAACAAGCAGAATATTGTGCAATGCACAAATTCATTTTAGTGAATTAGCAAATTTTCTTGCTGAGTATTTTCTTTAATAAAAAAATAAAATACTCACGTGGCTCTGTGGAAGAAGAAAAAAAGCGATCTGTGGTTGATTAAATTTGAGCCAATACATTTAACATTTCCAAAGATGTAGACTAAAGTTTTTGTAGCCAATCATTTGCAATATAGGCTTGCCATTCTTGTAGTCTGTCACGTGAGTTCGTTTTTAGAGGCCATTCCTCTCTAAATGACACACCAGAGATTTTCCACTAACCATTTAGCAACTATTGCCTATGCCTATGTTCTGTCTCCTCGGCATCTCGATTATCAACAAACCATCGCCATTTTCCAGTGGTGGCCAGAAAACCAACATTACACAAATCGACCGCAAGGTGGCGCCCCAGGTTTTGCTGTTTTATGCATCCATCTGTTTTCGCTAAGAGAAGATATGTAGGCTACCATATAATGTTGCTACATTGTTTTTTCTTGCTGCGCTGTTTTTTGTTTATTATGGCATAATTGTAAACCTTAGACTTTTTGCATTGTTTAGGGGTATTCAATAATATTTTAATCTTTACTGCAAAGTTTCTGTGATCTCCTACAATTCATATCCAAAAATGTTTTTTTCAGTAGCATGATAGCCATCTATGAAATATTGTATTGTTGAAATATCAAATCATATACAGTAATTTATATGCATCGGCTATTATTCGTTGTCAAGCATTTTTCATATTCACAGTCAGTGTTTCCAGTGTTGACATTACAGTATCAGTATGTGTTGAGGGGGAAAATGTAACTTAACAACATTCTGTTCTGACTATAATTCTGTCAAATCTGTTAATTGAGCACTTGTCATCTTTAAAACCTCAATCATATGTATCCATTCTGATATGACTGGGCAGCCAATTCAATATTAATAAGTAGTCTTTACATCAATATAGGCTACATACCCAGTTGAATACTATTGAATGTTTGACTTCCATCCTTGGAGCTAAACAAATAGTTGAACCAAAATAAAAAAATTTCCTCTCCATCATTTGCAAATTATAAAATGCATTCTACAAACATATACAGTATTATTTTATTATTGGCCAGCAGTACTTTTTAATCAATTTTCCTTCATGCTCTAAGCATTTGTTTATTTTTTTTGTTTGTCTGAATGCACAAAAGAAAACTAGCAGAATTTAAGTTCTACTCTGAAAAAAACATGATTAAGTTTGTTGTATGCTCCAGGGCAGTCTGCAGTATATTTGTGGCACGCGGTTGTGAAAAAAATGATAGTGGAAAAATGATGATTAAACAGGGCAGTACTGCTGTCTTATATTAGCCCACATCCTTATTCATTAGTGTTGGACCCCTGAACCCAGAGTACATTAGACAGTGAAAGGCTGCTCTGTCTGCCCCTAAAGTTTATTTTAAAATATTCTGTTCGACAGCATGGCTGCTGCTGCTGCTGCAATTTCTGCTTTATAATAACAGCCAAATTGAATTTTCATTTTTTTTAAATGCAACAAATCTGTACAAAGGCATTGAACGGAAAGTGATATTTTTTGTATAGTTTCCAAGACAACTATTACAGACAACTCTCACAGTGTGCAATTGGGAAAATGACTGCTGTATGCTTTTGAACCAAGAGGCAGTAGGTTCCTCCATTTTTACAGTACACTTCATATTTTAAACAAACTGTACATACATGACATTTAAATTAAAATATATTCTGTACATTATCATGAATAGCTGACCATTAGTAAATTAAAATAAAGACTGTATACTCAGTATAGCCTGTAAAATTTTTAATTCTGAATTACATTATAATAATATAGTGAAAAGTTAAGTCAAAAGTATAAAGATATAGTAATATAATGTAATATTATAATATACCATGTAATAAAAGAGAATACATTTTTATTTGAATTATAAGTGGTTTTATGTTCCTATATTTACTTCATGTAGGCTGCCATAGAACACTTTTTATTGTTGTTACCGAACCAAATGTATATCATATAATTACATCCGTGACATTAACCAGAACGGTGATGTAGGCTAATGGGTGATGTTTGGTAAAAGAGCTATAATGATTAGAATGCAGAGAAATACTGAGGCATTGGAAAGGAGCATCTACCGGCCAGGCCTGGCACTGGGAAGCTTTCTGAGTGTAGGCTATGCACAGCCCTGGCAGTTATTAATTTAATCAATATCATAAAAGCATATGTACCCACTAAAATCACTAGCCACTGAAACATTCATCAATGAAAGTACCAATCAAGCTGATATTGACCTCTGAGTATGGACTCCTGTGGTAACGGGGAGTACATTACAGTCAGTTCACTTTCACGGGCATTTTTAATCCATGTTATTTCACGTCTAGATATCTGCGTACTGCTGGCTATCTTCCTCTGGCTATAACCGCACAACAAATGTCACATGCTCCTGTCTACCACGAAGCCTGCTGTAAATACTGTCTTTGAATGCATGGATTAACATTCATAAAGTATACGTAAATGTAATATACAGTATATGTACTGTATATATTCACCCTTAATTCTTATGACATGCAGTTGTAGACCTTTTACTTCAACACATCCATTGTCAGTGAGACACACACAGAAACACTGTAAACTGTTCAGGGACAAGATTGCACTGTGTTCTGACTGCATTCTACTGCCCAAACCCATGAGTTTTATTATCTGCTCTTCAGAAGGATTTGCAGCATCGCTGAAATCTCATAAACAGTGTCATCATTCAGAATTTACAGCATGAGGGCCTGTCTGACATAGTATGGTAGCTCCAATTTCAATGATGTGTCAAATAATAAAAATGCTAATTAGGCGTTACCTTCACTAGAGATCCTATTAATGTAGAAAAGTCTGTTGCATAAATAAATAGCATGTAACCAACATTGGAGTCAAACAGCCACAGATAAAAGCACATCTATTCTGTGATATTAATAATTAATCATACTGGCAACGATGCTAACTATGTTTATTCCTGACAAATATGCAGGGTGGTCTATAATATCCATATGCAGCCAATATTAATTTCCTGCTAATAAGTGCTGAAATAAATCATTGCAATCCAACTGTGAAATCACAATTATAGTATACAATTATAATCAGGTATAAAGTAGGAATAAATTGCTTGACATTAGGGTTAAATAATCAAACAAAATACAACTGTGAACAGCTAACTGCTAACAGCTAATTTGAAATTGAACTGTTTAAAAAATAAAAAAAGAAGAAAAAAACAAAAAGATTACCAATCAGCTAATGAAGTAACTTTATAAGGAGAGAACAAGGGAAAATAAGTGTGCATTAAGTAGCCTACATCCTTTTCTAATTCTGGACCATTAGCAGAAACAAGGCTAAAATCCTCATTTTTCTGGTCTCAAGAGAGCAAAAGTGGCAGTTAGAACAAGTGACAGTTGGGCAGCAGCCCACATCTTGAAAAGTAGCCATTCCACATGGATACATTATTGGGCACAAGTGGGCAGCAGCAGCTCCTCCCCCTCTGCACTGAACTACACTACCCAGCAGCGCTGAAGAATGAGGCATACAGGAAGCAATACAAGCACACCTTCATGAAAGACAGACCAGAGACACTCATTGCTGATACCTATCAAAATGGGGATGTGAGCAACCTAATTTTCTTTACAGAGAAACCTACCAACTGGCATACAGCTATATGCAAGTACTACCCTAACATAAAAAAACTGGTATTTGCAATGGCTGGAAAGCACAAATCTGCAAAGCTGATGATCCCGACATTGTCAAACAAACAATTAATTTATATAAAAATGGCACAGTAATGGTGCAGGGCAGCTTGAGGGATTTTGAAAAAGATTTCTCAGCCATAAAAGAGCTGACCAAGGATGAGGAACCCACTCCTCAACACACAGGCAATGCTCAAACCCTCACCAGTCCAACACAGGAAGGCCTGAGCCCTGAGGAGACTGACCCCACCAGCTCAGACTCTGCTCCGCCCCTCCAGCTCCACAGCACTGTCATTCTAATGAAGGACAATTTCACCCAGTTAGAGGGAGAGCTGGTGCAGCTAAGGGAAATGAGCGTCTCGAACGATGCAAGCGTGCCCAGAGCAAGTTCTGTATGGAAACCTCTTGCTGTAACCGACCATGATCGGCTAGCAATCATGCGTCCCATACTCAACCAATCACATGCACAAACCTCTAATGGAGCGCCCTTTTTAAGCCAAGAATCAGTTCTCTCTGTACTGCTTATGCTGATGCGCTGCTCCTTGTTTGCTTACGGCTTGTGTTGAAAGAAATTAGCTGTCACCCTCCACCACCCCAGCTTCCACCTGTTGTTTTGATCTGCTTTAGAATGGGGGGTTTCTGGTCATCTCCTGTTTAGTGGGGGGAGATGCCCGTGCTCCGGAGCAGTACTAAAGCAGATCCATTCACCGCCAAACTAAAATAATTATGCAGCACATTCATTCATTTAACGTGTCATTTAAATACGTGAGTTGTCCTGAGAGAACTGATGCTATCACAGCTATGTGCTAAGGACAGCACACAGCACTTACAATAACAAATAATAAAAATAAAAAATGAACATGAGAGCTGAAGGACAGCTCTCTTTAAAGGAACTTCAGAGAGACAGGGGGATGTTTATGCGGGAATTAAAAGCGTTTACAGAGGAGATTAGGCAGCTACAGCAGGACATGGAGACACACAGGAGGGAGTTAACGGCAGTGACTGAGGATCTGAGGGACAGAGACAGGACAGTGCAGAACCTGACAGAGCAGCTGCACTCACTCCCCACCCACAGCCACCAACCTACAGTGAGCCCCACCCAGAACAACCAGGACCCCCCAGCACAGCCGGAATATCCTCCCACCAACCCCTCAATCACAGACAACCCCCCCCCATCTCACCCACACCATCAGAAACCCACACACAACCTGCTTCCCCTGCACCAAACCCGGAGGGTGCTGAAATAGTGCTCCTCATTGACTCCAATGGGAAATTTATTGACGAGAAGCAGCTTTTCCTGAGACACAGAGTGAGTAAGATCTGGTGTCTGAACACTGAAAAGGCGTTAGAGCTGCTTACAGCATCCAGACTTGGCTCCCCCCAGTCATATTTTAATCCACACAGGCACAAACAACCTGAGACCACAGCAGGAGAGGGTGGCAACGTCTGTCAGGGGGTTTATAGAGAAGGCCACCCACAACTTCCCCAATACAGCGCCCTCCACAGTACCCACCACAGCGCCCTGCGTAGTACCCACCACAACGCCCTCCGCAATGCCCACCACAGCGCCCTCCGCAGTACCCACCACAGCGCCCTCCACAGTACCCACCACAGCACCCTCCGCAGTACACAACTTTGACATGGAGACATGGTGTAAAGCTGACCAAGTCACAGATATAGATCCATTCTCTTTCCAAGCCTTCACAGTCAGGCCACTATTCTTAGTTTCTGTCCGTATTACATACACAGTAATTTGGCTGTGATCTGACAGAGGGGTTAGTGTCAGATCACAGCCAAATTACTGTCTATCTAATACGGAGAGAAACTAACAACGCAGCCAGACAGCCCAGTAAGCAGTACAACGTTCACAAATCTTACAGATGGGCCCAAAACAGCACAGAAGAGTACCAGAAATAAATTAAAGACCAAGAAATAAAATCACTCTGAGACATCTTTCTGGTTACCACATATCCTCACAATAAAGATGGAATAGACCTGAAATATAAATTTAATTTTCGAAAAACTGACTATAAAATCCATTCTGATATTATCCAAGAGTAACCCAAAAGCAAAAAATGTGAAACAAGAAAAATGGTTTGATAGTGATTGTAAAACCATTAAAAAATACTCAGGACATTGTCCAATCAAAAACATGAACATCCAGATAACCAGGATGTATGCTGTAGTTATTGTGAGACCCTAAAACAATACCAACACACACTCAGAACCAATAAAGAACAAAATGTCAATTATCAACTGACTGTAATCGAGGAGTTTATTAAAGCCAACGTTAAATCCCAAGTTCTAGGATAACTGGAATTCCCTTAACCAACCCCAACATGAAGAACTGGCCTTTCAAAACGGGGATATATGGAGGAACAATTTTGAGAAACTTTATAATAAAATTATGAAAAACCCAGAACAAAAAGGCATTTGCAAAAAAATGGAAAAACCAGAATTTGCCATTAAAGACAACCAGAACCCTTTGGATTCCCCATTACAGAACAGGAATTACTAAAAAAAACTACAGATCCTGCAGCCCAAAAAAGCCTGCAGGGGGGGAGGGAGGGAGGGAGGGAGGGAGAGGGAGAGAGAGGGAGAGGGAGAGGGAGAGGGAGAGGGAGAGGGAGAGGGAGAGGGAGAGGGAGAGGGAGAGGGAGAGGGAGAGGGAGAGGGAGAGATATATAGAGAGAGAGAATCCACACACCCAAGAGGCTACACAGCTACTTGTACAAGCTCTCGTAATGTCTCGTCTGGACGACTGTAATTAACCTCCAAAAAGATGCATGACGGTGCAACGGAGACTTTTTATTTGGCCGGGCAGTGTAGATTCCAGTAAAGATTTAT
The DNA here is from genome assembly GCA_029718625.1 of Synaphobranchus kaupii. NCBI lineage: Eukaryota > Metazoa > Chordata > Actinopteri > Anguilliformes > Synaphobranchidae > Synaphobranchus > Synaphobranchus kaupii. The sequence continues at coordinate 61,233,744 of CM056384.1, read as the reverse complement.
AGAAAGTGGGTGCAGGGGGAAGAATCTGTGATGTAATATAACTGATGCGCACAGGAAATCACTGTGCAATTAAGACGAGGAAACAACAAACTAAATCCTCCAAACAGGGTCATTAAATGTGACAGGATGGCTGCTTGCCTCATCATTATTATTCTACATTTACATTAATGAATTTGCCCTAATGATGGAAAAATGCAACCCAGTCTCACGTGGCAAAAAAATTAAATTACCTCAACTGTGGCTCCTGCAGATGATTTGTGAATAAGCTGAAAGCACTCAGACCATTCTCTGGCATTAAAAAACATTTTAAAATAGATATAGCAATTAACATTTGGCAGAACATATTCTAAATCATTGGAACCTTTACCATTCAAATCAGTAATAATATTATATGGCAGAAAAATATGGCGTCTGATTACAGTTACATCGATACAAAAACCCTCGATACAAAAACGTTGACAATGTTTTGTGACAACCATTTTCCTCTTCATTGAGCCCAGTTAGTGCGTTGCCTATTTTAAAAGGATCCTGACTTTAAAAAACAATTTTAGGATAACACATTGGTTGGCTCAGGCATTTATGTTTAAAAAGGATTCTTTAGAAAATTATATTTTGGGAAGGAAAGTAATGATAGTAGTCATTACCTCATTAATGCACACAGTTATTGTAATAGCGTGTCAATAATTGAGAACAAAGGCAGCTCCACTTAAATGCATTCATCTAAAATTAATATCTTCAACTAGCTGGATGGGAGGCTCAATCCACCAATCCCCACTAACAATATACAGCCTCAAGACAACAGCACTGCACCAACTAATCAACCAAATTACAACACAACACCAGCACAATGACAATACACACACACACACACACACACACACACACACACACACACAAACACAAATACAGAAACACACTGGGAAAGTAAGACAGGGCAGAGACATAGAGCTGTGTAGCTGTGTTACAGTGATAGCAACGTGCACAGCAGCCCCTCGTAGCCTGAGGGACAGTGATATATTTTTGTATATTTTGTGTCAGTACTGTACATTATCGATCAAATGATATGCTTTGGAAATACTTACTGGTTTGTATTTTAAATCAGTCATGCATTCTGAATTGAAAGTAAATTGGGAGAGGGAGCCCACAACGGCATGAGATAGAGAGAGAGAAAGAGAGAGAGAGAGGGGGGTGGGGTGAGAAAGTGAGAGAGAATAAGTGTACCATTTAGTACTTAGTACCGTTTAACAGGCATTAATTCTCCTTTCAGAAGATGGAGCATTTACCGCTGAGTGCTCGTTTGATTTGAGGGTGTCCATGAGAAATGGACACTCTAAGTGAAGCTGCGCTGGCTCTGTGGTGATGATAATGCGTATTGTGGCCTCGTTGAAACGGGAGCGGAAGAGTCATAAAAATGGATAACTGGAAAGAGACACACTGCGCCTAATGCTTTTGCAATTATGTTGGGATAGTCACTGGGGACAGGAGCCTGTACAATTAGTCATTTTCCCTCACCGAAGGAATTGTACCGTTTGTAATGGCTAAGATGCATTTTCCAACAACAGACAGCTGAAGTCAACCTTGCCTCCTGTAGTCATTTTTTTCCATTTTAAAATGTCTTTTTTGCTTTAGGTTTTAACGTATCCCGTTGTGCCGAGCTAAAAGTTGTTTTAACCCACTGTTTGATCTCTTAAACCTAAATTAAGTCTTCTAGCTTGTGAACTAAATTACAAGCTGTGTACATGGCTGTACCACATACAAACAGACTTAGATTAAACAAAAGGAGGTAATTAGTGAATATTTAGCATGGGAGTGGTCCAAGGCAACAATTGCCTTGTGGTACTCTACATCAAAGGAAATTATGTTGGGTCCACTAACATACATTTATTGCTTTCTTTCCATCAAGTAGAACTTCTACCAACTTTATGCAGTTGAGCCCATAGAGATGATCAACAGTGCAGTACTTCATCTTCTACTAGGTCAAATTTGTCTGAAATCCAGAAGCTAAATTACCCTGATCACTGATGAGCCTGCTTTCAGCTCTCGCTGCAGTTAAATGCAGACACTGTTCGTTCTGACAGATCATCATCAAATCAATTTTTCTCCATGTATTCCCAGATGTAGTCACTTATGATGCCTTCCAATACCAAACTAAATGATGACAGTACTGCAGACAGTAAGTGCTCCTGTCGGCCTTTAGGGATTGGATATATTGCCCATATTTTTGCTCGTTGTCTCAGGCTAAGTGACCAATTACAAACAAATCTTAAAGGGGGTGCAAAATACAGTGACACCTGGTGAAGGATTTAATAAGCACTGTCAGGTTATTCTCAGGTTACCCAGGGGAATAAAAATGTTAAATGTCTCTTCGTCCAGCGTTTAAGGATGAGTATGTCAATGTTGGTCTTCCAATAGATTCATACTTAAATATTCTGTCTCAGAGAAAAATAAATTTAGTTGAAAAACGAAGTTAGTCAATCTTTCAGAAAGGTCTTTCAGTGCCTAATCTGAAATTTAAAAAAAAACCTGCAGCAAAATTGAGAACCTGTATAATTAGAAAGCAAAGTGGCGTGACCACACCCCAATCTTTCATAAGGTCTCCTTGCAATCAGGAGCAGGGAAGGAACTCGTGTGTGTGTGTGTGTGTGTGTGTGTCTGTGTGTGTGAGTGAGTGTGTGTGTGTGTGTGTGGTGTGTGTGTGTGTGTGTGTGTGTGTGTGAGAGTGTGTGTGGTGGGTGAGTGTGTGTGTGTGTGGTGTGTGTGAGTGTGTGTGTGTGTGTGTGTGTGTGTGTGTGTGGTGTGTGAGTGTGTGTGTGTGAGTGTGTGTGTGTGTGTGAGTGTGTGTGTGGTGGGTGTGTGTGTGTGTGTGTGTGTGTGTGTGTGGGGTGTGTGAGTGTGTGTGTGTGGTGTGTGAGTGTGTGTGAGTGTGTGTGTGGTGGGTGTGTGTGTGTGTGGTGTGGGTGTGTGTGTGTGTGTGTGTGGTGTGTGAGTGTGTGGTGGGTGAGTGTGTGTGTGTGTGTGTGTGGTGTGTGAGTGTGTGTGTGTGTGTGTGTGTGGTGTGTGTGTGTGTGTGTGGTGTGTGAGTGTGTGTGTGTGTGTGTGGTGTGTGTGTGTGTGTGTGTGGTGTGTGAGTGTGTGTGTGTGAGTGTGTGTGTGGTGGGTGTGTGTGTGTGTGTGTGTGGTGTGAGTGTGTGTGTGTGAGTGTGGTGGTGTGTGTGTGTGTGTGTGTGTGTGGTGTGTGAGTGTGTGTGTGTGTGTGTGTGTGTGTGTGTGTGTGTGTGTGTGTGTGTGTGTGTGTGTGTGTGTGTGTGTGTGTGTGTGAGTGTGTGTGGTGGTGGGTGGGTACAGGGAGTGGCAAGTACATACATCATGAAGGATAACAGCCATGACGGCGGTGACTGGCCATTCTTTTTTGCTTTTTTTGGTTTTGTCGTTCCCTTTTCTATGTTTTTTGCACAGTGGCTGGACTGCACCTTCAACTCTTTTGCCAAAATATATATTAATTTTGCCAAAATATATATTAAAGAAAACATTGCACACACAAAAATAGAGTAACTTATAGTATTTATTATATTATACTTTAGCCTGAGGGACAGTGATATATTTTTGTATATTTTCTGTCAGTACTGTACATTATCGATCAAATTATATGCTTTGGAAATACTTACTGGTTTGTATTTTAAATCAGTCATGTATTCTGAATACATCGTTCCCTGTCCCTTTGCACAGTGGCTGTACTGTACCTTCTCCTCGTCAGAAAAAAATATATATAAGAAAACATTGCAGGTTATTATATTATATTATTGTATTATTATATATTATTGCATAATAATAATAATATTATTATATTATTGCAGGTTATTATAATTTGTAGTTCAAAAAATGGCAGCGCAAAATGCAATGTTTCCAGCAGAGCCGTTCTCAAGGGCGTGCTGGAATGGCAAACTGGGAGCACAGTGTATTCAGGAAATGCACGAGGAAGTGCTTTCTATTGGTAGTGATCACCGCCCCCCGTGACCAGCGTACGGCAGACACCACAGATGGAATGTGCCAGAACATTTAATTGCTCTCAGTACGCAATCAATTATTCAGCAAGTGAAGTCCACTACATGGTATATACATGGTATAGTAGCAAAATGAACAACGATAGGGATACAATTGCATTGGGGGGCATAGTACACACATGTATACATCGGGGAAGCGCCCAAAACCAAATTAGAAAAATAAATAAATAAATAAATGCATAGCTTAGGAGTAAGGCCTGACTGCAACAGCCAATCACAGGAGACAAGTGCACAAGCTCTTAATTAAGACCCCCTGGCGCTACCTTCCCCAAATATTAAGTCTTGGTCTTCCTGCCGATGACAAGTTTTACATTCGGAAATATGAATTTTCAAAGCCCTTTTAGTCTGGCTGACATTAAAAAAGGATATCTTAACATAGATGAAATGAGATATGGGAAAGATCATTTGTAAAATCCTATTTGTATTCTTTTACCAGATGGGTGAAAGAACTGTTTACTACAGTTGATACTATAACAATGAGCACAGGACTGCTGCCCGGCTCGGACTCCCCGTCTGGTTGGATTAGAATGTCCATTTGCATCAAAGTTAACAAGCATCCTTTTTCAGTGGTGCCCTCTGGGCAAAACTGAGAAGCTTGTGAAAAATACCTGTAATAGACATCAGCCATCAGCCATTTTGTAACATTTACACATTTCAATGTAATGAACTTGAATACAAAGACATGTTGGTTTTAACCATTTTATTGAATATTACCCATTACCCATTATGCAAACCTATACTACTTAAGTCGTATAGACCAATACATAAATAATAACACTGAATATACATCATGTAAATCAAAACTTCAAATTTGGTCAGTGGCGTTTTAATAATTAGAGAAAATACATAAGAAGAAAATATTAGACAATCCCCACGGTACAATAAACTAGTAGTCTTCATTTATTTATTTTTTGGGTGGGGGGGGGGATAAGTTCCATTAGCTAATAGAAAAATTCTGCATGCAATACATCAATTGTTCACTGTACAAACATAAAAATGTGTGTATGTATGTATGTATCGAATGCTTCCACATGTAAATTAAATGCGTGTGTGTGTGTGTCTGTGTGTGTGTGTATGCATGGGGTATAAGTTCATTATAAAATGAACTACAGCTGTTGAAAATGAGTTTAAAAAAATAGTCTAGGTCTTCTAGACATGAACAATATGAACGAATACAGGGAGGTATCAGGAAATATCTACTGAATATGTCACTAATCTCACCTATTCATTCACCTGTTTATGTAACTAACCTCACCTATTCATTCACCTGTTTATGAAACTAACCTCACCTATTAATTCACCTGTTGCCACCATCAATACAATTAAGTAAACAGTCAACTGGCCACAGCTTTGAATACAAGAAAAATATACCAAAGGCATAATGGAAATTAAATGAAAAAACTGCAGTGGATCCTAAGACACCAAAGTGCCGATGATTGTATATTTACAGTACTTTCCTTACAAAAATAAATGAAATGAGTGTACTGTATTACAGTATGTATGAAGAGCTCAAGAGAAACATAACCACTAAACATCTTGCAGGTTCAGCCGGATGCTTTTGTTTTGCCTGTTCACAAAGACGACAAGAAAACAAATGCAACTGAAGATTTTTCAGTTGTTGAGGAGAAGGAAATAAATGTAATGAGACGAAAATAAAGACTTCCCAGTTATACTAAAAAAATGAATAAATAAAAGCTGAAAAAATAGTAAAAAGAGAAAAGATAAACAAGTGCTCTGTAGCACTGACACACATTCCATCGTTCTGGGTCCAAAGACTGTTGATAAAAGGGCAGAGAGGGTAATAAAAGGGCAGAGAGGGTAGAGGCAAGACCTCCATGCATCAGAGAAAGACTCCACCAGATGCGCACGATAAAGAATATTACGTTCATTTGTACACTAGAAAAGCTGATACATATTTGACACAGGTATACTATGTCAAGGGCGTTTGCTTTATCAGACATACTCCTGAATGAAACGAAATGTATACACAGGTTTCTCTACATTATAGGTTACATCATGCTGAGACGTTGAATACTGTGGGTTTAAATTTATTTAAAATAAAATGTTTGTCTGGAGAAACTGCTGGTTGCTCTGAAACAATCTTTGATTTTGGGTAATCTCCACAAATACTGATAAAACAATGGGCAAAGTTGGAGAGCACCTCAAATGCTCCAAAATACTCAAGAGGATAAAGCAAACTCCCTCATACGACAGTTTGGTCCTTCATGCAAGACTATGGGCGTGCATGCTTCCATGCAAAAAAATAAAAATACAAAAGTTTTTGAAGTCTGCAAAACACATCTTCAATGTTTTTGTTGGTGCAATCGTAGAAATGTTACAATAACCGCTGAAGTGCTTACTAGCAACCCATTTGTTCTATTAAGGTTTGGTGTGTTAGGGTTAGGTATGCGTGTCTCAATATATCCGACTGAGACGCACATACAGCACAGAAACCAGCCACTTCTCATACAGGACATTTATATGAAAGTACATTAATGGCAGCTTGCATAATTCCTATATCTCTTTGGAAAATTTTAATTAAACTGGCAACTTAAATTGAAGGAAAATGAGCTATCTTGCAGTTATTTTGCAACAGCTGAGGTTGAGGTGGGAGTTCGCTCAGAACAGAAGGTCTGCACATTTCAGAACATGGCGTCCAACCTTGGAGGGGTTGTGTCCAACGCCATGTCCAACCCCTCACTCATTTAACAGAACAAAAACTTCTGTCATAATATACCTACAATGGCTAACAGTATTCCTGCGTGTTTCTGACTCTACACCAACACCCAACATGAAAGTCAAATTGTGCATTTTGGTTCCTAGTGTGCCTACGAGTAGGCACCTGCCTTAAATTCAGATGCAAGTAAGCATAATAAGTTTGGCGTAGATACAGTATGCAGACCAACAGAGTTCATTTCAGGTTACCCTGGAAGGCTGTAAACAATTTGCCACGAAACGTGAATGAAAACGGAATTTTCACCTCAATCTTCCTTCATTTTCTCATCCTCCCATACATCTTTTCCCTTGTCCTCTTTCTCAGTCTTGTCTTCATCATATTTGTCTTTGTCCAGGTTTATGACACTGTCGTATGACGGAGGACAAGCCGTCGGAGCAGCCGCTCTGGTAGGTCGCATAAGGCGGTACCGTCTGTAGGACCTTTGTATGACGGTGGCGGATAGTTCTTCCTGCTTGCGGCGCAGGGTGGTGGTGATGGGCTCGTAGGACACCTTGGAGGGGTTGGACGCCATGAAGCGCTCCTCCATCTGCCCACGGAGGCCGTCCATCTCCCCGTCTTCCCCAAGGACGCGCTTGGTGAAGGCGAACAGGATGTCCAGACAGTGGATGCGCTCGCCGCTGACCATGGGCAGGTCCATGGCCATCAGCTGGAACGCGTTGGGTTTGGGTATGCGCAGCGGGGCAGCCAGGGAGTCGGAGAAGTCCGAGAGCTTGTCGTACCCGATGAACTGAGAGGCCTGAGGGTCGAACCTCTCCCAGACCTCGTAGAACATCTCGAAGTCGTCCTCGCTCAGAGGCTCCGCGCTCTCCTCCGTGGCCACGCTGAAGTTCTCCAGGATGACGGCGATGTACATGTTGACCACAATCAGAAAACTTATAATGATGTAGCTCACAAAGAAGATAACCCCCACGGCCGGGCTCCCACAGTTCCCCTTGACTTTGCTTCCGGGGTTCACAAAATTACTGTCACAGTCGAGACCTTTGTTGAGAATGGGGGACAGCAGGCCGTCCCAGCCCGCCGATGTTGTGATCTGGAACAGGCAGAGGATGCTGTTTCCAAACGTTTCAAAGTTGAACATGTCATCGATTCCATCCTCCTTCTTCACGTAGGCAAATTTAGACATGCCAAAAATGGCATAGATAAACATGACTAAAAAAAGCAGTAGACCAATATTGAACAAAGCAGGAAGTGACATCATCAAGGCAAACAAAAGCGTACGGATTCCCTTGGCACCCTTTATAAGACGTAGGACGCGTCCGATTCTGGCTAGTCGAATGACTCTGAATAAAGTTGGTGAGACAAAATACTTTTCAATCACTTCTGAAAGAAACATTCCTGCAAAGAAATAAAGGAAATTAGACCCTTGATAACGTGTCTTCATGTTACCATGTATTACACACTTATTTTATAAATCAATAACAGCTGTTTCATAATTTTAGTGGAAATAAAATTATAAAAAAATTAACTTCAATACATGTCCATTATGCATTCTTACCAATTATTGACACAATGACCACAACAAAGTCAAATACATTCCATCCGATGGTGAAGAAATAATGGCGAAGAGAAAACATCTTCAGTACACACTCTGCCGTGAATAGGATGATGAAGACTACATTAATCCTATAAAGGTTTTCCTTCGTCTGGGCAGACTGCTCGTCTACCTCCACCATCATGGTGATCATGTTGAGTATGATGAGAGCCATAATAAAAATGTCAAAGGCTTGCTTCATGATGAAGTCAAAGACAAATCCTTGGAACTTGTTCTGGAGGGAAGATCCAAAATCAAAAAGTAAAAAAAAACACAATTGAGGACCCTGGTGCTAAAAGTACTGAAGTCACAAAATGTCTATTTTGAGAAAATCAAATCCTAAAATATCATTGATCCATAAAATCAGCCATTAAAAGTTTTGCTGTTTTTATGCATTGCTTAGGCATCTTTTTATTAACAATATTTATAGGCTATTTATATAGCTAAACAAATACAACATGTTTCTATGCTCAACTTGAATTGTCTAAAAATGTGACTTCAGTACTTTTAGCACCAGGGTCTTCAATTGATAGAGATTGACTAATTAAATTTATTAATTTTTTTTTATTTTCAATATGTTTAATAACTTTTAATATTTTATTTATAGAAGAGGCCATTACAGATATGATCTTTTCATGTTAATTGATATGACATATGGAATGATTACATACTGCAGGCCTTGGGATAGGTTTTTGGGGTTTCTTAGATCCAAGTTTCTTCATTGCATTGTAGTATTTCTTCTGCTCCTCGGTCATAAAGATATCCTGACCTCCAAAGTAAAGACGGGAAAAAAATACTTATAACCAACCGTTCGCTTGAACTACTGACCGTTCGCTTGAACTACTGACCGTTCGCTTGAACTACTGACCGTTCGCTTGAACTACTGACCGTTCGCTTGAACTACTGACCGTTCGCTTGAACTACTTTGATTTTGACACTGCAGTGCTGAACGGAATGTAAGAGTGAAAAATCAATGATAATGCTGTCGCAATCACACACACACACACACACACACACACACACACACACACACACACACACACACACACACACACACACACACACACACACACACACACACACACACACACACACACACAAACATTTCTAAATGCTATGGAGATTGAATTGTGCACCTGGCTAGTGTAGGCTGATATGAAATGAGCTCACTTCCTGTTTCCTGCTGTTTTGATGAAGGTAGTTGCCCTCCCACACAATCAGGTGCACAAACAGAGGTGGTTTCTTCCTCACGGGTCCATTTCCAGCTGATGCAGCGTGACAGCGCTAGAGAATATCACTTTTACTAATTAAATTTGCCTCTATAGTTTGGCCTGAAAAAGCCTCGAGACTGGAACTGGAAGGGCGGCCACCCTGAGGCTGAGTTATGTTCAGCTGACACTACGGCGGACTTATGTTGGAAAAACTAATGTTGGAAATGTCATTACAAGCCATCAGTATGCAGCCAGAGATTGGAATTTGGTACACATCAAATCAAAATCAAATCAAATCAAATCAATATTTATTTACAGTATATAGCGCATTTCACAACTAGTTGTCACAATGTGCTTCACAGAAAAACCCAGCCTAAATCCCCACAAGAGCAAGCCAAAGGCAACAGTGGCAAGGAAAAACTCCCTGGTGTAACTAGGAAGGAACCAGACTCAAGGGGGGGAACCCATCTACACATGTTCCTGCGCTTGTCCTGGAGCTGAGAATGGTGTTGTGGTGAGGGCGCTGTTTATATAACCAAGAAGTCATGACCCATTCCATGTCTGACCACAGGCTATGTAACTCATATTCCCAAAAGTACGGAATACTCTGTTCCATAATTATGTTTTCACACCAGTGCTTCGATCCCTTAATTGATGCTCGCATCTATATTTGGGTCTAATCATTAGATCTGAGATGTTCTCACAATGTAAATAATTTCCCAGGCAATAATGGTTTTCTTCTTCAAACAGGCAAAACAAAAATACTTATCTTTCTCTTTTGCTGATTGAAGTTGTCAATGATAACGCCGATAAAAAGATTCAGAGTAAAAAAGGCTCCAAAGATGATGAAGACGACGAAGTAGATGTACATGTTCCGGCTAATTTCGTACTGAGGTTGTTCATGTTGCTAAAATGCATGAAAAAAATACAAGCAATTACATGTCTTACAAGCATAAACAAATTGTAAAACATTATAGTAAAAACAATCATTTCCCCCTCAAAAGCCTCACATCACTCAGTATTATAAAGATCTTATCGGACAGACAGACCGTTTTCTGTCTCTGTTTCCCTCTGTGCAAATTAATTGTGGGATCCCTCAATTCTGGTCAATATTATTTTCCAATTATACATTTCATCTTGGCCACATCATATGCAACCAAATCTCATTTCACTTTTACTGATGATATTCAGCTTTGCCTTATCATTTAACCCCTTTGCCCAGACCCCGTAGTGGCCATGGCGCCAGCGCCAAGATTTTTCTCAGATATTAATTTTGCATGTACCGTATACAATGTACCTGACATTGCGGTTTGCGTAGAGACATTGATTAATATGTAACCATTAATATGTAATTAAGTAATCAGCAACATTAGATTAAAACACAAAGATCCGTTTCTGGGGCACGGAGTAGAGGAGGAAGAGGGTGCATTTTTGGAGTATTGGGACGCACACTTTAGCAAGTCCATTTAACAAGCAACCCCGCACCCAGTCTCATCTGAAACTATACCTACCCATGTGTGACATAGTGGACAATAGCGTCCATGCGTGAGTTCATAAATATATTTCTTTTCATCACACAAAATTCATATTTCGTCATAGCAACAAGATAAACCCAATAATAGTATCGTATGCAAAGCCCGATCGTATGCCAAAAAAAAAAACCCTGCTGACTCAAATAAACATGTGAAATTATTGTGTAATTATACCACGTCATTCTACTATCAATATCTGCTACTAAATATGAAATAAATATCCAATCCTACCATTGGTTTTACGCATAGATGTCCCTTTCAAAATGGTCTGCCCCATAGAAATGAATGGAGAGCGACAAATACTAACTAATGAACATATTTCACCACTATTTGGACTCAATATCATGGCCAGGTAACTAGACAACCCAAAGTTCTACCAAAGTTCAGTTGTGCTTTATAGGCGCAAAGGGGTTAAACCTAATGAACTTTAGATGCCCTGAATGACTGTCTCAATTACATAGGTATACACCATTTATATAATTGTTTGCACAAGCATGCCGTCTCCTGTTGAAATAGTTCTCCCTCAAATTGCTTGCAACCTCTTGGACCATGTGACTGTGGAGCTTCATCTCAGACATGTGGCTATATGTTACATGTAAGCTTTTACTAATATAATGACAACTTATTGTTTCACTTTCTTTTAAAATATCTGTAAAGTGCATTGCACATCTGCAAGAAAAATATTGAATGTAGTTATTATTATTATTATTACAAGAACACTTACCTTACGGGAATCCACAGCTGAATACATGATTGTCATCCAACCTTTGAAAGTTGCCTAGGTGCAGAGGAGAGAAAGACAAATTTGTTGTTCTCCCAAACCATAGTGTAACCTGTTCTCCCATAGAGTGTTCTATGTTCTCCCAAACCATAGTGTATCCTATGTTCTCCCATAGAGTGTTCTATGTTCTCCCAAACCATAGTGTATCCTATGTTCTCCCATAGAGTGTTCTATGTTCTCCCAAACCATAGTGTATCCTATGTTCTCCCATAGAGTGTTCTATGTTCTCCCAAACCATAGTGTATCCTATGTTCTCCCATAGAGTGTTCTATGTTCTCCCAAACCATAGTGTATCCTATGTTCTCCCATAGAGTGTTCTATGTTCTCCCAAACCATAGTGTAACCTTGCTTGCCTTTGATGGAATCCATCCATTCCATCCATCCATTATCTAAGCCGCTTATTCCTGGTCGGGGTCGCGGGGGAGGGGGCTGGAGCCTATCCCAGCATGCATTGGGTGAGAGGCAGGAATACAACCTTGACAGGTTGCCAATCCATCACAGGGGACACAAACCATTCACTAACACACCCATACATTGGCAATTTAGAGTCTCCAAATTGCCTAACCTGCTTGTCTTTGGACTGTGGGAGGAAACCGGGGGTACCGAGAGGAAACCCACGTGGAGAACATGCAAACCTCCACGCAGAAAGACTCTCGGCCGGGATTCGAACTCGGTACCTTCTTGCTGTGAGGGGACAGTGCTAACCACTGAACCACCGTGCCACCCCTTTGGAGATCTCTCTTTTGTTATTTTACATTACATTGATTATGCATGTGTTTTTCAGTTTGCTCTCTCATGTATCTCATGTATCAAGATGTGTATCCAATCAGAATTTGAGGAGGCAAAGAGAGGGAAAGATTCACACCCCTAATGCAGTCTCATGTTTACATGGGTATATTTATATGGTACATTTATATTGGCTTGCTGTGGCTACAGTCTGTTGCAACTCTGCAAAGAGATTCATTCCTGGTTCTTGCCTAAAAGGTAACTAAGCGACCACGCCTCCGTTTGCGGTGGAAAAAATGCCAAAATGGGGGGGGGGGGGGGGGGGGGGGGGGGGGGAGACACTCATGAAAGGGTTGGGCTCGAGTTATTAAGCCACGCCCTAGTTTTTTTTCAGTTAACATTATTAAAGACTGCTAAGTTAACTATTCATTAATTTACAATGAAACTTGTCGTAGCTTTGCTAAATTGAGTCATATAGCCACATCAAAACAAAATTATCTAATTTTGGTCAAAACTGTGTAAACATGAACATTGTCCAGTCATAACCATTTAACTGTTAGCTAAGTTAACTACCAATAGTTATTAGGTATCTTGTGGGCTACTGTGTCTTTGTGGTTCGTTGTCATAAAGTGCATTTTTAGATCAGCCCTGCTACTTGCTTTTCCTACGGCCTCAGAACTCGAGAGAATAGTGGGAGCGAGGGAGAAAGAAAACGTGATTGCTGTGATTTAATTAATTATGTTGGAAAAGATTTGATTTAAAAAAAAAAACACATTACACTAGATTTCCCGTATTATAACCTTATACACCCGTATGCCTTCGAAAAGGGTATGGGTTGACACCTATGCTATCATTACGTACATGCAAGCAGAACCTTCTCTTTCAACAGGTGCACCTGTGGTCACTGCATAGAACAGAGAATGTGTGTTGAATGCGTGTTTTAAAAAAAGCTAATTTATAGTGTAAGGGCGTAGCCAGATGCACCCAGTTGGTGTGACATCACATTTACTGGCACGTCACATATTCTTTACAACAGCCAATAGTAAATTACAACTGCAATACCACCCTGTTTTACCACCCTGTCACTAGTCAGCACAAATACACTAGTCTCCCTATATGATGTCCAAAAATATCAGTAATCAGCTAAATAAAAGTGGTTTTAGAGTTTACTTACTCTTTAAGGCTCATCTCACAGTAATTTGAAGCCTATCCCACCCATTTGTGCATTCAAAATGCAAGTTGAGGGAGATAAGCACTTCTAAGATGGCTTGCAACTTACTTTATTTAAATGATCAATTTTCCCCTTGTTTCACCACACATAAGAATGCATTGTCATCACAGTGACCCTTACTAAAAATCCATGCAGTTTTTGGAGGAACGTTTTTCAGAAAATTAAGAAAACTATTCCCTTGCTAGCAGCCAAGAAAGAACGATCAATGCCGCACTTCCAAAATGTATGTGAGTGCACGTCAGTTACTGGAAACCACTGACCACAGTGATAAATTTTTATTCTGATAGTTCCATTTAGAAAGAGTCCAAATGGCTTGCTATGCTATTATAGCACAGCAACCAATGGATCTTACACATCAATTTAAAAGCAGTTAGTTTGAATCAATTATATGTGCAGCAACATCGTTGAACTACAGACGAAGACAGTTTTCTGCAAAAATGGTTTAAACACCCACAGAAACCAGAAAGAAAGGCAAATACAGTACGCATACCCATATTTTCATATATCAGAAATATAAAGCAACAGTGAGCCATCCTTAAATGCACAACATCAAAATATCAGCGTCAATTTCAAATATAACAGCCTCAGAACTAAGACTCACTTGGAATGAAAATTGAATGAGGACCAAGGGAAATGTTTGAATCACATGACACACATCAAGACTGTTGCATTACAGACTGTTGCATTGCAACTCTGCATTACAACCTCCAGTGTAGTGGGAATAGGTAGAGACTCACCACTTGCAATAAGGCCAGGTATCCTGCTCCAACATTGTCAAAGTTGATCTTATCGTTCCTCCAACGTACATCCGCTGTCTGCTTCTCCAAATACAGACAATAGGACTGGTTGTTGACTTGTGATATCTCGAGGTTCTCTTTTGTGGTGGTGTTGATACAGTGGTAATACTTCCCAGCAAGGAGGTTGACACCCATTATGCTGAATATTAGCCAGAATATGAGGCACACCAGGAGCACATTCATGATGGAGGGAATAGCTCCAACAAGAGCATTGACGACAACCTGCGTGAAAATATACAACGGAATGTAATTCATAACCAGATTTAGTATTCTGTCATACTAAAACATGTTTTTTTTTTCTCCAACATTTTCATTGGTTATGATAAAATATAGTAAAGTCAAATTCAGGAAATATGTCCTTGTAATGTGTTCCGCTGTATAATCCATAACATTCTATCAGTATTATAGCACTGACATTCATCATTTACAAACATAATGCATCTTAAGAAGCACTGTGCACTACTTTGTCTCACACCACTGTATTTAGAGGCCTTATTACGTAGAAATATCCGACACTGGACACTGTCCTTTTCAGAAATAAGCATTGATGTAGTGACATTGGCTTCAGAGCCTTAATCGTGTTGAACTAGCTGCAGTACACAGATGATGCGCTGCAGACCTAGGACAAATTGAAGGCCCTCTGCTATGTCAGTAAGCTCCTGGGACTCTCCAAGCCCCTCTCTTGCATTAGCTAATGCAAGTTATCAGTGGGGGTAGGGACACACACAGTGAGAATGGGTTTGATTAGAAATTCTGTTATCCTCAGCCTATCCCTAGTGTACACAGACAGCGGAAGAAGGCCAGGGAGACACAGAAGTGCGTTTGAATGCAATATGTATGCATATATAAAATAATTGTTTTGGTAACACTTTAGTTGAGGGTTATGCAGCATTTATAAAGCCTTTATATGCATTCATACTCATGACGTAAGGGGTCATGGCTCCAACTTCTTTTATAAAACAGATAGTTGTGGTCCTGGAGGCTGATTGGTTAACCAGCCTTTGTAGCCGTGGTGATATTTATTATATAGCATGCCTACATAGAATAGACGATGTATCATGGTAATATCAATGTGCCTTCTCAAAGACATTGAAACTTTGTAAGCATTCAACTGCTCTTTTCTGAAGCGCTACCTTTTTGAACACAAGCCAGAAAATAAAGCGGTCATTGTTCTAGAGCCCCGTTGAGGCATAGTCGTGGTGTCTCCTGTAAGGTAACCCTGAGCAGTTTGTTCTCCAAGAGTCAGAATTACTCTATGTATTAATGAAACAAAGCAACAGAAGGTCAAACACAGTGCAAATGTTTCTCGCATAAAAGATTTATCTCAACAAAAAGCCTTTTCAACATACAAAAATGAAAAAGTTACAAAGTTACTCGCGCATACAAAGTACTGTTTATAATAAAACAAAAAAAATCTCGGTCTGCCATTAAAAGTATCAAAATGAAGTTATAACAAACAATACTGGCTTTCTTAGCTCACTCAAATTAAACAAGCTCTATACCAAAGCTACCCAATGTTTCCAAAATTTTTTCATGTAACTTGGCCCTGGGTTTTTTCATCTTACCATCTGAACAGAATGTGGTCATTCAAACTATGTTTCATGTGAAAGTGTAAAATGCCAATCATTTATAGTGGAAATAATGTGCAATTCAGCTGTGTTACACTAAAATTGTAAAATACTAAAATAAAAATGGACTGCTCTATATGTGTGCATCCAGTGCTTTGGGTGTGTGAAAAACACATCATGGAAAAAATAAATTATTATTATTATTGTTATTATTCATATTTTTACATATTTGTATTTATGTCTTCACCACCTCCCCCCTTTCTGTAGTGCAAATAATTGTGTATCTTGCTATAAATGTGGAGTAAATGTAAATGTTTTCTATGGGAATTGGGGGTGAGACTAGATTAAGCTGAATTACACAGGAATAGCATGGTTGGCGAAATGGCTGTAAGTCATCAAGGGTTTGCGGTATCAAATGAGCCTCAAACCATCACTCTACTGCCAGATATGCAGTAGGTACGGATGGATCACTTGAAGGGTTGTTTCTCCTGATGTATTTTTCCATAGACTTCAATAGGAAAATGAATCAGGAGAAAAAACACTTAAAGTGATCCATCCATATCTACTGCATATCTGGCAGCAGAGTGATGGTTTGAGGCTCGTTTGATACCTGAGACCCCTGCTGACCTACAGCCATTTAGCCAACCATGGGTTCCATACTATTCCTGTGTAATTTATAGTTTAATCTAGTCCCACCCCCCAATTCCCATAGAGATCCATTCAAATGCAGAGAGGTTATAGTATCACTTGTAAGAGTACCTGAAAATAAGATATCAAGAGTCTTTTGATATCCTTTTATACCCAGTCATGATAGCATCACCTGATTACTTCTGGAATGTTCCAAACAGGTGTTTTTTGAACTTCCCATTCTTTTTTTTCTTTTTTTTTTTGCCCCTGTTAAATTAGTCTCATCTTACTTTTCTGAGACTATAATGATATGTGGATGGATCTGTTTAATAAAAGCAATATGGAACTAGAAGCCATGCCCATGTAACGTCATGAATATTGGCACAGCGACTCCACTTTATGTCACACCTAAGAAATCCCCCTAGCCGCCCTGCTATTATCCTGCATAACGCATTATAATGTTTATGAATGTATATGCATTCCTATGAGAAGTCCTATGACCTCCCTATGTCATGCGTATACGTACATGTATAAAGGCATTATACATGCCGTGTAACGTGTACTGAGAGGGTGGGCAGGGCATACACTACAGTAATTGGAGATGCCTGTGGTGACTCTTACCCTCATTCCCTCAAACCGCGAGAGGGCTCTTAAAGGCCTCAGGGCACGCAGGGTCCTCAAGGACTTTATGGGGCCCAGCTCCGAGCAGTTCATGGCATTGGCTACCAAACTTACCAGGGAGACCTGAGGATACCAAACACAAGCTAAAGACAAACAACAAATAGACAGATATCTAGTATACACCGATCAGCCACATCATTAAAACCACTGACAGGTGAAGTGAACAACATTGATTATATTGTTGTCATTTTGGTTCTGTACTCTAGCACTGTGAGTTAGAAAGGATACAATGACAATGACTGCGCGGACTGTCAGCTTTAATTTGAGGGTATTTTCATCCATATCGGATGAACCGTTTAGAAATTATAGAACCTTTTGTACATAGCCCCCCCCCCCCCCCATTTTTGGGCATCAAAAAATATTGGACAGTTTAACGTAATGTAGAATAAAGTAATAATTTTTAATATCCTTTGCATGCCATGACTTCCTGATGTCTGTGACCCAACAATATCAAAAGACTCAACGAGATAATCAATGTTATTCACTTCACCTGTCAGTGGTTTTAATGTTGTGGCTGATCGGTGTATATATATATATATATATCGTAGCGATTGCAGACGGGGGAGGGGGTTGGGGCATTATAAGCAAATTTTATGTTTATGAGATTGTATAGGATTATACGATACAATACAATACAAATAATCTCAAGTGAATACAAAGTAATAAGCCATCTTTCAAGTGTGCATTTGACAAATAATACTTATTAATAATAATAATAATAATCTTAAAGTAAATGTGATTCTACACACAGCCAACGGCTACAAACATGCTGTAGAACATTAACATATTTGTAAAAGGTAGGTTTAAAAATAAACTGACGGTACATACATCAACAATCAGAAAGTCCAGCCAACACCAGGCATTGGTGAAGTATTTCACGAATCCGTAGGCCACCCATTTCAGTAGCATTTCCAGAATAAAGATATACGTGAAAACTTTGTCTGCATACTCTAGCAGGCTCTTAAGGGTTGTCCACCGCTCAATATAGATGTCTTCAAATGCCTGTTCAAACCCACAAGTATATTCCCATGACTGTCACTGGAATACTGCAAATAAATTAGTGAACAAAGAACCCTACTGTTGAATTTTTAAGCTGATTAAAAACAGGCATACAACATGAACTGTTCAATGAAACATGAAACTATGGAGGTTAATAATAATGAACAGATCTCAGGACTTGTGAACTTCTGAACCCCGACCTTCAGTTTGAACGGACTCTTTGCACTATTGCACTAATGACTGTTTTGCACAATATATCATGTTTTTTGCACTAAACGTATACATAAAAAACTTCTGCTGCTATCCTCCTACATATTTTTATAGGTTATATATTATATATTTTATTTAATTTAATTTAATTTAACTTTTTGTATAGTAGTAAATGTCTTATCTGTTGTGCACTTTATTGTTTACTTTACTGTTTATTTTAGTGTTAGAAAATGTCTTGTCTTGTGCATTTTATTTTATTCTGTCACCGTAGGATAGTGAGAAACGTCCTCTCGATTCCTCTGTATGTCTGGTACATGTGGTTGAATTGACAATAAAAACCTTGAACCTTGAACCTTGTATATGTTAGCATAATTAAAGCCGTATTATAACTAGAGCAAGGGTTCTCAAACTGTGTCCTGGTACCTGCCTCAGTATACTGGCCTTCAGTCCAGCCAACTGACTTTCCATAAAGGGTTTAGTTTTGATTAATAGTGGCCACACTTCCATAATTTAGGACCATGCAGAATACATCAAATATAGAAATAACATCATCTTAAGGGAATTGTTTGCCACATAACTCACTACGGAAAATGAAAGCTTTAGAATGCGTCCCTCACTGGACATCAAAAGTGGCTAAGAAAAAATAATTAGCCCGTTATTCTACAGTAATTGCAATTACGGGGGGAATGGAAGACGAGCATACGTGGGTAGGCCCTCAAAATGAATTTAAGGATCTCTGGACTAAAGCAACGAAGCACAAAACCAATCCATAGCTGATCTGAAAGCTGCACGCGGACCCATTCTGGTACAAAATCAGGCCCTTAACACCGTTCTGATCTGAAAGCTGCACGCGGACCCATTCTGGTACAAAATCAGGCCCTTAACAGCGTTCCACCCACCAGGGCTCCGCTGCTCAGGAGGATCATGAAGATGATGAAGCTCTCGAACCAA
This sequence comes from Synaphobranchus kaupii, assembly GCA_029718625.1. Taxonomy (NCBI): domain Eukaryota; kingdom Metazoa; phylum Chordata; class Actinopteri; order Anguilliformes; family Synaphobranchidae; genus Synaphobranchus; species Synaphobranchus kaupii. Next base: position 61,214,101 of record CM056384.1, on the reverse strand, counting down.
GTATGCTCAACAATCTTGTAGCACGTTCTCCTCAAGGTCCACCATACCTTCCCCCTCCCCTCCTCGATGTTCACGTGACAACACTGGAATTTATGGACACAGCCTGAAACAAACCAATAATTACTTTGTTAATACTGGGATATTGCATATTAAATGCCAACGCTACACAGTGCTCTTCTCAGGATTTTCTGACAAGGTGGTGCTCCGATGCACCCAATGTTATATGGACCCAACATGCAGTTATAGAGCCTTTTTTCTCTCATTGGAACCGGTTTTAATTTACCGCTCACTTTTTGTTTTATTTTTTGTAGTAGCAGAGGTCTTCCTTGACATACCAGTAAATGGAAAAAGAGAAAGCCTTCAGACTATCATTGGTCAATTTGAATATCTGCATTATTTGTGCATTTCCACAGGGTGTTCGCTAGACCATTCCCCATGCAGTCCACCATATTATTTCACAGTGCTCCTTAAACCTCTGGGGTTGACCATGTCGCCGGCGACATGGAATCGATGCTCATGGTTGTTTAATAACTTTGCTCTGATTTCACATAGGAACTTACCGTAAATTGCGGTGTGAAGCCTAGCCTTGTAGCTACAAGGAGAGCCCACCCCCGTGTTTCTAGACCAACCAGAGGTTTCTATATCGACGAGCCAATTGGAGGCTTTTTTTTGTGCAGTGGGATGCAAGCTACCTTGCTACTCGTCGTTTCCTACACAAAGACTAGACTATAGACTATAGCCAGATCCTTTTGTAAGTATATTTATTTACCATTTGTGAAATGAATACAAAAATACTAAGGTTGTTCTGTAATGCTAATTTTATGCTTTTGTGGTCATTTTGCCATAAATGTCTCCTAAAAGGATTTATGATAAAATACCACACAGTGTGTTGAAAAAAAGATATGCAACACCTGATAGTGCCATATAGGCTTACATATATGTAATAGTAACTATCCGAGAGTACCTAAAAAAGGGGAAAATAGGCTTAGACCCCAGAGTGTTAATGTCAAGTGGATGCCTTACCCTCAGTGAAGCAGGCGTCTGGATCCTCCGCTTCCTCCATCACCATATCCACAGATTCTCCTCCGTCACCAGGGAGCTTGATGTCCACAGTGCTCCCCTCCAGTGAGCTGAGCTGGGAATCTTTCTGCAAGGAGAGACACATCATAATGCTGTTAGCCCAATGCCAATCTTTGGCCCTTGTTATGGCTCGTTTTGTGAAGTTAGTTCCCATTGGAAACATAAGGATGGACTCTTGTGCCAATGAGTTTGGTTCATGTAGCATACAGGGTTACAGGACTTGTGTACTTTTATTTTGTATAACTCATATCGAAATTTTGTTCAAAAATATTGTTTCACAAATGGGGGGGGGGGGGGGGTGAGATATTATTACAATATTAATTGTAATAATACAATTTTTTGTCTTATAACATGCATGATTGAAAGTGCACTTTTGGACAAACCTGTGATCTTGTGATCTAACCTAAAGAAAATGTGTGCTCCAGTACGTCCAATGCCTACACATACTGCAGTCTACTGGTTTACATAAAAGATTTCCCCTTGTCCCATTTTCCTAGCTGATATCAAAACACAAATGAACAGACTACAGCCATTTTATAAAAAGAGAACAACCCCACATTAGCAAAACAGTAAAATTCTGAACTGAGCACTTAGTCCAAGATGGCAATATGCAGGCTGCATTTGAGACACAGTATATTTTGGATCTCAAACGATTTCCAAATGTCTAAAATCAATGAGTTCATAACCTTGCAGTAAGGCGATCACTGTGATTCTGCTGGGAACTGATCTGTGATCTCAATATTTATTCTCAATAGTTAAAAAAAACTTTTTTTAATGTATTTATTTTGGACAGTTCCTACCAATATAATTTCCATGGAAAGCAGCACATTTTCATTCATATTACTGGTTTTTCATAACTACAGTACAATTTGCAGTGATTTCCACTAAATGTATGAATTTTCAGACTATCGGTAAATCATAACTACCCACTGAGTACAAGAGGAATCTGTGAATTTCTTACGTGGATCGAAGACAAAGGATAAACACCATAAACATGGAATCACAGCTTTTTTCAGTATGGTCGGCGAAAGTAAACTTGGACCGACTATCCATTATGTAGCCTTAGATGCCATCCTAGAAAGTGCTTCTACATTGGCTGCCACGGGGGTCAACTAATGCACAACAGGGAATGATGTAAGCATAATAGTATAACATGGACACTGAGATAAACTGTTCCAGAAAGTTCTTTTTTAACGAGATGTCTAAATGACAGCATCATTATGGCTACAAATGTTCTAATCTGCCATTCAGTTCCAGGAATTGTGTGGTAAATAAATAAAGCGTACACTGAAATCCCTTTTTTCAATGTACACAAGCTCAAGTATTATTTTGCAATGGACATTATTTACCATAGTTTCATTTAATGTTCTTAAGTGTATTTCAGATGTAATAGTATTGTACATGTTTTTAAACCATGTGAATACCTATAATAATACAATACTTCCTTGAGGTGCCATCATAGTAATCTGCTTTCATCATTCCATTATGGGTAACATTTTAAAGACTGAAGAGATCCTCAAATGGATTTTCTCCAGACTAAATCCATTTCTCTGCTTCAATCAAATTTGTAACGCTTTAGGTGCTTGCTATATATTTGGGCTATGAAGTCCAATAAACCAATAATGAAATAAATGAATTTATTTCAGGAAACTGTGGCACTGACTATTTATTAAAGCTTCTATATTACAGAGCAATATGAAATTGGAAAAAATAAAATGCACAAGTATAAAATGATAATGGAACACAAATGTAAAGCAGGCAATACATTGAAAAGTCTTTCTTTTCAATAAATGATGTTGGCATTCCTGATGGTAAGTGTAAGTAAAATAATCTTACAAGTCTCCTCACTGGCAACCTTGACAGGTTCTGAGAAATGGCTGAAATGCAATCAAGTGGGGTTAACTGAGGTAACCAATCAAATTGCATTCAATCCTATCTGCTTTTATTTTCAACAAAACATTCTTCATAAAGATTGAGATATTTGTAACAACAAATACACGTACCTGAAAAATTTAAAACCCATTTAACGATTAGTTCATTAATAAATTATTACATTATCTATGCAGGGTTCGTTATATACAGTATGTACAACATGCACTTAATGTACACACAGCACAAGAATAACCTGTCTGTATTTAACAACTGCTAGAACAAAAAATACTCTCTCTCAAAAATGAAATGTCGTAAAGAATGAATGTATGCAATTTACAGAGAAACTGAAAGCTATCAGGCAAGGAAAGTTCTAGAAGGATACACATGGCAGACTGCGAGTTCAATGCAAGTGAGGAATAGTTCCTGATGTCTTTTACGACAGCAGCAACTACTCCTCGAGGGAACAGCGGCCTGTTGGTGAGCAGGAGGCTTCTGGCTATACACTTATACATTATACTTATACTTCTTATACACATTTAACAAGCAATGCATTAAACCCCTGCTTTATTCTACATGAGTACATACAGTAACATTGTTCTTGTTTTATTATGACATTCCCTCAGAAAATCCCTTCCCTTAAAATGTGTTAATCAGTTAGACAGAATCCGTCAGAAGGTTTAGGAAGGGCAGGTGAAGCTCCATGTCTTCATCAATGGACAACTCAACTTGGTTCTGCTCACCTTTTTATGTCAGGGACAATAACATAACATAATTCTGTGTCTTCTATAATAAAGAGATTTTACCAGGTGTAATTGCAATAAGCCACTTCTGTGTCCAAAACCAGTTTGTTTGATTGGTCATTCTGTAACTCTGATGTTCATATCTCTGAGGTTCTACTGTGTCTTAGAAACTGAAAGAATATGTCAATAAAATTATATAAATGTTAAATATAAACAGACCTGTTATTTCCAAAGAGTGAGATCAGTACAATGAACATGGTTTTCCTCTGATGATCAATTTCTGTCAAATACGTCCAATAATAATAATAATTTAAATTAGCCCTGAATTAACAATCATAATGAAAACTTGCGAGAAACACAAAACGGGCATGGTTTTTATTGGGGAGAGCTGTCACCTTGAGATCATTGCTCAGTTTTTTATTCTGTTGATTTTCTTTTTTGAAAATTACATAATTTTCTTGATTATTTGGAAAGTGATTTTTACATGACCTAAGAAAAGCAGTGAACTTGAACTATATGCAAAAATGGCTGCATGATGCAGTTATAAGCTTGACATGACACCTATATGACCATCCATGTAACCATTACATTCAAATGAAAAACTATTGGTGGAATCCAGTGAAACAGAGTGCAGGGCTCTTCCCAAAAAATGTGACAAGGCTAACAACATATTACTTTTGAGCCATGTCCTATTACGTTGGTGTGCCTGCTAAAACTAAAAATTTCAGTCACAAAATGCTGAATGCTTAGAAATGCGCTCAAATGCTTCAAAAAGCTAAAACATACCAAAAAAAAAACCCCCCTTTGGAATATTGAACCATCAGTGCACATTCAAAAACAAAGCCTGCCAGCAAGTTTCCAGCAACTGCCGTTTTACCATTTTAAAAGATATCAATGCTGGAAATAAATATGCTTATAAAACTTACCTCTCTGCTGTCCATATCCATGTCGGAAAACTCGCTGCTGAAGTCGTCCATGTCCTCGGACTCCCCCAGGGCGATGGGCACGGTGATAGTGAGGCTGTGGTTGCTGATGAAGACGTCCTCGTCGATGAACTTCCCTACGCTGCTCGCTATGTGGCCAGGGTATCCGTTGTCCTCCTTCAGATGGTTGAGCTCCTTGGTGAGCTCGACCGTCGTCGTGTGGTTGGCGATGCAGTTCTCCTTGCTGCCGTGGAGCTCTTCTGGGGGCTTGACCTCGTCCTCGTCCTCAGCCTTCCCCCTCTTTCCGCGCAGCCTGTGGAAGGACCGTCTCGCCCAGGCCTTCACATGGCTGATGCCGAGGTGGATCCGGCCCAAGGCGATCTGCAGGTTGTTGATCTCGGTGTCGTCTTCTGTGGCCGCCAGGTTGTCCGCGCTGAATGAGCTGAGCAGCAGGGCCAGGAACAGATTCAGAACCTGTGCCAGAAGGAAAGAGTGGAACACAGTATAACTGGCATCTCAACAAAACTAATTGATAAACATATGGATTCTTGATAATCTGATTATATTAAGTAAGCCAAATTACATGATATTATTGTTCGATACCATAACATGAGCCTAATGCATGCTCAGGAACATACCCCCCTTTTTTTGCAACCAACTACAAAGTTACATTTATTTAGCTATACTTAACGTTAGCTTTGACGGCTAAAGAAAATGGGAAGACACTGTCTTGAGTTAGTATTCACTAAACAGCGCTGTAATACATAATTTATCGCCCAAGGTTTAAGAAAGAAATCCAAAGGCCAATTCATTACTAAAGTAAGGAGCCAGTTGGATGTTCCTTGAGGTGAATGAGATGTGAAATAATTGAAATTAAGGTTTTCTGGGCATGTCACACTTGATAATAACCGATCTGATTTGTCTATGTTAAGTAACCATTTTCACTTTTGCGTATTTCACGTGTAGTTTTATTTAAGTGGGAAATATTTGTAGTGAGGGGGGAAGCGATGAAAACATACCACCAGATTTCCTATGACCATGACCATCATGAAGACGATGATGCACTTCGCCGTACCGGCCACGTTCATGCACTGCCACATGTTCTCAATCCACTCCCCGCACAGCACTCGGAAGACCACCAGGAACGAGTGGAAGAAGTCGGACATGTGCCAGCGCGGCATCCTGCATTCCCCTTCTATCACTTTACACAGGGTCCTGTAGTTCTTGCCGAAAAGCTGCATTCCCACCACGGCGAATATGAAGATGATGATGGCCAGCACCAGTGTCAAGTTGCCCAGCGCGCCCACGGAATTGCCGATAATCTTGATCAGCATGTTGAGCGTGGGCCAGGACTTGGCTAGTTTGAACACCCTCAGCTGCAAATATGTAAAACGTTAGCATGTGGTGCTCAAGTCGTGCTTCTCCACTCCAAACATTAATGTGAAGTATGTGGGGGAAAAAAACGTTAGCATGTGGTGCTCAAGTCGTGCTTCTCCACTCCAAACATTAATGTGAAGTATGTGGGAGAAAAAAACAAAAAAAAAACAACTGTAGGCACTCTTACCAATCTGAAGGATCTGAGAACGGACAGACTAGACTCCTTTTCTGACATACAAAGTTCCATTAAGCTCAGACCGACGATGACTCCGTCGAAAATATTCCATCCTGCTTGAAAGTAATAGAAGGGATCCAGAGCAACCATTTTTAAAAACATCTCAGCCGTGAAGATTCCTGTGAACACCTACACAGAAAAAAAACTACGTCAAAAATAAGAACCTGTGCTTTGTGTCAAATCTGGTACAAATTTTTTGCCACAAACATTTTCCTGGTTGAAGCTACATCACAAGTCCCAAAAAAAAAAAACACAGCACTCACCAAGTTTCCCACGTTAAGCACTTGTCTGAATTGAGCGTCCATTGGATCATGTTCCAGAGCCATGAACAGCGTGTTCAAGACAATGCAAATGGTGATGGTCAGGTCCACAAATGGGTCCATCACAATCTGTCTGACCACCGCCTTGATCTTAAGCCACAACGGGCAACAGTCCCAGATAAGAAAGGTATTAGCAAACTTGTACCAGCAAGGTGGGCATTTCTGCCTTGACTCCTCCAGTTCTGAAACGGTTAAAACAGGACAACAGTTAATAGCATTTTCAGTGCTAATGTAAAGTAATCAATGTTAATTATGGGGCAGGGGGCCGGTATTCTTCTGATTTGCCCTCTTATTCGTTTCTGCGTCTTTGACTTAATTTGTGCAGCCGTATCTGTTACACCTCGTTAAAAAAATGCCACAATATCTTCACTAATTATAATTAACAATGACAAAGTAGTGCGCAGTGGGTGTTTGTGAATTTCACTTAGTGTAATGAAATGTTACATTATACATGCAGTGGAATCGTGGCCCGTCTTATTATTTGTGTAGCCTATTCACTACATGCATTCCTTTTAAAGTTGGATGAATGCACTAATTACATTACTTGAGATCTGAAAGAAAATTGCAGACATTTTGTATTTAAAAGGTAGGAGTGTTACGGTTTGAACACTGGATTGGACCCAAACGCAAGACTCAGAGGAACTCGTCAAACTCCACCAAGGAGTGTATTTATTTAGCAAGACTACCCACACAGGGCAGCAGACAGGCTAAAACGAAGTCCAGGGACAGGCAGGGGTCAGAACCGGGGAATCCGTCAGAGCAGGGGATCAGGAGGGCGAAGAGCAGGGGATCAGGAGGGCGAAGGGCAGGAGCAGGGCTAGGACGAGGAAGGCAAGGCAGGCAGGAGAACAGGAGCCGGGCTGGACGGGAACGGGCTGGACAGGAGCAGGCTGGGCCGGCAGGAGAAGACAAACTGGACGGGTACACAGGACTGAACACAGGGTCGAGGAGCAGGTCGGGAACAGGCAGGAAACAACAAAAACTGCTGGAAGAAACTGGGGAGACTATATGCCAGATTACTGACGAGACAACAAGGAACAGGTGAGATGAGAACACATGAGGAAACACAATTCAGGTGCGGGGATGCAGAGACACAAAATGGAGGGAGAGAGGGAAAACACGGAACGGAATGCACATAGAAACGGAAAACCAGGAAATCGGGACAGAGGCACGGGACGTGACAAGGAGAGCATTATCGCATGTATGTGTATTTTAATGGGATAAAGTAACTCAACCCAGAAATTGATATCATTCCGCACACGCAACCACACACATAAACCTGTTTATCCAATTAGTCAAGTACTTACGTCAGGTCACATGCATATCATGCACAGTTGATTTGTATATATTGCTTTCAAGTCAGAATGTAAGTCCAAATACAGAATGTAAATGTAAATTGTTTCAGTAGCTTCTGTTCCTTTACTTTGATATTCAACACAAAATAATTCTGTACCTTCCAACGTATTTGTTAAAATACTTGCAACACTCAAAGCTCGCTGTCTTGAGACTGGATCCTCTAAAAAGTCCATGGATGGTTGGTAAGAGCCTGATCTTTTCCTGAACTCCATTTCAGTGCCCTGGAGAACAAATAATAATAATAGTAATAATAATTATTATTATTATTTAACTTTAGATATGTATCACCTTCCACACAAAAAAATGTAGTTCAAAGTGCAACTGCTGCAATCAAACAGCAAACACAGATGCACATGCCCATGCCCACACACTATAAAGACACAATATGACAGAGAAGCTCAGTTCATGAAGTGATAAAATGAGAAGTCAGCACATATTTGACTATTAATGTACCAATAAATATCATTAGTTTTCTATTTTGAAAAGGGAATAGTGCCTTTCTAGGCAACATACTGAGGTATAAGAGATGGTAATATTGAAGATATGTTTCTACAACACGGAATGTAAGAATCTGAGTGATGAAGAATTATTTTTCCTCTCATCATTATGAGACAAGATCACATTATTACAAAATTATTTAATAACTAATTTTTATGAAACAAGTGCACATTAGGATTCTGTAATGACCCAAAATGTGAGGATAAAATTGTTAAAAATAAAATAGTGTTTCAGATTTTTCCCATTTTCTCCTAATTTGGTGGCCAATTGTACCCTATGCTATTCAATCCCCTGTGTAACAACCGCTTGAGAATTCACCGCTAAGCAACCCCATCAGCCGGCAGTAGGAAGGAGGGTGCCACGTCCTCTTCAGGGCGCGATTCCTCAAGCTCCTGACTGCGATTCCAAGTTGCTCGGGGCTGCGTGTGTGCAATGCTTCTCCCCCGCTGAGTCCCCCCCACCCCCCCCCCCCCCCCACCCCAACTGTCGTTCAAGGCACCGGCCATATTCCATTCTCCTCGGTGTGCGTCTGCACAGACTCAAAGTACCCGCTTTTACCCCTGCGCTCACATTCTATGCTAATCCTAGCATAGAATAGTCATGACTAGGAATTTCGGTCGTCAACTCCCACCTGACAAATTCAGGGAGTTTAAATCCTATTTGACCGGAAGGGAGAATGGACAAACTTAAAGGGGAGTTCCACTGAAAGATTATGTTTGATTTGTAGAAAGGTAGCTCTCCTGATTAAAAGGAGCTCTCAACCACCAACCTTCCACCTGTAGTGAGAGCCAGAGATATAGCCTGACACTACTCTGCATGTACCAGGTACTTGCTCTACTGTGAACTACAATGGCCAAGAGCGCTTACAGTTTATGGGTGGTGTCAGACAACGCCAGCCACACTGAATAACATTATGATCAGAGTGGAGGCAGGGTTGCCAGATCTTGCAAGAGTTTCCAGCCAAATGGCGACTCAAAGACTCAAAACAAGACAAAAATATATCTTTAACCAAAACCAACGTATATCTACGTTTTAAAAGTGTGCTTTGTGACCGTTCATTTCCCCCCGCGACTGCACTTTGGAATGTAGTTTAATTTGGCTGTCAAACCGTTGACATGGCAACGTGAAGCGGAGGGGCTCTGCGAGTCCTGCACATGCAGCGTCTCTTCGAGAGAGGCCACGTTACTCGCTGGCAAGCTAGCCACTAATGTAACAGTTCCACTGAAAAACATACCACCACCATTAGCTAGAGTCTCCAGAAAAACGGGGGAAATACGGCCATTAATTTAGGAAAACACAGCCCTTCATTTATCTACGTTGGTACTGTGAATACATTAGCTAGCCTAGCCAGAAGTCTGTAGCTAACACTTAGGCTACTAATTTCTCACCCCGGTCTTCTAAGGAAAAAAATAAATAAATAAAACGCCCTTCCAACTAGGAGTCGGAAATCAGGGATCGGGAAATCAACCCCGACCTCCCGACTACGAAGAACTTGATGTCAAATCATCATGGCAGCTCACACCGCGACCCACATTGTAATCAGTAAACAAAAATGACTTTTGCTTTCAAAACACTTCAACTTTCGTTTTTCAGTATAAAATGCTTTTGTATCCTGTTTGGTTTAGTTTGCCAAAACATCTTTAAGGAAAGAACATATCAATGTAATTTTCTGACATTATAATAAAATAGAAATGATAGCTAGCTTGATCGATCGCCGATGTAATTTACACGCCCACTTGACGCCTCTGTAGTCTTTCAAAAACGAGGAAGATGTAGATGACGTACACCTCTACCAAATTTGTAACTTTAGCTGTCAATATTTCTGTTCACATATTGTTTTGGCCAGCGACAAAGAGAGACTTAATTAGTTGCGCCTTGATCTGTTAAATAAGGTTAATGTTGTTTTTCGGTGGAACTACCCTTTAATAGCTTCTTTTCCTTGAAATGAACGAGATACCATTTGATTTAATAAAGCTTGGCAAAGCACCATGTTTTTGCCTGATACCACAATGGCATCTACCGTTTGAATCGACAACGCTGTTTGGCAGTTTATAGTGGACTGGTATTGTTCACCGGACTGAGCGAACCTGATAATATTTGCTTTAATATTTCAGCAACATCTGGGCAATATATTTAAGATTTTGCATGTTTGACAATTGAGGCCCTGGTAATTTCTTTGTTAATCTTTTCTCATGATTACATGATATTTCTTTTCTAATAATGATTATAAAAAAATACCTACAGGGCAGCATTGTGCTTCTGTATGCAGACATCCGACTGCTTTTTAATTTATTTTCAACAAATTTGAAGTACACTATGTTTACTGTTAATATTCATGATAAAATTTTTTAAACAAAGGTTTCCATTTTTTATTCTTCATACATGGCTTATGTGTAAACTCAATATCAATACTTACAGCACTAAATTGATGCTATAAAGAGTTTTGAAGAGTGTTGAAGAGACTTATAAGAGAGGAGAGGAAGTATGAAAACAAGAACACTTAAAGCGTACAGCAGGACACTAGGTATGGCAGGTGGAGACAACACAACACCGGCCAAGTCAGAACATCGACATTAGTGGCAGTAACTACTCTTTTCTTACATTGTCACTGGTACTGGGCTTATTTATTGTCACCTCTGGAAGAAGGAGTCCCACAGGTGTTGTGGGCAAGGAGGACCTGCCCACCAAGGATACCACCCCGTTGCGGTTTACTGCGGAATGCATCTTCCCATTGGCCGGTAGATAAGAGCGCGAGGTGGCGCTTTTTTGACTATTGTTGCTGTTGCGCCGGTCCACCCCGCGTGGCACTAGCAGCGAGCCCCGGTGACTGTCGTTGTCCCCGAATATGCTGTGCTCGTCATCGGCGAAGCTGTTCTGGGAGCCTGTGTCTTGCGGTTGGCCCCGGAGGCTGAAGATGCTGGACCGGCTGGTCCGCCTCTGTGAGAACGAGGACCCCCGGATACTGAGAAACGACTGATAGAGAAACACACTTTTCAGTGTTAACTCCGGCACCATCGGGAGCCATTTTCTCAGTGGCAGATACAGCCGGGGTACACAACAAAGGGCTCCGTTTCAGCACATATTTAATTAGCTCAATCATATTCTGATCTGACATTTATACAAGCACCAGCTAGAGCTGCAGCCTGCAAGTATACGCTAAAGATTTTACTGCGGTCAGGTACGGGAGCGAACCAGCGCAATTTATATAGCTGTCCAAAAACTAAAACTGAGGTGACTGGTTGGAACAAAAACCAGCACGCAGACCGGCCCTCCAGGTCTGGAGTGCACCCCTGCTATACAGGGACTTTCATTCTTATTACTATTATTTGCCTGATACAATGACAAATATGGCCCAGATCTACAATAATAACAATAATAATAGTAACAATAATAATAATTATACAGTGAGGACAACCGCATGATCACATGGCAACGATCATAGAGACCATGAAGTCTCTATAATGAAAGACACCTGTAGGAACAAACGTACGTATGATAAGGATGACAAAAAAGTGATGAAGATAATGGAGAGGACAGCAAAGGTAATAATGAATACACAGAAATTCCATTGAAGGAAATTTAAAAAATGATGATGATGATGATGATGACGACGACGATGACAAGGAATATCCACTATGAATGTGTTCTGCACTTTCACAGGTTCCTACAATAAAACAGAAGTGGGAAAAACACAAATGTTGCTCACTTATCTTGCACTCAGTAAACAAATCGGCTGATTCCAGAAGACTCCCAGTCTTGCAGGTGCACTCCAAATAACCAGAATTCCAATATTTGTACACAAGCACCAACAAACATCACAGCCAAGCTTTCACCTGGTGGGGGGAGGAGCTCCTCTTCTCATAAGAACGTCTGTTGCCATCGATGGAACAGCTCCTCTTGATGCTGTCCTCCGACTCAGACCTGCGCAACTTCTCATCGTCCTTCTTCTCCTCCTCCCCGTCTCTTTCCTTCCTCTTCTTCCGCCTGTTTCGCCTTTCCTTGGCACTCTTGGAGCTGAGCTTCGATGCCTCGGAGGACGATTTTGGGAAACCAGCTTTCCCACCGTACTCCCGACTCTCAACTGCTGCCGCTATTAGTGTGGCCTGTCAGCCAGCGAGCACACAACCACAGTTAATATGGGTGACGCAGGTTAAAATCCTCACAGACGGAGGACCCAGACACAAAAAAGAACAAATTAAAACAGCACAGTTTATGTTTACATAACAAAACCAGGCAGGAAATATTCCATAAAGATGGAGGACTGTGCGAAGCTCAACTTTTTTTCTAGTACTACGTATCGGATGGAAGTGCTTGTCACATTACTTGGTTTAGTTGGTTCTGCTGAGGTTTCAGTCTTAGGGTGATTATTGACAGTACATACGTTTGGTCTTTTCCTTTATAAATGCTGTCTGTCCTCCAGCACAACATGATCGCCTTTTTAACTGCACAACCCACATTATCACCTGCATATACAGCACATGGCTATTTGTGAAATATGTCATGTATTATATTCCCTGGGTCGGCAACTGGCGGCCTGCGGGAAAAATCTGGATCCCGGGCAATATTTTGTTGGCACGGTAAATCCCCCCCCAAAAAATATTTATTTTATTTGGTAAAATTAAAACGAGGTAGCATGGACAAAGCTACATTTTCCCCTGGGCCAAATGGCATTAAGATCAGATTTTTAAAATAATTTTAAATTGAAAAAAATAAATAAATAAAATAGGCAGATTGGTCCGTGCAACTGTCTCAAGGAATGTGTAACATTGCCTGCACTGTCTGGCTACTAGGCGTGAAAGTGAGGTCTGGTGAAATCAGTGCATGCAGCGAGTGCAGTGCTGATCCGGTGAAATCAGTCCATGCAGCGAGTGCAGTGCTGGTGAAATCAGTGCATGCAGCGAGTGCAGTGCTGGTGAAATCAGTCCATGCAGCGAGTGCACGTCCAGTGAAATCATCTGGTTAGCTATAACGTTAAGTTATTCTTCAACAAAATTGAACAACGTAAAGTTATGAGAACTCATCTTGAACATTCTCCCCTGAAATCAACGTGAAAAAATGTGTAGCTAAATGTAGCTAAAGTTTCAACTTATGAATTAATTTTTCTGTTATTCAAAGAGGGTCTCTGCCGCCATCTGGCATGACCCATAGGTGACCTCATTTATGTTTTTTCATTAATTAGCTCAATGTAGTTAACTACTTCTGAAAAGTCGCTTTAGTTAACTACTTTTCTCTTATTCGTAGCTATGCTGTAGCTTAACTACTTCCATTGTTGAGTAATTGGTAGCTTAGTTAACTACATTTTCAGAGTAGCTTTCCCAACACTGGCTATCCTACAGTAGCCGAGTAACATTAATTGTGACACACTGACAGCCTATGCAGTATATTCCTCAGAATTCCCACCAATCCAGGAACAGAGATGCAATGATAATTCAACAGATTTTGCCGATTTTATCAGAATGAATTTATTTTATTTTCTTATGTTTGCCTGCTGCTCAGCTATGTGAAAACATTTTATGTGTAATTTGTCGGGATGGCCTAATGACCGGCTTAATGAATACATTTTTCTGGCTTCTGGCTATGCTCTGACCCACGAAATAGGCTATCCTAATTAGCACAAAATAATCAGCGGCTATGCTCTGACCCACAAATTCGTAACTCAAAAATAATTTGGTCCGAGGCCAAACATGGTGGCGAACCCGTTATATTCAATCTTCAAATGAAACTGTACTGAAATGCGAGCATCAGGAACAGGGAAATGCGAGCATCAGGAACAGGGAAATGCGAGCATCAGGAACAGGGAAATGCGAGCATCAGGAACAGGGAAATGCGAGCATCAGGAACAGGGAAATGCGAGCATCAGGAACAGGGAAATGCGAGCATCAGGAACAGGGGCTGTCCAAGATGAGTACCTGTGCATCCTCTTGCTGTCTTTTGAGCTGGTCCATCATAGCCTGGAACTCCAGCTCTTTCAGCTCAGCCTCCTGCAAGGTGGCCAGGTTCTGCTCATCGTAGGCCATGGCCACTACAGCTAGGATCAGATTGACCAGGTAGAAGGATCCCAGAAAGATCACCAGAACAAAGAAAATCATGTAGGTTTTCCCAGAAGCTCGGAGTGTCTGTAAAACAGTGCAATATTGATTTATGGAACTATACTGAAACTACACTATATTATATTCAGTTACCGACAAGACTGGGGAAGAAGAAGCAATATGATCTGCAAAACATTGACATTTTTTTCTTTATAAAAGACTATAGATATAACATTTTTTATGGAGACAAAGACTTTTTTAAATATAATACATCCACAGAGTTTGCTGAAAGATGCAGAATAAAAGCATTGCTTTTGTAGAAAAATAAATATTGATTATGAATTTATCATTACAAAAAAATGTTTACAGGCCTTAAAAGAGTGCGGTGTTTATCTTTGTCTAAGACATCAGAGTTCCCGGCTCTAACAAACTCCTGAGCCAGTAGTATTACCACGTTGGTACCACACCCATCTCTGTATCAGGAGTCTCAATTGGTTGCCAGATTCACCTAGTCCGACAGTGTGGAATTTGATGCAAAGCGAGCTTGCGGCTCCACCGCCGGGCCCCTCATTCAGCAGTAACGTTAGACCCAAGAAACCCCGGTACCAGTCCTTAATGACAACACCTGGAGAATGGGTCAACCTTGGTTCGGCATTTGGTCATTGGAGGGAGCTCAAACAATCACAATGTTTGAGAAGTGATGCGGATGGCTATTTTTCTACCCGACCAGTAAGCTAACGAATTAGCTAGCAAGCCAGCTAACGTTATCACTAGATGATCAGATCAATCATATAATGTTAGCTATTTTCTTCCTGGAGCTGGAGTTCGGACTGTAATTTAGCCTATTATCGTACCCTTAGGGTGAACGTTACAGCATGACCGAAAAGAGTATCTCTAAGGCATTTTGCTTTTCTCTTATGATCTCACATTGAGACACTAGTGTAAGCTAACTTGCGACCCAGATAGCGAGCTCCCAGCAAAGTATGTTGGCAGGCTCTTAGCTGTTTTGCAGCTCAGTTTACCAGAGGAAATCTATCCGACTCAGGTTCGACAGAGACCCGTCGGCAAATCTGACTGTTAGTAGGCTACGCCGGTCCCCCTGCAGTTCTGCAGGCATCAAAATGGCCGGAGAGCAAAACCTCCCTATCGTCCCAGTGAACATTTTTGCGTAGAAAAGTTGGTGAAATGCTGTCTCGCCGTTAGGTGAAAAATCAGCTAAATTTAGTAGAAAAGTGAAAGTTTTTTAACCGGCTAGGATGTAGCCAGGCATTACCTTGGGCTAAATTGACACGTTAGATTAGATTTCCATCTCTCTAGACAATTAGACATCAAGATTCCGGCTTTTGCTCATTGGGGTTACATGAATCTTGAAACACCACCGCATTGAGTAACCTAAATCTATGGAGATAATGCATTGCTACATATTGCAAAATGTGTTTATAAACTTGTTCAACCACAAAAGAATCGTCACTTGATATGACTGAGCCTGATTCTGTCTCTGATTCTGACTGAGATGAAGTAACGTTATGTACACAATACGAGTCAGTCTGGCAACCAGTTGACGGGCATGTGCTTGTGGGCATGTGCTTGTGGGCATGTGCTTGTGTTGTCATGAAATACAATCTCCATATGAGACACTACAGGGGGTTAAATGCTGTATCTATAGCCTTTAACTAAGGTATTTAAAAACATGATAAATACACTGTTGCAGACACATTTCAAAAGACCCTTACATAGAACCACAGTCCAGTGAGAGTGCAATGGATCTAAAGTGAAATTAAGTGTCGCTTGTAAGAGTACCTGAAAATAAGTTATCAAGAGTCTTATGATATCCTTTTATACCCAGTCATGATAGCACCACCTGTTTACCTCTGGAATGATCCATATTAAATATGTAAAAGAGAATTTACAAATCACAGCTTTCTGCTTTTATGTGCATTTCACATACTGTCCCAAAGTTTTTGGAATTGAGGTTTGTGCATGATCATGATACATGATTCAAGTATGATGGATGGTTGCTATTGTCTATGTTGGACAACGGGGAAAATGTATGAAATAATACATCAAGTAACTAAACTTGATGTCAAGCTAAAAAACGCAGAGCAGATAAAGCACAAAAACAGCACAAAATCCCCAGAACAACAAAATAAATTCACTTAGCAGTTCAGTTGAAACTCTGGACTTGATATGAATGAACGTTGGTAACACAAAAATAAACGTCAACCTAAAAGCAGCAAAGACAAACCAGCTGATAGAGGTTCTCCCAGTAGTCCTGCGTCATCAGCCTGAACAGGGACAGGAAGGCCCAGCCGAAGTTATCAAAACTTGTGTATCCCATGTTGGGGTTCGGTCCCTCTTTCTTACATTCATAGTTCACAGGGCACTTCCTGCAACACATCGAGGTACAACCCACTTCGTCATAACCAGCCTCTCAAACTCAAATACAGTACCAGTCAAAAGTTTGGACACACCTACTCGTAGAAAGTTTTTTTTTCATTATTTTTACTGTTTTCCACATTTTAGAATAGTCAAGACATGAACACTATCAGATAACACAAATGGAATTATGCAAAGACCCAAAAAAAAGTGTAAAACAAATAAAAAATGTCTTATATTTTAGATTCTTCAAAGTAGCCACCCTTTGCCTTGATAATAGCTTTGCACATTCTACCCGGAAATAAGGTATCAATAATCTTTCGACATCCTTTTATACAGAGTCATGATAGCATCACCTGTTTACCTGTGGAATACCTGCTTACCACAGAAGTTGGTTGAGAGAATGGCAAGAATGTGCAAAGCTGTTATCAAGGCAAAGGGTGGCTACTTTGAAGAATCTAAAATATAACACCTTTTTTGATTTGTTTGCATAATTTAATGTGTTATCTCATTGTTTTGATGACTTTACTATTCTAAAATGTGGAAAACAGCAAAAAAAAAAAAAAAAAAAAAAAACTTTAAAAAACCTGAGTAGGTGTGTCCAAACTGCACATCCATTCATATTTTTTTAAACAATAATTGCACACATGCACAAGTCACAATACACAAGGGAGTTTGCTTTTTTCAACCTTACCCTGCATCGCTGCTATTCCCACAGAGAAGAGGGTCATCAGCATATGGTAACCTATAGTAATACTCTAGAGAAGAAAAGAAACAATGGTCCAGACAATCAACACGGGAAGGCAAATATCGAAAGAAAAAGCCTCAACTATTCAATTGCATTCATTCATATATTTGCATCAATAAACCACTTTATTTTATATAACAAAACAAGGCCAAAGGCAACCGAGTTTTGCAAAGCAGTCTCTCAACCCAGAGAGCCTGAAATCATAAAGTTATTAACCTTCAAATGTCCACTACAAAAAGTAAGCACTTACCGGAACTGTTGTAGAAGGCTTCTTCCTCCATCTTAGTCATATTGGGAGGTGCTTTCCTTACACATTTGTATCTTAAATGACCCATAAACAGTTGCAATCCTATTAGTGCAAAAACACTTAGACAAAAAACAGTGAGGATCATTACATCTGAAAGTCTCTTCACTGACTGAATCAGAGCACCAACAATGGTCTTCAGGCCTGCAAGAAATACCGGAATTTCAATTTCAGAAACATCCTGCTGTGCATGCATAATGAGAAGAATATAAATAAGGTTTCAATTAAAATATAAGAGGATATGCTTTTTGACAATGAACTGGAAACAAAAAGGCGAGATTCATGCACTCATCATTAAAATACATTGTGCACGACCTTAAAAAAGATGGTGGTCTTTTAATTATGAAAGAGAATCTCTTCAGACAATAGTTTTGCCATTGGATTATAATATTGGATTAAGGTGATAGATACAACATCAATTACCACATACATTATATTCAGAGAAGTGAATACATGAGCCATAAAATGTGGATCATCCAGTCACATGTTTATAAATATATAAACACACATAATAATATTTTAATGTCTCTTGTCCACCTTAATTTCTTTTTCCAAATCAATTTAAATCCAGTGTCCTCAAAGATCCTTTTTCAAATGTACAAAAGTACTTTCTCTCTCTGCCCCTCTCTCTCCTATTTCTCTCTTGTTTTTTTGTGTCAGAATGACCAAGGGGTGATTTCAATTTTTTTTGCGGTAGGGATAATGCACCACAAGAAAATTAAAATGCATAACTGCTTTTAATTTCCATTTGCGTGATATTTTACACACAAGGAAATGAAATAACAATGGCAAGAAAACATAAGCTTGAACAGCTCTTGAATGTTATGAGCAATTCATTAGGTGATCGTTTAATAAAGGACAGTCATACTTGAGAGTAGAGAAGGAAAGAAAAGTGTGTGAGCTGCACCAACAGACCCAGGGAAGTAAGGATGCATGATGCAACTGCTAATTTAATGGAATTGTTTATGTGCCAATTGGCCACCTTCACACCCACAGCTAATTCTAGGGGTATGCCCTGCCACACAGAGCTTTGCAGAGCGTACAGCTGTGTTGTTGAAATACAAAAGCAGATCTGAGGTGCGTTCAAATTCAGCGAACAAGGCGAACGTTTGCAAACTATTTCAAACTTTTTTCCGTTAGCTTTGTGTTCGCTGCAAACGTTTGCAAACATAAGCAAACGGTCTGAAAAGGTAGTTTGCGGTGAACAAAAATGGACGCTGGACTGAGGGAAATGTGTTCCCAGATGGAGATTTCAATTGAAGATACTGGGAATGCAAACAATTTGGAACGTTCAAATTCAAAAAGCCGTTCAAATTTAACCGTTCAAAGAAAACATGTTTGCCACGCACGTTCGGCTCTGTTCGCTGAATTTGAACGCACCTTAGGACACGTATCTTTAGGATCTGCATTAGTGCCTGCCGACTGCATCTGCATCCTTGTAATAGGGGTCCGCTGGGTTTTTTTTGCGCACTTCTACATCTAAATAAGAACGTGCCACAGCCACTCATTTCATTCCCAGAGCAGAACAGATTTAACGTGGTCAAATGAAAACATGCAGAGCCTTTGTGTTTGTTAAGATTTGTGAGGTGTCCTGGAAAATAAGCCTTTTTAATCATTTTAAGAAAGTACAGATCCCAAGCTTAGTAAGCCATTTATTGAAAAGAATCTGTTTTTCGACAAAGCTGCATGTGAAATTTTAAATGTTGCAAGAGAAACTCCAATTGAGAGAAAGTTTGGATAAGGATCATCAGTTACACATCAAGATCCTTCGAAACCATGTAGTATATCATACACACATAATTTCAATCGAGGACCCTTTTGAGAGCAATTACATATTTACCAAACTTTACCTCAGAAATAAATTTACCTCAGAAAACTACATTGTAATCAGAAACAGAAATGTAACTGGCAGACAAATGTCTGGCCATAATCTTTTATGAATAAAATTTTTTTTTTTTCAAACATCGAAATTTCAGCTTTTTGGTGGCTGTAACTCAAATTCCATGTACGGACCAAGCACATATTCCAGAGCGGACACTTGGGCATAACAGACCATCGTCATTGAACACAAACAGTATGATGGAGACAGTGACGGGTAAGGAAGTCTCAGGCACAAACATACAGACGGGGATTCGCAATGTCTCATGCAAAATCTCCTCAGATACCAAACCTGCTCTAAAATCAAATTAAAAAATTAAATAAGGTCTACGAGCATGGAATCGGTTCCACCGCACCGGAATCGTCTGATTCTTGCCATTATTGGCTGCCTTTCAGAAAATCAGGCCAAGTGCGTAATGTGGAGTGACCATTAACTTGGACGGAGTGAAAACCAGCCTTTAGCCCTTAACAATTAGTCTTTAACCTGGCTCTCACCTGGGATGACAGAAATAGCTTTCAAGGCTCGGAGAACCCTGAACGTTCTCAGTGCCGAGACATTGCCCAGGTCCACAACAGCTGTCACATATCTGCAATGGGGAGGTCACACATACACACACACACAGACAGAACACCAAAGTGCATTTTTTGAAGGAAACATCACACACGGACTGGCTAACAGCTAAACGTAGGCACTCCTTACCTGGGATTACTGAAATAGTTTTCAAAGCTCTCAGTACCCTGAAAGTGCGCAGAGCTGAAACATTGCCTAGGTCTACAAACTCTGTTACATACCTGCAGGGTTAAATTCACAGTTACAACATGTCTGTAGGCTCAGGAAATGCACACCCATGCACGTATGCACACACACAAACGCATGCATGTATGCACGCACGCAAACAAACAGACACAAACACACACACACCTCCAAGACCTACTTCTCTGGTTACACTGTAAAGGCTCCGCTAAACTGCAAGCACAGTGGTCACAGTGCACTTTGTCCGTCGGGAAAGCAAAACTAAAGTAAGGCCAGTGCATGAGATGCTTTTACACAGGAATCAACCGAATGCATCAGCACGGACTGAGTGTGAGCCAGGCGGTTGACCTGTTGCAGCACATTACATTACATTACAGGCATTTAGCAGACGCTCTTATCCAGAGCGACTTACAGAACTTTTTAGCATTTTTTACATATTATCCATTTATACAGCTGGATATACAGTACCAGTCAAAAGTTTGGACACACCTACTCGTAGAAAGTTTTTTTTTCTCATTATTTTTACTGTTTTCCACATTTTAGAATAGTAAAGACATCAACACTATCAGATAACACAAGTGGAATTATGCAAAGACCCAAAAAAAAGTGTAAAACAAATAAATAACGTCATATATTTTAGATTCTTCAATGTAGGCAACCTTTGCCTTGATAACAGCTTTGCAAATTCTACCTGGAAATAAGGTATCAAGAGTCTTTCAATATCCTTTTATACAGAGTCATGATAGCATCACCTGTTTACCTGTGGAATACCTGTTTACCACAGAAGTTAGTTGAGGGAATGGCAAGAATGTGCAAAGCCGTTATCAAGGCAACGGGTGGCTACTTTGAAGAATCTAAAATATAACACTTTTTTTGATTTGTTTGCATAATTTAATGTGTTATCTCATTGTTTTGATGAGTTTACTATTCTAAAATTTGGAAAACAGTAAAAAAAAAAACTTTAAAAAACCTATGAGTAGGTGTGTCCAAACTTTTGACTGGTACTGTATACTGAAGCGATTCAGGTTAAGTACCTTGCTCAAGGGTACAATGGCAGTGTCCAACCTGGGAATCGAACCTGCAACCTTTCAGTTACAAGGCCAGTTCCTTAACCATTATACCATTATACTACACTGCCGCCCACAGTTTTGCAGTATGCATCTGTCTTATATTTTCTGCTTTCTGCCGATAGTGTTTATACACATACATTTAATCTAAAATGGTGGGCACATACAGACGGGTGACACATTAAAGGAAAAACCCAGACAGTGAGGGAGGTTAGAGGGAAGGGTCACTGAAAATCTATACAAAGTTATTCTGAGTGATCAACTTTATCCTATGAGGAAACATTTCTATCCTGATGGGAGTGGTCTCTTCCAGGATGACAATGCCCCCATCCACAGGGCACGAGGGGTCACTGAATGGTTTGATGAGTATGAAAATGATGTGAATCATATGCTATGGCCTTCACAGTCACCAGATCTTAACCCAATTGAACACCTATAGGAGATTTTGGACCGACGTGTTAGACAGCACTCTCTACCACCATCATCAAAACAACAAATGAGGGATTATCTTTTGGAAGACTGGTGTTCCATCCCTCCAGTAGAGTTCCAGAGACTAGAATCTATGCTAGACTAGAGGTAGAATCTATGCTAGACTAGAGGTAGAATCTATGCTAGACTAGAGGTAGAATCTATGCCAAGGCACATTGAAGCTCTTCTGGTGGCTCGTGGTGGCCCAACACCTTACTAAGACACTTTACGTTTCCTTTATTTTGTCACCCGTCTGTATGTGATCGTGTAAACTGTGTTCCCTTCTGTGCCAGTGGAGGAGAGAAAGATATTTTAATAAGCTGCTAGAATACTCAAAAAAACAAACCTTTTAATTTTTGTGTTGTCCTAGCAGAATATAAATAAAATGAAATCCCACCAAAAAGGCAGTGGTGATTTTGTGGTGGAGAGCAGGGTGATTTTGAGAACACACAACAGACATTCTAATCTGATGACCTATTCTAGAAATGATGGGGAGAGGAGCCACCATAGTTTGTGAGCTGGAAATATAGGAAGTTAAATTGAAACTTTAAACTGTGGTTCCTAGCCTGTTTGATTTCTCAGCTGCGTGCATTCTCAGTGTTTGCAGCAAGGGCTTTTCAACAATATAAAGATACTGTGCGCACTGCACAGCATTAAAACAGTAGATTCCCATTGAAAATGAACTGATTCTGTGAAATAAGTTTTCTACCAGCCGTACTTGCCGTTCAAAGCTTGTGAAGTTCCCGGGGCAAATTATCCATTCTAGACAAACATTATGATGAACTCTGATCATTTAAATGATTTGCCATGAATAAAGATGGTGCTACCATGAGACACAAAAGGGAATTTCCAGTGTAAAATTGTTCCAAGGATGTGTTCTACCTCAGCAGTTTCAAATTTGTGAGCTACTACACGCAACGGATGACATGGATGTAACCGAATCCAAATACCTGATGCGAAAATGCATAGTTTATATTGTAGCCTATTACCTACAGATATTTTTCTTTCTGAAACTGACCAATGATATTTTTGGAAGATATCAAGAAAACAAGATTAGTGCAAGAAGCGAGGATTAAACTGAAAATAAAATGGTAATTTTTTTTCTGCGAAATAAAACACATTTTAAACCATTTCTCCACACATTGAGAGATGCTTGCATTAAATAGCAGTGCACCAGTGCAACAGCGTTCTCTGATTCATGGCCCGCCTTATGAATGCAGTTAATTAGGGCTAATTAATAGTAGACACAACTGAATCCAGAGCTGCCACACCCTAAACTCAAACTAAAACCCTACTTGCCCAACCAGTATTAATAGTAGTACAAATATTACTAGTAGTTGTAGTGGCTGCAGTAGACCTATTCTATAAGTTTCAGCGGCAGTAACACAATATGTAGCAGAGATGGCATTGGTAAATATTGCATAACTCTCAGTGTTATCATCGTCAATGTTGTTATTAATCATATTGATAAAGGAACAAAACGGTGATGAATGAGTACAGGCACAATACTCACGCCATGACAATGACACTGAAATCCAACCAGTTCCAGGGGTCTCGCAGGAAGGTAAATTTTCCTATGCAGAAGCCTCTCGCGAGCATTTTTATGAGCGATTCAAAAGTGTAAATTCCAGTGAATGTGTACCTGTTTAAAACAAGTTATATAAAATCGAGGTTATTTTTTGAATAAAATATAATGGAAAAAGTGCGGAACACTTTAAATTATAAATGAGCCTTGCCAGAATCCATTGTAAACAAACATGTTACTGTATGAATTAAGACGGTGACTTACTCTACGTATTTTGCCGAGGGAGGGGGCTCACTCCAGGTCATAAATGCACAATTGGTCAATATAGTGCACATAATTAAAACGTTGAACCATGTTGCGAGAATTGTCAAGGAAACCAAGCAGATCAGAGCCATAGTGCTTCTGACTCAAAACACAAAGCACAAATCAGATCAAGGCCTCACTCACTCAGTCAGTCACACGAATACACATCAACCACAATTACACTACTGTCGTTCTGACACAAAGACTGAGGAGGTTTACGCCCCACTGTCACAACATTGTTCCACTCACCACTCATTTTTTATTGCAAAAGGATATGAATGCACCAGAATCTTAATTGAAAATTTCCTGAGAAAATTGAAGGGGCTTAGGATGAAGAAGGCAGAAGTGGCGTTAAAACGGAAGATGGTCGATCCTCGGTTCACTACTATAAAGGTCTGAGAGGGAGACAGGAGGGAGAGGGAGGGAAATAACAGATTTACGAATGCATCAGAAACACCAGATGAGCCGGGGGAGCAGTCCAGTGATAAGTTGATTCCATAGCTAGATATTCACAACCCTGGAAACTGTAAGGAAGCAGTGTGTGCAGACCTGCTCCAGTCCAGTGCGCTAAACTCTAAACTCAGATGTTAATGGGGGTGCTGAAATAGCATAATGAAAAACCAAGGAGACTAACAAAACACAGCCCAGTCAAATTCATTCCTGTCAAATTGTTATTTTTTCACCTTTTTGTTTTCTGTCACCTGATATAGAATGTATTTTGATAAAGGATGACAGCATATTTTTATAACAGTTCACATTGCAAATTAATTGAATAACTTGCTGATATATATATACATATATTTTACATTTAACCCTGTTGACTTTGGCCCTCCAGAGGCAATTTCCACCTAGTTTCTACTTAATTTAAGTGTCAATATCTCAAAAGATATTCACTGTACACTCCATGGTTGAAAGTTCAAATTGAAGAAGAGACTGTATCATTCAGAAATTTGAAACAGAATACTTTTATTTCAGAATCCTCACATACAGTATATACATAATAACCAGAACATAAGTAGCCTAATATTTTTAAATAGCATGTGTGTTTTTACATAACAACAGCAACGTATTTAAGCACTAAGTGCGATAGGTGGTCGCTGTGGAAATGTCGACTGTACGGGACCTTGGCAAAATGTAACAAGATAAACTCTTCAGGGTTAATCAAAAAACTGTTGTAGCTTCCTACCAGATAGAATATTTGATTTCATAAACATATTTATACAAGAGATTTTGGAGAAAAAAAATTAGGTGTCTTCTAAAACGATCGGTACCGTATATAGTACAGTAAGCAAGGGGAAAACGGCGACTGCTTATTTGTACAATGTTTTAAAATATATATTATTGTTTCTATATCTGAACACAATTTTCTTAGCCTGTATAAACGGTGCATTTTATGCATTTTACAGTCTGTGGCGAGACGAGGGTTGTAAGCGCTTTGGGCGATTAATAGCAACCTGCTATTTCATTGCACTGCAGTGCAACAGAAGAAGCTGAGGTTTTCACAAGCGGCGACCCTTTTAAACAATCCTGTGTCAGAATTTACAGAGTTTTCTTAAAGCTGTAGTTTATAATTTCGGACAAACATGAATACTGTAATTGGGATGGATAGGTCCACCACTAGGGGGCCAACCTGGAATGGGTTAATGAGATTCTATGCTTGCCGTTTGTTCTTATATTTTTGTGACACCCTATAAATCTCTCAGCATTCATTCATTTCCAGTGAGTTATGTGGAACATTCATTCATTTCCAGTGATTATGCCACGTCGCATAATCCCAATGTAGCATAGAAAAAAAAGTACTGGATTTTGATTGGTCTTTTAGAGACCGTATTTCATACATGCAAAATGGTATCCAAAGGGCATATATGTTAACCAACATGGATATTTCCAATTTAACCTATAGTGGTGCTCAAGTTTAATGGTCTGCCAATCAGAAGTGAAATTGAAATTAACATCGCAGAATGGACATGCTAGGCTGTCAGCTCTCATACTTTTAACATTCAACAAAAATTTAGCATTTTCCTTTTTTATTAATTTGAAAAGAAGTGCACATCTTTATCTTGTGGCAAAATGGACTCTTTAAATTTGATTCCACGGGGTCTTTAAAATGTGTATTTGCTAGTTCTTTATTGGCTTCTG
This sequence comes from Synaphobranchus kaupii, assembly GCA_029718625.1. NCBI lineage: Eukaryota > Metazoa > Chordata > Actinopteri > Anguilliformes > Synaphobranchidae > Synaphobranchus > Synaphobranchus kaupii. The sequence continues at coordinate 61,188,109 of CM056384.1, read as the reverse complement.
TTTGCTGCAGCTATAAATCTACCGCTAATACAACGCAAACAGCACTTAGGAAAGCTGAAGTACTGAATGAATAAGCATTTGAGGTGTCACAGGGCAGCAAGGCAATGGGAAGGAGTGGGGCTGCAAAGGAACATGGTACCCCTCCAAAAAAAAAAAAAAAAAAATTGAAGTAGTTGTTATTAGACATAAACCAAGATGACTCACTTTCTGATTACCGTAGAAAGGGTCCAGCTCCTCCAGCGGTATGGAGACCATGCCCGGCGGCATGTCCCCGTAAATAAACGGCAGCGACTTCCCCGCCTCCAGGTTGCAGTTACGCGTGGAGGCATTTTCCTCGTCTTCGTTGTTGTCGTCACTGCGCTTTTTCCCCTTGGGCCTCCTGGCCTTCTCGTTGGCGATCCGCTCCTCGATCGCCTCGAGAGACTCGCGGCGGAAAGGGCGGATGCAGTCCGGCCCCGGCGGGTACCACTAAGTGTGCCATGTTTTCATCCTCGCACCTTCAAAATGAACAGTTATCCTCCGGCACGGGAAAGAAGGGCTACAAATAAAACAAGGAAAAGGGAGAGGCATGTTAGGAACTGGAGCAGAGGTGGGGAACGAGGGCCGTATCCGTTTCTGGTTTTCATGCCAACTTCTGGCCTTAATTACCTAATTAGCCCTAACATTTACGCCATCTGACATTTTAGCTACAATTCCTAAGCGCATGAATGACAGCAGAAGACTTCTTGTGTCCCTATATGAAACATTTTAATGTGATCTAATCTACCAGTGTTGGTGTAAACAGCCAATTAGCTCATTTAGCTGGGGTAATTGGTGGGAACAAAAACCTGCAGACACACCGGCCCTCCAGGACTGGAATTGCCCACCTCTGAACTAGAGCACAATGTAAAAAGAGGCTAAAATAGCTGGGAGAGAGAAGCGGGACAGTCCAATATATCTAGCTAGCCACGACAGTGAGTACAAAATTTTACTAATGCCAGTTATAATCAATGGCATATGGCACAGGGCACAGTCATAGCCCTTGGCTATTAATTTTTACATACTTAAATACATACAGTACATGTAAGGTTTCCTTATCGTTTCTAATGCCACATTCCATGGCAACTTTACCAGCCAGGGTGCATTGTTCACTTAATTAAATGCGATTGACATGGTCTGAACTTTTGAATTCCCCTAAACTGGCCTACAAGAGCTCTGTAGTTGCACTTTAGCTATCCTAAGATACAAAGGAAAATCTTCTGCCTGCAAATTGTAACGCACATATAACATGCATCATCTGCATCAAAATGACGACTTACATTCTTGAAAAACTGAAAACATTTATTCCAAATCTACTTGTAGAACCATATTTAGATCCAGCCTTTGTGTATTCTCTCCTACTTTGAAGTATAATTTGAAGTATACAAAGAAGATGCGTACAGTACATGTAAAGTTTCCTTATCATTTCTAACACTGCATTCCAAGGCAACTTTGAGTTGGCACACCCCTCCCCCAGCCAGGGTAAGTTCTTCACTTAAAGGGATAGTTCGGCATTTTGGACATAATGTCTCAATTACGACTTACCCATGATGTAGTTGATTGATGGAAACCATTTTCAGCTAATTCCATGCTGTCCCTTCTTTTGGACATACACACGTTGCTAATGCTAGCGCAACTCTATGGCAACCGGTAGCATCCACTACCAAACGCACTTAAACGCTCCACAATGCACCCAAAGCAAATAAAATATGACAACAGTCTATCTGGGTTATTTTGAGTGTTTATACCATCATTTTTGAAGTCAAACTATCGTTGAATCCTTTACTTTGTGCTGACCTAATATTCTCTGTGGAAGTACGGCGGCGGAGCGAACGTGGCCATTGCAACTTGTTACTCTTCTTTGTTGTTGTAGTCGACCAGTGCCGGCACTACATTCGTAGGTAACGTAAAGTATCGCTCCCCCGATAGACTGTCATCTAAATAAAAATAATGATATATTTAACTACAAAACAACAGTTTTGGCTCATAAAACTCACTTTTGCATCATTTTCAAGTGGGAATTACTATATTTTTATCAGTAAAGGGGGGTATATATCTATGGGTCCAAAACATGTCATAAAATGAATAAGATTTGTTTTGTCCATTATAAAGCATATACATTTTCCCCATCTGATGGTTTAAGATAAAAACATTGATATCACAGTGTTTCATACACCTAAATATGTAGGCTAATCATTCACTCTTGTACCTCAATAAAACATCACTTTTACCTGTACTCTACAGTATGTATACTTTTGCTCAGGGATTACATTTTTTTATGTTCCCATTCATAATGACTCCAAGGAAAATTTAACATTAATCTACCACATATCAGCACGCAGTAAATAGGAATGAGCATTTTCCATGCCCTAAGTGACAAGTATATACTCCATAGCCTATATTATGTATGATAACATGAAAATAAAATAGTATTCCACCATCTGCAAAATGCTGCCAAATGTTCTATCTGCAATGAACATCGGTAGCCTACATCAAAAATTAAATTAACGATTGCACTACAGTATGTGAAATGCACTCAAAATGCGAAAAATAACAATAGGCCTATCAATCATATTGGAAAGACAGTGCGAGTGGAAAAACAAACGTACGTACAGTCATGTGAAAAAGTAAGTACACCCTCAAATGGTAGTCAGTTTTTTGACACATCTGGATCCAAGTTTATTTTATTTAAATTTCAACCATATTGACTGATTAAGGTAAACTAATTCAACAAATGATGCTAAAAAAGTAGACTTTGGAATCACTTAAGCAATTGAAGATGAACATAAATGCAAATTCCTCATGAGGAAAAAGTAAGCACACCCCTACCTTTACGATCAAATATATTGATTAAAATTGATGTCTGGTGCACAAAACGGGTGTAAATGATTGTCCAATTATTACATAATAATTTGGAAGTTTGGAAGACCCTTGATATCTTATTTTCAAGTACTCTTACAAGCGATACTATAACCTCTCTGCATTTGAATGGATCTCTATGGGAATTAGGGGGTGGGTCTAGATTATGCTGTAAATTACACAGGAATAGTATGGTACTCATGTTAGGCTAAATGGCTCTAAGTCATCAAGGGTCTGAGGTATCAAACGAGCCTCAAACCATCACTCTGCTGCCAGATATGCTGTAGATATGGATGGATCACTTTAAAGGGATAGTTCGGAATTTTGGACATAATGGACCCTATCTTGGCGATCTTGGCGCTTAGTCTAAGCGCATGGCGCTAAGTCCATTTAGGGCGTGTCCAAGTCCACTTTTGCTATTTTAACGGCGTGTTTTTTGGGCGCTAAGCACGGCGCAAGGTGCAACTGGGCTGAACCTAGTCTCTTCATTAATTATAGGTGTGTCTTGGGTGTGACATGCAATAAACCAATCAAAATGTCATATCCCATTCCCTTTAAAAGCCTGCTTTTCCACCTTGGTGGATTGCTTATGATGGCGAAACAGACATGCTCGTGCGTGTTTAGTGCAATCAAGGAATAGGCTATATGGATCAGTAGCAGTAGTAGTATTATGAGTTCCCGGTAATTCCTGACAGTGCTGTTTACAAAATATATGCTGTTAAATTTCGTTAAAAGCACCTGCAACAGCTGAGAATAAGCGACTAATTGCTTCCTTCTCACCTTAGAAAACGCCAAATTAGCCTGCTTGTTTAACGAATTTCGTTTGATTATGCAATGAACTCATGTTCAAGCTTCATCCGAAGTTCATTAGGCTACCTGCATGCTAATTTAGATTAATAACATAACTAACGTTATTTTGCCTTAATGATGACACTAAATAAAACAAATCTGTCAGGTTGGCAACCCATAGGTTCAGCATATTTTCCCTTGTTTTATAATGTCCTGCTTATGGAAATGTGACCAACCTGTTTTACTGGTAGCGTAATACTTTAAAACGATTCACTTTCCCAGGAAGACCGTGAAAAGTGCGATGTACAGCAGGGGAAACAGACCTGCTCTTGTAAAGCGAACATGCAGATAATGGAATAAAAATTAATTGTAAATTAATTGTGTAACAATTCGTTTCTAATTAGACACTTAGTTCTCTTTAAAATATTTTGTTCAGTTATGGAATAACAGGTGAAATCAGCGGGGTTTTAATAAGCTGAGGGTATGGAAACATTGTCACTGTAATTTAAAAAATATGAAGGACGAAGAATAGCTAAGGTTAGGCTACAATTCAGTTAACATAATGACATCTATCTCCGTTTTTTAACCATAGTCTATCGAAAAAACATTATGCACAGCGAGTCCGCTGTAGCCTAGGCTATTTGAAAAACAATAAAAGCAATATTCACTGGACAAGGTTTTGAACTTTTTTCAGTCACAAACCATTCTATTTAGCCTACTTACAGGCTGTATTCCTAGATAAACAGAGCTGTATTGTAATGACATCTGAAGCGCATTTTCAGAACGCAAATGTCCGTCTATTGCAGTACGCGAGTTTTCCATTGAATGACAATTCACGCATTAGGTGCAAAGACAATTCGCGCATTAGGCTTGATAGCTATAGGTGTTATCAGCTCCTTTTTAATGGATAGCCATTGTCCCGTACCATCGCACATCGCCTGGATGTTGATGGAGTGGGCTGAGAGCAATGTAATGTGGCATCGTTTCCCTTCGCTGAGGGAAAGGTATGTGGACCTATGGAACCTTTTATTATTATGCATTTTTGATATAGCCTACGCAATAATAATATTTCACATTGTGATCTAGATATTTTAGTCATGCTTGTGCACGCCCCTGTGTGTAACAGACAGGAGGGTATGCGCGTTGTGCACACGCCTATGTAGACGCACTTATATGCGCCGTTAAAATAACATGTAAACAACTGCGACATGACTTTAGACCAGGTTTGTGGTGGTTCTAGCGCAAGCGCTTTCTGCTGGCTCAAGATAGCAATACACCAAAAAGAATCCTGGCCACTCCTCATCTTAAGACCAACACGCCCAGTTCACTTGTGCTGGCGCAAGAATACATGCTAGTTAAAGGACGTAAGCGTTAGGCGTTATTATGGACCTAGCGCCGGGTGTAAGATAGCAAAGACACTTGCGTTTGGGTTAGCGCCGCTTTGCGCCGGGTGTAAGATAGGGCCCAATGTCTCAATTACGACTTACCCATGATGTAGTTGATTGATGGAAACCATTTTCAGCTAATTCCATGCTGTCCCTTCTTTTGGACATACACACATTGCTAATGCTAGCGCAACTCTAAGGTAACCGGTAGCATCCACTACCAAATGCACTTAAACACTCCACAGTGCACCCAAAGCAAATAAAATACTATCCCTTTAAGAGTTGTTTCTCCAGACTCATTTTCTTATTGAAGTCTATGGAAAAATAAGTCAGGGGAAACAACCCTTCAAGTGATGAGTCTGTGATGATGTACATTACCAGCAGAGGGAGGCCCTGAGACCCACATTCCCAGCAGTCAGTGGATGTTTGAAAAGACTGAAATGCTTGTGCCATTGTGTCTGAATTTCGGCACCCCGCACCCCAGGGGTCTAAGAAAAGGAAGCAAAAATAAGCACGTTCTCCAACACCCAGGTGTCCCATCGCACCAGAACGTGCCCTTGCCCCCTGTGCCACAACTGGTGTGTCTCTTGGGACAGCTCAGTGCCAAAACAATGCTTATCCTCTGTTACGATGGACAATCCAGTGGCGATCTCTACGTCAGGAGGACTGCATATCATGTAGGTTTGCGATCATCATTGTGTTCTGACCATAACACAGAATTGGAATTGTAGGTGACACAATCTCTGAAGGACACCCTGAGCCTCTAAGTTGATAAAAACACAAGAATCAGATGAAAAATCAACACTGAACCCATGCGTAGGGTAATAACCCAATGTGTGTTAGCACTTCTAATGGGTACATAAAGGGAACCCTCTTCTGCTGTCTGGTGCCAATTACATTAAATACCATTTAAAGCTGATCAAATATTTATGAAAGACAACAGCCTGCAGAAAATCACATGGTGCTAACGTAGTCCCATAAGTTCCGCGTTATACTTCACGACAGATTTTTTTCATAAGCATTATCTTTTTTTTATTAACATGGAATCTTGAACCCTTGACAGAATGCCAAACGTAAGATGTAGAAATCACGTCTCAGGGGGTTTCCAACCTGTGGGTCTCCACTCAGGTACTTGTAGACAAACATGAGCTTATTGCCGCCTGCATCAAAGTGATATCTGTTTGAGAAGAGACCACACATTGTTGCTTTGTATAACGCTCATGCTTTTAAACTAGATTTCAGTAAAAACAAAAACATTCTCAAGTAAATACGTGCATCACAGTGCTTAATGGCCTTGTTACAATGACCACTATATAGGCCAAAAATGCATTTGTTAGCAATTGAGATTTCAATGCCATAGAATAATAAAAACATTCCATAATAGCTGTCCCATTTTCTCAGTTTTAGTCACATCTATAAAACCCAGATTATGTTGACTGTTTATAGAATCTGAGGTGTAACTTTGGTCTTAAGCTTGCCTCTGAGAACGCATACACACACACACAGATAATATGTTAAATACTTTGTATGTGTGATCCTCAGCTTTAGGTTGTTCGAAAACTGAATAAAATGGACTATAATAGGACATGGTATGAAAATAATGAAAATATAATAGTATGAACAAATATCGAACTGAGATCACCATTTTTAAAAGCCAAACAACATAATCATTAGGCAATTATTCTAGGCACAAATGGAAATTTAACATAAAAGTATGTGTACAATTCTTAATTTTTATTCTATGACGTTATGCTCTTATATATTTTACTTAAGGATTTGTTACACTGGTATATCATGGTACAGTCATACGAATTAAGCTGCAGGTGCTAGAACTGCCACATCCTCTCAGCAGTCTAGGTGAATGAATAGAGAATGGTTATTTCCCATTACTTCTTTAAAAAAATCACCCTTAAGAGAAAGGAAGGCACTAACTGGGAGCTATCACTCACAGTGGAGTCTGCAGGGATGCAAGCAGTGCTAATCAGATTACCTTCAGCATAATGGGTTGTTACCACAATCTGGAAAAATACATAAAAAACAAATAAAGCCTATTCGACTTCTGGTAATCATTTTATTGTTTAGATAGGTCAGACAGAGACAAATTATAATTATAATATAATTGGATTATGGCCGGGCGGTCAAAAGTATCTGGTCATATCATTGGCCATCACTCATCAGTTAAAGACTGGATATTGCTTTTAAAACAATATTTATGCGCCAATTTAAAGTACAGTAAGCTACCCTAGTAGGCTACAGATGCCTAAATCAGCAAAGCACAAAGCTAAACTTGGGTTACACGCACTCGTTTAAGACGCAAATCACGAATGATAAACCTCGGTATTTCGACTGGCGTTTTATGAAATGAACGCCAGTCTGGTAAGATTTAACATAGGCTATTTCTAATATTACAAAATTATGCAAACTGAAATAGCGAAAAGTTTATAATCATAATTTAATTTAAATTGCATCTACGTACTTGGAATGATATCCTACATAAAAATGCGATATAAAAGGCAGATTAACTACAGTCTATATGCGACATAAATATGAATTAAAGATGGAAAGTGCTCGGTATAAAATCACTGAGCATGTGAAATCTCTATCTGGCACTGCAGCTTTCGACATACAGGAAAGAGACATTTCCAGAGACGGTTCGCCACTCTTATTGACAGAAACAACTCCACCCTGCTCAATGAGTCTGGGAGGATAAACAGATCCCCAACGTTTTTGTTCATTCACCCGTGAAAATATATCCATGTAGCCTATAAGGCAGGGCAAACACGCTCACACTTTCAAGTGTCGTCGTTCTCCACATTAAGAAACGGTTAAAAAAGTTGTAGGTTACTGTCCAATTTATGCCAGTTGACAAGAGGGATGGTTTCCCATCTCCGATAGCCAATACCACAACGAGATAACCATGGCATACACGTTTTGCTCTATTCTTACTGAAAATCGGAGTGGAAAACTGGAGAAATTATACAGGAACCTATTGATTTAAGTGCCTTTAATAAATATACTAAATAGAAATAGAATAGTTGACTGTGGTGGGTGAAATTTAACAGCTGACTGTGGTGGGTGAATGTGTATAGTAGTATATGCGCTCTCTCAGACAAAAAAAAAACCTTAACTCTGCAGAGATCACTAAAAAAATGTATCGGTCTACAGCAGGACAGGACAGTGGTTGGATATGTTCCAGTTTTTAAACAACGACCAATAAAGCTGTAGCCTATGTCATGTAATTTTATATAACACTATGGCATGATCATACAGAATGTGGTTTACACCTCACAATTCTAAAACTGGATTTGCAAGACAATAGACTTTTATCTTCTACTTCTACTTATTTTAAGTATCCACACTTTAAGTTAATTTTAAGTATAGCCAAAGTTATTAATTGAACATGTAATCAAATACAACTCTGCGCAAGCAAATTAAGCTCTGCGATTGTTTTCAAAATGATAGCACCGTATAGCCTACAGTAGAATAATCAATTAAAATTTCATTAAACTTTCCCCCCCGTTGGCTACTATTCCGCAAGGAACCCGACCTTGAGAAGGGAAATCAATCCTAACATGAAGAAAAATAACAGTTGAATCACAAGGTTTTGACACAATTTCGAAAATAGCAGTTATTTCGCAAGTGACAATGCATCTGTGATCATACAATATTTTTCATAACCTTCATGCATTCCTCGCCCACCCATGCAGCCATCTCTGTACTCACCATTATCAAAAAAGGAAGGTATATGGATGTTTTGGATACTGGTTCGGTCCTTTGTTTTCTTTCAACACTTTGGAAATAATAATCAAAGAGAACTTTCCACAGAATTGTAATAGTATGTTCCAGGGTGTGGTGCAGATGATCATTGATAGGAGAGTACTACTCCATTGCTGCCAGTCTACGCTTTTAACACTGCGAGTAGCGCTTCCGGCCACTCATTACTTAGTAGGAATGACGCCAGCTTTTATGAGCGCTTCATACCTTTTCATTGAGCAGTCCAAGAAAAAGACTGTGGTAAAAAAAAAAAAGTACCGCGAGTGAAGACATTCAGCTGCTGACGAAGATGTCGCGGAGGGTGAATTACATTTGTGGTAGCCTACACGCCGTTTCTATTACAAGTGCTTTTAAGGACAGACCTCGTTTGCTCTGAAGTCCACTTTCTACCTTAGCGTCTACACGGATGATGGGCCGGGCGGCAGTATCGATATCGTACAATGTCGTTAACGTCACATAATATAGTTAAATGCACGTGATTGACAATTACACGTGACCGGTGGAAATGTTTACATTGAGCAATATTCACAAATATAAATGTCCTTATATTAAGTTTGCATTAAGTCACTATTAAAGAAAACTGAATACGTTTTTTCACTATTGCACAAAACCTAAACTCAATTCTAGTTTAGAAAAAGTATGCGGAATATAATCCTAACAATATTGAAAAAAATAATACATTTTGCCCTTTTTTGTTTCTTTAAAAAATGAGGCTACATGTCTTTTGACATCAAAAAAACGTAATAGACAACAAACACAGCACGCATACAAGCAGATTAGAAAATGATGGGTAAAGTTTCTCAGATACTAAAAGAAAACAGCAAACTGAGAGAAGAGATGCCATCTAGTGCCAATAGATAACCTATGGGGAGTGTCAGCAACACATTGAGTAGGCCTACTGTACAAACACGTTTAACCCTAAACAACAAAATGAATGGCTTTTTGCAACGATGATGTCAACATTGTAATGGGGACTACATAAAACAGATCCCAAGAATCCATGTCTAGTGAAAATAGATTATAAACTCCTTGAAGGTTTGCGGTCTTTTCTCTGGCTTCGCACCCACGCTTGCTAATAGTGCTGACAGTGTACTAGCGTCACCTGGTGGCTACCGCAGGAAACAGCGTAGCCCAAAGATAATTTAGCCAGTATGTTCTGTATTACAAGACTTAATTTGGCCATATGCTTATTTACAGGACCTTAAAACCTATTCAAAATGTGTTATCTGAAGACAAATATCCCAAATATAAACACTGACCATAAAGAAAAAACAGCATATTGTGATCAATATGGCACTGAACCAAAGTGTGGTAATATATATTTTCAGGTTGTAAGAATGTAAATTGCAGTGTTCACATGCTTTTGTGTATTTGTGTTTCATATGGTGATGTACTGCACTTTCTGAAATATGGAGGTGATATTCTTATTTTCAAATGAACAAAAAACTAGCTTGTGATCCTTCTGTTGATCATCACAGCATCAGCATAAGTACCTGGGCCCTGAGTGACAGCCAGAGTATGAGAGTGCAGAGGATGTTGAAATCTCAAATGTCTCATGTTGTATCAAGAGCAAGATATATGTATGATAATATTCTTGTAGCTCACAGGATCATGTTCATATTTTTGTGGACAGAAGTGTAACTCCATGAAAACATAAGTACCTTATGAAGCCTTTGAAGAAGCCACAACATGCTTTAACACATGGGTCTGGAACACTGGTCATAGACAGCTGCAGGCTCTGCTGGTTTTTACTATCAACAACAAATTCACACCCAACAAATTAGATGAGTTGGGTTAACAGTTAACAGAAGATAACTCCACTCCACTGATCTATCAAGTTACCTGCAACCCTATCCAATCTCTCCTTACACTTCAACAAATTCAGTCCATTCAGCCTTATTTTTAGAAAAGATGATTACTGATTGGCTAGTGCATTTATTTGAAACAAGGGGGCCATGCACTCAATAATTATCAGAGTGGTTTTAGGAACGAAAGATCCTCCATGGATAATGTAATGGCAGTAGACTGAGATAAGGAGGGCATTTGTGAGTAAACAGGTACTTGTAGTTATACTCTTTGACATAGACAAGTCATACGATACATTGTGGAGGGAGAGCTTACTATCAAGCTTCAGGCATAAGGAACAAGAGACTAAGAAAAATTACATTTCATTGGATTATGGATTTTCTGGCAGATGGAATAATTCAGACACTGCTTCTATTGAAAATGGCACACCCCGGGTAAGTGCAGTAAGTCCAGTATTGTACAATATATGAATTAGTGATGTTTTAGTAATGAAAAATAGGGTCTGGTAGTAGGTCTATATGCAGATTTTGGGGTAATATGGAAGATGGGCAGGAGTCTAGGGGCCACATGTATAAACAGTGCTGAGCAGAAAAATGCCCTCAGTACGCTGCGTAAGTGAGTTTCCACGCAGAAATTCAGATGTATAAAATAAGAGAATCTGCGTACCTCTGCTCATGCTGGACACGATACGTACGCAATGTTTGGAGTCAGTGTGATATGGTGACACCATGTTCAAAATGCAGAGGGAGAAAATTTAAAAATTAGCATAAGCAGATTTCCAACTTTCTCCCTGAGCATTATTTTACGCATTCTTTTACTCAGTGTTATACATGTGGCCCCAGAACGTGAACTCCAAAAGGCATTAGATGCAGTTGAGAAGTGGCCAAGCAAGTGAGGTTTTAGAATCTCAACAGCAAATATGCAGTATGTATGCAGTCATGTCTAGTACGAAAGACAGAAAAGTGGTGAGCTAAGATTATATGGGTTTACAATCAAACGAGTAAAAGTGTTTATTTTTTTAGGTTTGTGGCTTGAAGAGAGTATGCCCAGGTGAAAAAAGATTATACTTGAAATATACTTTTTCAAAGTATACCTTTAGTAGTTTTTGTACTAATTATGTACTTTGTGTGAAATTGGCAGCGCTTTAAGTATACTAAGTGCACTAAAGTTGTTCAAAAGTAGAACTTAAGTCGTATTTAAATGTACTTCAAGTGCATTGTGTATGTTAAAATGGGACTATTTTTAGTGTACTTAAGTATATTTAAGTGCACTAACAAAAAGTATGATTTGTTGCAGTAAAATTTCATTATGTCACCAGTGCGTTTGAAACAAACTTTAAAAGTATTACGGTGTGTTTGAGACTATACACTTTTTTAAAGTACATTTTAAACATACTTCAAATTAAGTACAAAAAGGAAAAGTATACTTGTAATAACCTTTGTATACTTAAATTATATTTTTATTACACTAAAGTATACTACCTTTTCACCTGGGTGTTCTGGAGAGATTGCATAGACAGGGTGGTGGACAGGTGCTCCAAGATAATGAATTTAATGAGCTCTTTAGCAGGAGGTAACAGGAGCTGACAGAAGCACAATACTTTATATAGTCTATAGTTTAGGCTTTCTATAGTGTATCAGGTCATGATTACATCTGTACTAGATTATGGATGATTAGAATGTGGGGCAGCTGCATCGTCTTCACGCCGAAGGTGATATGTGGTTCAAGCTTCAGACTTGAGATTGCGCTGCGGCGTTCAGGACTTCCCGCCTTGTTTGCGCATTACAAGTTGAACTTTGGGAGATGCCTTGTCCTCTCAGGACACTGAAACTGAGGCTAAGGAGCTGGGGAAAACTGAAGGGGTGGGTGGTGGTGGCACAACCTGCATCCGTGTTGTCAGGAGCATGGGGAAAGAACAGTGAAGTGGACTACATGCAGCAAAGGGACAAGATTGGGCTGACAAAAATGTATATCGGAGCAGAGGGTTACGTGGGTCCACTTTCCAGGTGGATGGTACCTGAGATAAAGGTTGATTCTAGGCTTCTGTAGACGATAAATATAAACGTATGTGGGGGTAGGCAGTCCATTGTATATTTAGCATTGCATAGTTTCCACTTTCCATGTGTGGAAAGAAAATAAATGTGTGAACATTAGCCTATTACTCATATAGCCTACAACTTAAAAGTTCCGCAGGTATGTGTTGAAATGAGGCTATACAAGGCTATAGTAGACCACCTCTCAAAGGTCTCTGGCAAATGACTCAACCAGTTCCTTCAGTTCATTTTTCTTTCATTTCAGGACTGGAAAGGAAGCAGATTCGTTCAGTAGATATGGATAGATCACTTTAAGGGTTGTTTCCCCTGACTCATTTTCCTATTGAACTCTATTGAAAAATAAGTCAGGAGAAACAACCCTTAAAGTGATTCATCCATATCTACTGCATATTTGACAGCAAAGTGATGTTTTGAGGCTCGTTTGATACCTCCTTGATAATTTACAGCTTAATCTAGTCCCACTCCCCAATTTCCACAGAGATTCATTAAAAGGCGGAGAGGTTATAGTATCGTTTGTAAGAGTACCTGAAAATAAGATATCAAGAGTTTTTATCAAGATATCCTTTTACACTCAGTCATGATAGCATCACCTGTTTACCAGTGGAATGTTCGAAACAGGTGTTTTTTGAACTTCCCAGTCTTTTTTTTGCCCGTCACAACTTATTTGGAACGTGTTGCAAGCAAATTCTGAATTAGCGCATATTTAAAAACATTAAATATCTTTTCTTTGTACTGTTTTCAATTAAATCTATGTAAAAGATAATATACAAATCACTGCTTTCTGCTTTTATGTGCAATTTACATACTGTCCCAACTTTTGTGGAATTGGGGTTTGTACAATATATTACATATTGATACTGTATTCTCTTTCACAAGCCACATATTTATTAAGTCGTTTGAGTGACTATGATACAGCAATTGTTTGCATATTTTTCCAAAAATGTTATGATTATGTCATCCATGCCTTGGCATGCTGTATGGTACAATTATAAAGGTAAAATGTAGCGGAATGGGAAATCAGGGCCAATTTACATTTTCTATCCATCACTGTGTGTAGGGATGTACTGCTCATTTAGGAAGACCATGCTTATTATTATATTTGACCGACATGCCAGAAAGGAGTTAATTTTAACTGAATGTATGAACGCTCAGATGAGTTAACTGGAGAGTTGTTTGGCAATTTGGTTGTTTGGTTTTTGTTGGTATGGCACTAGATGAATGGCAATATTGTCCTGAACCAACTTCCTCCCTCCCATGATTGAAAAAGTAATGAAATTGTGGTGTAACCGTCTCAAGTCCTTATACTGTAGGTTGCTCAGAAGAGACTACACAAGCCAAGGGCAATGAAGCTAAAGAACACAAACTAATGGACTCTGATGAGATTGTTGCTTTTTATTTATTTATTTTTCTCCTCATCGCCTGTCTTTTACAGCTTAGATCAGATGATGTAGTTGTTTTTGGAATGGACATTCACGGATGTTGAAGTAACCCACTTCAGCTACCTCAAGCTGACAGGTACAGTATGTCAATGCTCCTAGACTCATTTTACTCATTCAATTTTTGTAAATCTCGCTTACTTTTGTTTCCAAGCATAACAATTATTTACAGATACATTCTGAACTATTGCAGATCGCAACAGATGGTCAATGTGTTATAAAATCATCTGTCTATGCACAACTGCCTTGTCTAAATATTTCACTGAATTGCTTTGCAATGGTTTATTTTGTTACATCCATTTTTCAAATGAAAGAAATTGTATTGAAAATAAATAATGATTAAATGATTATATAATGGTCTGTGTCAAAATCTATAATGCAGCTCTACTTGGGAGAGAACTAAATATTTTAAAATATTAATTAAAGGAACACCACACTCCATCAATATGTAATCTTGTTTTGATGTCTGAAGCAAAAGGCTGCTAAATAAAGGGATACCAAGATCAACAGAATAGGTTCTCTGTTCTATAAAAAAATAGACCATGTGTTTTTTTTTTCTTTTTTCGTTTTTTTCAGAAAACATGCAGCCTGTTTTTGGTATGTGTTACTCAATAATCACTTGTTATATTTGAGTGTGTGTGTGTACACATGCCTTCAAGCAGTATGCAGATTGTGTGTGTGTGTGTGTGTGTGTGTGTGTGTGTGTGTGGGATTACAGTCTCGTGACACTGCTCTGGGTACGGGGGAAAACTGCTAAACACACTGGTGATCGTTGCTTTCTGCTTACAGTTGGCAAGCTTCCCTCAAGGCGGGGTTGTGCCATCACACTGAGGAACAGTAAACGGGAGATCCTGGCAGCTGTAAACAGACAGATGAGCATCTGTCGTGAGTGTTTGCCAGAGGTGTAAAATCCGGGTTCAGAAAGTAAAATTCCTCCCCAGTATTTTGTTCCGATCACCTGGATTTGCTAATTAGCACAATTCTTCAGCCAGTAGCTAGAACTAATTAGCGAAATCAGCTGGCTAAGTTCATGGGTGGAAGGAACGCAGGACTTTTACTTTCTGACCCCTGGATTTTACACCTCTGGTGTTTGCCAATACAATACATTACTATCGGGGCAGGGTAAACTGTGCGCAAATATGCTAAAATAAGTACAAGTGAAGAGTGCAATACTGTTTAACATGCTCTCTGTGGCTCAAATAAAAGCTTCACATTCACTGATGTGCCACTCGTGTACATTATGTGTAAAACCGCTGCTATGTTTTGACTGTATTTGATGGAGTACAACACAAATAACACTGTCCTGAAAGAGAGGGAGGAAAAAAATCAGAAGGTACAGGCCAAAAGTTGGTGGTTCCATAATGAAAAGCTGGCTATTCATTGGCTATTACCTCTAGGGAGAGTTTTTCTTGTAGCTTTTTCCAGGTTCTAGGTAGAAAGCCTTTCAGTTGTGAGTGTACGTGTGTTGCTGACTACTTCCATACTCTCTGAATGACCCGAGGCATGAAAGAAGACTTATCTTATTAGTGAATGGAAAAAGAAACAATTCTCATGCTTTAATTTCCCTTAAAGCACACATTCACTGTATGTACATTTGTAAGCAATAAGATGAAGTCAAAAATCATCTTGAGGTAAAAAAAAACAAAAAAAAAAACATTTTACTGGAACAGAGGTACAGCAATGCTGTAGTTTTTTATTGCCTAGTTTGTTGTCACTAGAAAATACCAGGCATTTGTATAATCTAGGCATGAAATATCCTCTATTTAAAGCACTGTTGATTTCATATGCTGAAATGCAAACCTGATGTGGACAGATTTTCCTCATTACTTTCTCTCATTAGATGTGGAAAAAGTGATAGTATCAGTTCCATATTTATTTATTTTTGGCATACTGCCTTCAGCTGTTGCATCATATTATGGATTAATATAGCATTTCCATCGTTTAAAAATCCTGAAATAGGATGCCCATGGAAAGGGCTATTGAATATACCCAAAACAGTAAAAACAGACACACATTTTTAAGTTCTAGCTTAGAATATTAATGGACACTGTTTTAAAAAATGTAAACATACTGAAAACTACAACAGAATAAAAGTGCTGTTATGCCATCCTTTTACTGCAGCATCATCTTCCAATTTACAAATGAAAGTAAAATTTCACATTTAAAAGAAAACCTCTTTACAATGTTTATATTGTTTAAAGTGGTCATGGCACCAAGGACATGAAGCAAAAGGACCAGCGTTGAAATATCGTCACAAGGTTTTGTTGTGATGACCTTAGTGGATTTCTGATTTCAAAGAAACCAAGTCAAAATCATGCATTACTACCATAGAAACCATGTCAAAAGAACTATTGCATATCGGTGGATGTACAGGAAATTCTGGGCAACGACCAATAATCTGGTTGAGTTCAAAGTAACGAGCGGTTTTACAACATTAATCAGATGATACTACATGATGACAGTGTATAAACGTTTCTTGGCAGTACTTGATTTGATGAAACGGTACATTTTAAGCTGTAAATTACTCGAGAATAATATGCAACCCATGGTTGGCTAAATGGCTGTAAATCATCAAGGGTATTTAAGGGTGGTTTCTCCTGACTCATTTTCCTATTGAATTATGGAAAAATAAGTCAGGAGAAACAGCCCTTCAAATGTTCCATGTCTATTGCATATCTGGCAGCAGAGTGATGGTTTGAGGCCTGTTTGATACCTCAGACCCTTGATGACTACAGACCCTACAGGCGGGTGACAAATTAAAAGAAAAACCAACATAAAGTGTCTTAGTAAGGCGTTGGGCCACCACAAGCTGCCAGAAGAGCTTCAATGCCTTGGCATAGATTCTACCTCTAGTCTAGCATAGATTCTAGTCTCTGGAACTCTACTGGAGGGATGGAACACCATTCTTCCAAAAGATATTCCCTCATTTGGTGTTTTGATGATGGTGGTGAAGAGCGCTGTCTAACACTTTTCTAACCGAAATCTCCTATAGGTGTTCAATTCGGTTGAGACCTGGTGACTGCGAAGGCCATAGCACATGATTCACATCATTTGAATACTCATCAAAC
The DNA here is from genome assembly GCA_029718625.1 of Synaphobranchus kaupii. NCBI lineage: Eukaryota > Metazoa > Chordata > Actinopteri > Anguilliformes > Synaphobranchidae > Synaphobranchus > Synaphobranchus kaupii. Next base: position 61,170,920 of record CM056384.1, on the reverse strand, counting down.
CATTCGATGACCCCTCGTGCCCTGTGGATGGGGGCATTGTCATCAGAGACCACTCCCATCAGGATAGAAATGTTTCATCATAGGATAAAGTTGATCAGAGTGTATTGATTTGCAGTAACCCTTCACTCTAAGGCGGGACAAGTGGACCCAAACCATGCCAGGAAAATGCCCTCCACAGCACAACGGAGCCACCGGACCCCTCACTGTAGGGGTGTTTCCTTTAATTTGTCACCCACCTGTATGTTTGTGTGTATATATATATATATATATATATATACTTTCCTTTAAAGTATACTAAAGTATATTTCCCTTATATACTGTATATACACTGTATGAGTATAGCTGGAAACATGTTGCATAAAAGATGCCACTAAGTGCACTGTATTTAATTGGCTAGAATGCAGGCCCCAGCTGATCACAAAGCTGATTACTGGTCTGTTTACAATTGGCTGTAGAGCTCCAGTAACATAAAACTAAAGAGCTTTCTCCCAGGAATGACCACGTCAGACGGATGTAATACTGGACACAGATTTACTGAAGCCACAGGGCTGGGTGGAGCAAATAGCTAAGCTCGCCACAAAACAAGGCCAATCAAGTTTCAGGAACCAAGAGAAATTACAAGTATTTAACAGGAGAAACCACAGCTCATAATCCAGGAGAGGTAAGGATATAGTGACGTCCACGTGGTAGGCCACCTGTATTTGAAACGGCAATCCTCATTGTGAAACAAGCTGCACTTAAAATTGATGTGGTTCTCTGTGACTGTGGAACTGGGGACACCAGGGCCAATGCACTTGAAGCCATTTCAACATTTTTATTTATTTATTTATGTTCCATGTATAAACTAATCTACATGTTCATCAGGCAGTCCTAAAACCCAACACTTCTGCACAATATGGGCAGTTTGCACCATAACAAACCAACATTCTATATTATCTTTCAATATGTATGCAAAATAAATGGATAGGATTATAATAATGGTGTTTTTGTAAATCACTCTAATGATTTCTGTGAAAGATACATGCATTTAGATCTTTGAGCGAATGTCTATTAGAGAAAAATACATGCAGTAGGCTAGACTAGTTATTTCATTTCAGTAGGTGACCAGGTCATGAAAAATTCCACATACTGTCTTTTTAAAAACAAGTGTTACTCGGGAGACCACTCGCACTTTGCTGTGAAAAGGCGTAACGCTAGCGATGCAGCTGTTTTTAGTGGTAAGCATTGTTTAACTGAGATCTTAAAATACACTGGGTGTTGTAAGATGTGGTAGCTTTGCAGTTTGTGTGCGCACACCTTCTCCCTAAGGACCAAAGGGGTATTTCATGTTATTAGAAGTTGCGAAGACTTTGGTAATAGTAAAACGTTCGGTTGGGTGATCTCCTTTTGAAGTGAGTACATTGTGAATTATTTCATTAATGGTCGTTTCTTCAGCTTTATATACACCGATCTGATCATTTAGGTCTTAGCAACCTATCTGACTAAGGATAAAATAAAATGTTTTACTCCATGAACTTGAAATGCATTTAAAAGTAAAGTGTATTTGCATGTGGAATGCTGCTTCGGAATTCAAAGAATCCCTTAAATCTAGAATTTCAAAGTATACTACAACGTTAATGTAGCCTATGTATGTCTATTTTTTTTCTTTTCTTCAGTTTCCAACATAAAATCACTATTTTAAGTAGGCTATTTCCCTCGAGACATAGCCCTACCGGTATATTGGTTATTGAAGGCGAAATTACTTGCGAAGGCGAAAAGCTATTCGACCAGAAATAATATTTATACAGTTAAGCTAACGTTTTTTTTAACCTACTTGGAGAATGTTCTGTCCATGCATCGCTGAAGGTAAATGTCTTATCTTCAAGTTGCTGCATGTTGGAGCCGGTGCCACATACTGTCCGAAATATTTACTGGCTGGCAAATGTGTTCAATACCATGAAGCTGTAGGCATCTCTGAAAGTTGTATGGACCGAGCGCAACAATTTTTACGTTTTAGCAACTTTTTTCAAATGGGTTTGTGGCACTTGGATTCACACAGATACTGAGTTTCAGTTCCTAGATTTTACAAGCTGCATGTTGGCGAGATCCGGTTTTGCTTTTTAAATGTATTTGCTTCAGTGTTTCAGTACTAAAATAGCTACAAATTGAGATATACATGGCTGCCCGCATGATAGCTGTTCTGACTACATTTACTCGTGTATTTATTTTGCAAGGAAACCAGTATATGAAGGAAACCCACAGGGGATGATTCGCAATAAGCAGCTACACAGTCTGATGTGTCTGTGAATGTCAACAATGTCACTCAAATTCAACATGCCCCAAGTTGTATAACATGAAGCTGTGCCTTTGTGACTATAAAAAAAATATTATTTATTTTCACGTTGTTCCAGCACTCCATGCAAAACTGGAGTATTCTCTGAGCTTGTCAGTACTTTGAGTAATGGATAACTAAAATTTGACACGCTACATATAACACACATACATACTGTATATAAATTGTTTTGATAGTTTAGGTAATAGCTGAACTTCGAGTGATGTGTAAGAACTGGAGCAATGTAATGTTTGTAGTTTCATTAGCCTACTCAAATTACCATAGATGTTAGTCTTAGGGTTATTAAAGGTAGACTACATGCCGATTTCTGCTCAGGCAGTAAAATTATGTTGCTTTGTACAATGGCAAGCGACAGTGATCTACAAACAGTGGCATTTGGCACGTATACTGTACTGGCAAGGAATACCTCAGAAGGGCTGAGACTCCTCTAATGTCAAGAGGCCACAGGCAAGACACATGCCACAATCCACACAAGAGTGTTACAGTTAGTCCAATTTTAACTGCTATACTTTCACCTGTTAAAATAAGCAATGCCTTTTGTCTACGAATGAGAAATAGTATACACAGTATTTCATAAGTCTCCCCGACATCCAATTTGAGGCTGGCTCTTTAAAACTGACTGTGTAAGTGTGGGCAGGTGCTTAGTTCGGTGTTCTCCATGGGTCTTCAGTCAGTGTGTGGGGGACGATGGCAAGTGACTGCTGTTCTGGTGGCAGTGGGGATGCTACAACATGCTCCTAAAGGCAGAGAAGTTCTGTGTCTTTCCATCAGCTTTTCCTCTTGATTTTGTCTGCCAGTATGCATGTCTTCACATTTAATGCACACTAAAATGAGTGCACAGAAAATATGCGCCTACCCTGATCGTACATCTTTATTTATTTATTTTTTACTGACCCCTCTTTCATACCTGTTCTTCATATTCATGCCAAATGCTAAATGTAAATGCTAAATGTAGGCTATATACTTGTCAATAGTGTTTAGAGTTGGGAGGAAAAGATAGGCTTTTGACTGCATGGCTCTCAGGATCGTCGGTTTAGTGTCTTCAATACCATGTGTGCTATAGTTAGTATAGTAATTATTACCTCAAGCTCTTCTATTGAAAAATCAAGCTCTTCAATTGAAATTTCTTCTAAATGTGAATTTACTCCAAAGAAAACACTTTTAACACAAAGCTATTTAATTCAGAGGATTTCCTGAGTTTCACAGATGCCTGATGGTCTGTGGAGAATTATTCTGTCTACAGTTTGAGTACAGGAATGCAGGACTATATTTAACTTACATTTTCTAATTACTTCTAAATCACTGAATACACACTCAGTAGCATCCACATACCAGTGCATAATTTCCATAATTTCCAAAGCCAGTGATATTTTACAAAATACGACATCCACTTCTTTTTCTTCCCATGATTTTACACCCTTACACATTACACACAGTGCAATAAACTGAGTCCAATGAGAGCATGCATTAGTTTTATTGGACACATGTAATGTTCTATCCATAAGAGCCTACATCAGTCATTGCTGGCTGTACTGTGATGAGGACACGTATGTGCTGTAAATGACACGGCATGATTGTGATGAGGACACGTATGTGCTGTAAATGACACGGCATGATTGTGATGAGGACACGTATGTGCTGTAAATGACACGGCATGATTGTGATGAGGACACGTATGTGCTGTAAATGACACGGCATGATTGTGATGAGGACACGTATGTGCTGTAAATGACACGGCATGATTGTGATGAGGACACGTATGTGCTGTAAATGACACGGCATGATTGTGATGAGGACACGTATGTGCTGTAAATGACACGGCATGACTGTGATGAGGACACGTATGTGCTGTAAATGACACGGCATGATTGTGATGAGGACACGTATGTGCTGTAAATGACACGGCATGATTGTGATGAGGACACGTATGTGCTGTAAATGACACGGCATGATTGTGATGAGGACACGTATGTGCTGTAAATGACACGGCATGATTGTTCATTGGGGATCTTTTGTTTCTCTGCTCCTTAAAATTAAAAAAGTCGAAGTTCCTCCTTCCACCGTGTAGTAAGACGTTTGGATAAGACATGACTCACGCTGAGATGGCCAAACAATCCCCCGACATAGACATGAAGCAGAAGGACCTGACGCTGGGCGTGGTCCTGCCTGGTGGTACGGAGAAAACAGCCACTGTCCACGGAAGGTGAGACATTCTCTGATGGTCATGTGAACATCAGCATCTGTAAGAGATTGAGAACAGGGTTGAGTTCAGGGCAAAAGGAACAGAAAGGGAGAGGAAGAGCAGAGGAAGAGCAGAGGAAGAGCAGAGGAAGACGTTAAATGATCCCCCTTGTTTTCCTTAGTGTTCAGAGAGCAATGATTAAGATAAATGATGGGCATGAATACAGTATAAAATGGCCACCGTTTGATTTTGCCTGGACAATGTCACAGCTTTGAACTGTTCAGTCATGCCGAGTCTGCGACTTCATATTAAATTGGTCTAATCTTCTCTTCATTTGCGGTGTAGCAAGCCAGTGATGGACCTATTGGTTATACTGTGTGCAAAATACCACCTGAACCCATCTGACCACACCATTGAGCTAATATCTACCAACGGGAACCGTATCGAGTTCAAGCCAAATGCTCCGATTGAAACCCTTGAGGTAAAGAAAATGCTGATCAAACCCAAAGGAATGGTCGACAAGAAGCGAAGCCCACGAATGCCAGAGGTAATCCAGAGCCTTGACCCGTGAAAGCGGTCCGCATTATAACTCAAACATGCCTGGTACACTTATCAGTAAACTTATGCTGGGCCTTTTTTTGGCCATAAAAATTCAGAGTTCAGTTATAAATCGAAAGAAGATTGGCACTGATGACTGCAGGAGCAGGAGTAGGGAATGGTTTTATCATTTCAGATCTTGATAATACAGTGCCCGCCAACATTTTTTCTTGATTTGGCTCTGTACTCCACAAATTTTGATTTGTAAGCAAACTATTCACACGTGGTATAAGTGCAGATTCTCAGCTTTTAGTAGATTTTTGTTTTCACCATGTAGAAATTACAGCACTTTTTATACATAGACCTCCAATTCAGGGCATCATGTTTGGGACAAATGGCTTTACAGGTGTCTCTGATTAGTCAGGTGTGTAGGGGACACGGCGATACCGTCTTTCTACGTCTGGTGGCGTAATTTTACGTGTGTGTTAATGTTGGGCGCGTGTGCGCGCAAGCACGTGTAGGGGATTGCGTAGCTTTGCATGTGCGTGTGCCTCGGACGCATGTTCAAAGAGACCAAAGAAACTAACATGGAGGGAGGTTTGAAACTAGCTGGAGCTAGTCAACAATGGCACTCGAAGCGTGACAAACAGATAAGGTATGTGCGCGTAGAGATCAGCATGCCGTGTTATGACTGGTTCATATTCAAGATAGATCACATGCAAGATCTTTTCTATGCGTGATGTATATTGAAACTGATGCAGTGAGGTGGATGACTTGGAGCCATCCAAAAAGAAAATTATAACACAAATTGTACACCAACTTAACCATTCAATAGCAGTTACATACATCCAGTCACGGAAGTTGCTCTTATATATGCTATGCGCAGTGTTACAGTCTTACTTGGGTCCTTGGTTTCCTCCGTCAGGTTGCACATTTCCAGGGTGCAGTCCGTAGGGTTGAAGTGGACCGGGGAAGCCGGTCGCCCCACCTTTGGGTCCCTTGAACCGTTTCCTTCGTCAGATTGCGAGTTTCCAGGGTGCAGTTCGTAGGGTTTGGGGTGGACAGGGGAAGCCGGTCGCCTCATCTCTCCCAAGTTAAGCAGCTTGATCCTTGTACAGGCCGCTTGCCTCACGGGACTTACTGAACTTGCTATGCTGGACCACTCTTAGAGCTTCTTTGTTGGTTCTCCGCGGCTGATTCATTAGTACTAAACATGATTACTTTCATTTATATAACATTAATAATAATAATACACTTTATTTGTATAGCACCATACATACATTTCATACATAGTTGCAGCTCAAAGTGCTTTACATAAAAGTACAGATTAAAACAAGAATACAGATTCGAACAACAGATACACAGCATAAAGAGAAAGCCCATAAAATAAAACTCCAAAATCGCCGCAAAATAAGAACATGAAGTATATAAAACAATATAAGATAAAAAGACATACATGTTAAAAGAATAATTAAGAAAATAATAAATAATCAGTTAAAAGCTAAATTGAAAAGATATGTTTTAAGTAATCGTTTAAAAGTGTCTACAGAGTTGGCCTCTCTAATAGCCCTTGGCAGGGTGTTCCACAATATGACCTGTGGCATTATGGTGACCATTATAGCGGCTGTGTATAAAAAAATGCTGCAATTTCTACATGGTGAAACCAAAATGTATAAATACCCTTTTGTAAAAGCTGAGAATCTACACTTGAACTACATGTGAATTGTTCGATTACAAATCTAAAATTGTGGAATACAGAGTAAGATCAAGAAAAAAGCCTTTATCCCAAACATTATGGAGGGCAGTGTATATTTTATTTCAGAATATTGCAATATACTCCATTTCTGAAAATTGAATGACCATGTAATGCATATTTCATGTTTATGTTATTCTGCAGGCAACTGTCCGCCTTGTTATAAACTATAAAAAGACACACAAGACCGTTGTGAGGGTCAGCCCCCAGGTCCCTGTGGAGAAGCTCATGCCTGCAATTTGTGCAAAGTGTGAACTTGACCAAAGTACCACAGTTTTACTGAGAAATCGCAGCTCAAAAGAACCTCTGAACTTAGCGCATTCCCTCAATGACTATGGCTTGAGAGAGGTGCATGCTGTGGACACAAAAGGTATGAGCTTAATCTCCTTGAAATATTCCTTCTGCAATGGTAGTTGTCCATGAAATCATAGCAATGCAAGACAGAAAATGTATTTGTGTGTGTTTTGTACAGAATTATGCAAATTATATACGTGTAAATATTTATATGAAATCCATGATCTTATTCTAATTTCTGTGCATAAGCTTAAGTTCTTCTAATTTTCTTATAACCTTTGACCTAACTGAGTGTGTCATTTGGGCAATTATCCTGATCAATACATACAGTATATAACAGGCATGTTGTGACTGGGGGGTCTGTCTAACAGGTGTTAACCCAGACAAATTGCACACCTCACCAGGACATAAAGGTAATATGCTACAATTACATTCACCGGTACCAGCACTCAACTCCAAATGTGGCATTTAATTTATAGGAACAAACCTCATTTATCTAAAGAAGTCCTTCTTCTATTTATTTTTTTTACTCTAGAAGATAAAATTCTGGCAAGCAAAGACAATGTTCTGAAAGAGAAAGAAAACAAAGGATTGTTCAGCATTTTTAGAAGATGCAAGAAGCCAGACCAGGTCTGTATTGAGCTATTCCTTGGATTCCTGAACCAATATACAGTATATCATTGTTTTATTATAGTAAGCAGGCAGCAAGACAGGTGTGTTTCTGAGCAGACACAGATATGGAGGCCTTTGATTGACATAATGGTTGTTCTTTTAAGGAGGCGACTGTGAGCGCCCCGGCATCTCCAGTCTTGGCCAATCACGGACCTGGCAGCATGACCTCTCTAAGCGGCCACGCCTCCACACGCAGCTCAAACGCCGGGCTGTCCATTATGCCAAAGAAGAGACGGGCTCCCCTGCCCCCTGTGATGGTGTCTCAGAGTTTCCCGTCCAAACTTCTCTCTGACTCTCAATCCCATGCCAAACCTAACAAGGGCCAAGTCAGTGAATCCATAATATTTTTTCCATAGAGTTCAATAGGAAAATGAGTTAAAGTGATCCATCCATATCTACTGCATATCTGGCAGCAGTGATGGTTTGAGGCTTGTTTGATACCTCAGACCCTTGATGACTAACAGCCATTTAGCTAACCATGTGATCCAGTGTAATTTACAGCTTAATCTAGACCCCCCCCCCCCCCCCCCAATTCCCATAGAGATCCATTCAAAATGCAGAGAGGTTATAGTATCGCTTGTAAGAGTACCAGAAAATAATTGATGTTGTTGGGTCACAGACATCAGGAAGTCATGGCATACAAAGGATATGCAACCAAATATTAAATTTGATGACTTTAAGTTTATGTTAATTTGTCCAAATACATTTTGTCCCCTAAAATGGGGGGACTGTGTATAAAAAGGGCTACAATTGCTGACATGGATGTAAAATCCCTCAAATTAAAGCTGAGTGTCTGCAATTTAGCCTCATAGTCACTGTTACATTTCTGGAGTACAGAGCCAAAACAACATAAATTGTGTCACTGCCTGAATACTTTCTGGCCCCACTGTATATATACATTGAGAATACTTTTTCAGAAATGTTACTGAGAACAATGGCCAATATACTCCCTAAAATGAAAAATAATGGTTGAGGAGAATCTTGTTTTTATTACATTATGAAAAGCTTGTAAGTGCTGAACTGTATTTGGCAATCAGTGTTGACGTTGAAAGCTGAAATGTACACCTGCCTGCCACTTTACTGGGGCCGCTGCATAAACAAGCTCCCAAATGTTTACTCAGCCGCAACTGTGATCATTCATTATAAGATCTGCAAAGCCGTGTTTTGTCTGCAATGCTTAGGAGGAATCTGGGATCAGTCACGGATCTCTGAAAGGATCGAAGAGGAAGGCTCCGCCTCCCCCTGTGTCCCCCTGCATAAGTGCACCAGAGGAAACCACACAGGATAAGAGCATTAAAGGTTTGTCTAATCTCCCGCATTGTAAGGTCACATGCAAGTGCAATACACTGTTCTTTTTTTAGGTTTTTTTTTTGTGTGCAAAAAAATCCTTAGAGAAAGTGCTTTGTTAGAGGTAAAATACATCTTTTTGTCTATTTACATGCATTGCATTCTTCTAAGTCTGTTACCTGAAGGTTGGTGATGCCTTACCTCCTTAACAATGGGGGGAGGGAGGGGGGGGGCTAGAGCCCATTCTGCTGTCTGGACTTGGAAACAAAAGCTGAAAATGGATTATGGAAAATGTGAGTATGCACATTAGTCTCCTAATGTAGCACACTGGTATTGCCCCCTACTGGTCAAATAGAGTAGTTTTGCCTGTTATTTGTGGCCCTACATAGCTGTGAGGTGTTTTGTTATTGTTGTAGTTTTTGTGTACTGAAAATCATGTTAACATTCAGTGACTACAAAATGAAATGTTCTTTAGTAAGAATTAATTTCATGAGTAATTTTAAATATTCCTTTCCCACTGCTAATTGACCTTTTGTTACGGTCGAAGCTACTCATCTTTTAATGCCAATGCACTATGTACATGTTTATACATGTTTGGGGAAAATGTAGTTTGTGCTGTAAAAAAAAAGCTTTAACTTAATTTTAAGAAGTACGTTGTAAAAGTTGACAATATCAGTTTCATACATACGCAATATTAAAATTATACACAATTGTTCAATGCGACAAATAATATAAAGTTGAAGTCAAACCAGGCGCGAACTTGTATAAAATGAACCGTAGCAGTGGTTAAATGCAGGATAAGAGAGGCCTGATAGCCTGAGGTCATATAACTGCACTTTCATATTGTTTTAGAAGCCATCCTTCCTACCTGCACGCTTATCAGATGGGTCTTTATATGATTCTCATATCCACAACAGATTATCCGTGCAGTCACGCAAACAAGCAACAGATTATCCGTGCAGTCACGCAAACAAGCAACAGATTATCCGTGCAGTCACGCAAACAAGCAACAGATTATCCGTGCAGTCACACAAACAAGCAACAGATTATCCGTGCAGTCACGCAAACAAGCAACAGATTATCCGTGCAGTCACGCAAACAAGCAACAGATTATCCGTGCAGTCACGCAAACAAGCAACAGATTATCCGAGCAGTCACGCAAACAAGCAACAGATTATCCGTGCAGTCACGCAAACAAGCACAATTGGAACTGAATTACTAGGATCTTCATGGTATTGCAGGAGAAATTATTATATCTTTCAAGGATATATTATATTTATACTTATACTTGATACTATACTTATAATTATACTTTCATCAGATACTTTCATCCAGATATAGTAGTTAGCATAAGATGCTGCAGCTACCGCTACAAGTGCTTCTCTTCCAATACAGAATGCTCAGTTGTATCTCAGCCTGTCTAAATGCTGCAGTATCCTCCATTATATTGGCAGATTGACAGTAACTGACAGTAAACTAACTCCCTGCTTAGGCAGCCAGCTGAGAAACAGTCACTGAGACATCAGTAAACTTAATGACGGATTGTCCCGACTGCTGACACCCAATCGCACTTTTCTTGAGACCAATTCCACTGACTGAAAGACGCCAGGGCTGCGTTCGGATCCGAAATTTATCCTTTCTTCCTGTCGTTTCCCTTCCCTTGCTTCAAGGGGGGAATCCCCAAAATGCCAGGGTGAAATATGGCAGCCACACCAAGTGTGATTCGGATCCAATTTAAGAAAGGGGAGGGAGTAATTATATTCCCTCGCTCCCTCGTTTATCTTCCCTTCCACCAAGGGTGTAAAATGCAAGCTTCCAGCAAGAAGGGAATCCCACAATCCGCAAGTCCACATGGAAAAAGTGGGCGGTCACTACACAACTATGTGGCGGTCACATTTCAACTCTATGGTGTTGCACTCCCGAAATGTTGTTTCTGTTTGTTGTTGTTTTGTTTGTTACTCGACAACCCTCCCGTGCAGAGCACCTTTTAAGTTTGCTTGCTGCACGTAGCAAATTGCGTCACAAGATAGCTCTCTCGAGGAAAGACAGCAAGGGAAGGGAGCGTGTTAAATTGTATCTGAATGCAGCCCATTCCCGGGTGACAGTACAGCCCTGCGGTGCATGAACCAGACTCTAGGGGGCGTCACTACATAGGAAAGCAGTGCATTACGAGTATGAGCCGTCCAGCATCCCTGCAAATGCAGAACTGGTTGGTGCCAGAAGGCAAAGTCACACGCCCATGTTAAAAATACAATACGTTGTGCTTGAACTTTTATGGCTGACATAGCAAAGTTTTAAATTATTTTCATGCAATGCAGCTTGAATTTTGGTCAATATAACTATTGGCAAAGCAATTGTAATCATGAGTAGAATTGTCCCAGTATTTTACCTACACAATATGTTTGTTAGATCTTGTATCTCTTCCTTCAGTGTTTGCCTTGGTGGTCCATGGTGGATATTTGTTTGTCTGTACAGCATGTTGACAAAGGGCATTTTTCCAATCTACAGGCTTGGAGCCACAAGAGGAGGGTGCTTAAGTGTCTGCAGAGCTGTCAACTTCCTGTTTCCTGCTTCCTGTCCGCCCACTCTGTGCTGTTGATCTGACCTCTCCAATACTCTCTTCTCTTTGTGGTGGCCTACTTCATATACAATCTATTCGATGTTTCCTCTATTCTGTCCTTCATTGTTTGTGTGGTTATCTGGCCTTCTTTCGTTAAACCGACTGTAGCTTTTTCCTGCGCATGGCTTTCTCATGAAACTCATGATACTGGTTTTCAAATTGAAATAACTGACTGTAAATTAAAATTCAACATTTTCAACAGTTCACATAAGCCACAACTGTCACAATTATTTAAATGATTCAAACGTTGTTGATATGAACAGCTCTCTATTTGTGCACAAATGACATTACATTTTGTCTTCCATTTGCATTTATTTATTAAGAAAAAATTTGACCGCAAGCCAATCTCAAAGTGGATTATGCAGTTTGTAGCCAATGCGGGCCTCATGCAAGAAACGCTCGTACCAACAAATTCGTTATGTGGCAGGTAAGAACAGTTTACACAATTTTATGGAATTCCTGCATGTACCTTCCTGAATCAAAAACAGTAGCCTCGATTTCATCAACATCCAAGTTAATAGGCTAGATGCCAAATACAACTCATCCTTCCTCGGTGCCTGGTTGAGAGCAGCACATGACTTGCTTGATATTATCAACCTGAAATATATCTCGTTTCACTCCAGCCCGTGAATAGCCTATAACATATTTTTTCATAGTTTTCAAAATTTGTTTGAGCTCTTTGTATAATCCTGGGAGGTAGTCTATAATCCAGGTGCATAGGCTGCAAAAATAAATTAAGGAAACAAATCAATGACAGAAACGTAAAATAAGGAGAAAATCCAAACAAAGGTATACCGATGTAAAATATACATTTATTCACGACGTGTGCTCGTGTGAAAAAGTGCAAAAAGAAAAAGGTGAAACAAAAGAAAAAGAAAAGAAAAACATTTTGGTTTTACACCGTCATCAGTTATCTTGAACCATGTGCTCATGATTCATTAAGACTCTTTTCCCTTTTAGGCAAGATGTCAGTTTTATGAATGCATCTTCCAGATATAGGGGGCAGGACAGCTGTCCCTATATGGCATTTTTGGGACGTTAATCTGGGATATTGGGAATTCACGTGAATGCGCATTCATTGAAGAACATTATTCATTATTATTTACACGGGCCTGAAAGGAGATTTCTGGAGCTTAAGAGCGTTTTGTGAATCAGACGTGAAATCTTCGTACAAACATCTCTCAAGAATGAATATAAGCGAAAGTTGAGAAAAAAAAAGATATTGTTCTTGCATGAGGCCCAATGTTTTACTACGGTACTTAGCTGTGATACAGCGAGTTTGGGTATTTTAAAAATTCAAAGACGTGTGCAAATTTATTCTGAACCATACATTTGAAGAAACACTTTTAAAATGTGAAATATGCATTCACAACATTACTCAAATTGAATATGCTCTTATACTTTCTCATATAGCATTCCACAAAACTCTGAATGTTGTATTATACAATTACATTAATAGTCTGAGTCTTCAGTGATATGCCACTCAGTGACTCTCAGAATATTTGTGGAGAGCCTCGTTCTAATGTATTTGAGAAGGGTAATTTGAGTAGAATATGCGAATCCAGAAATTCAAGCAGAGAGCAAGTTTGAATACTAAGTCAGGCAATGTCTTTATAAAAAATATAATAATCTAGTCTTAGAGTGGTTTCCCTGAACCACTCGCAGAGGGCCTTCAGGTTGAATTTTTTTGTGCCATGTTTGGACTTTTTATAACATTTTTTTGTTCTCGTGTTTTACATCTCGTCATTTAGTACATGCCATTTTCTATTTTGCTTGGTTTTGTGTAATCCATAACATCTTTAGAAATTGAATCCCGACAATATTGTAATTGTGGATTGTCTTTATTCGGTGAACTCCCAACGTGAGAGGCTGGTGCTGCACAATGCGTGGACCTGCTTCCTACAGAAGAAAGCACAAATGAAGATTGAGGGATGAATCTCTTTTTTTGGGAATAATGCATTCAGTGGTTGAATTTTGTAACCATCAGCGCTCTGGTATTTTTTCATTTCAAGTTTATTTGTGCCTAACCCTAGGATGCAGTACACTTTCTTTTGGAAAATGTGGCCGTATGACCGTAACAATAATCTCTCGATAGCAAATACTGATTTTATATCAGAAAGTATTCTACAAATATAATTTAAATCCCATGTTGTTGAAAGTGTTAATGCATTTCTATTGGCTCCTTAGAATTTGTGAAAGAGACTTCCCAGTTACCATTCCTTCATAACCGTGTATGCATTTGTTACACACTATTGAATTTTATTAATCCCATGCAACATGTGGCATCATGTTTCGGTTCTCGGTTTCTTTCAGCTTCAAATATATTTTGGAAGCCAACTGGTAGTATTTTCTGTCAGATGTATGTTAAATTTATTGGAAACGTTTTTTCCCCAGCCATTCTTAATCCTACACAATCCGATTATTTTAATTTTAAAATACACTATGTCCATACAAAAATCTGTGATAGCCCCCTGCATGCATTTTCTGTAAAGCCTTTCAGTCTGGGATCTGATTTCACCAGCTCTGAATGCCCTCTCCCATGTGCCTTTATACAGAACTGCTGTGTTCCTCTCAGATGACGGACAGGCAAAGAGAGTGCTTCTCTGTGTAAACAGTGTTGAGTTTCTCTTCATTTAGACTTAATCTTCATATTATCTGACATTTGGGTGGTGGGAGAAAAAATATATATTTTTTAATTTTGTTCTAACTGGTTCAGGAATGTGTTGTTGCAGGAGGAACAGAATAACAGAAACGTTAAAATTCCAGATTCTGCTCGTAACAAACGTATAGAAAAAGTATTTTGTTTTCAAGCCCTGTTCTGAAGCAATGCTGTTCAGGAGTAATGCTGAAACTTGCAGCACGTGTGTATCCTCTTGGTTTTTATTGTGCCATTTATTTACAAACAGCCGTTCGTGTGAATTCCATTGAAATAATGTGCTTTAACAGATCTGATTGAATTATTCATTGACATAATTACAGCAACAGTAAGTTCAGTCACATTTTACAGATAGATGTGCATTCCTAAATATTCCTAAAATTATATGAATAATCCATTGTTTATACACACACGCGCACACACACACACGCATCTTTTCCCTTCATTATTGTTGTATTGCGGTACAGTGGTGGCCCTAAGTAATCTGGACGTGATCAGTGAGCAGGAAGAGACGGTGACTAACATGGACCTGGATTTCAGTACTGTGTCTGTTGCCAAAGAAAATGGCAAAAGCCCCAATTTATCTACTAATGGCTCAATGGATTCTGGGAAAACAGAGCCCCCCTCACCTCCAGAGGACACGGAGACACAGGACACTTCACCGAAACAGGGCATGCAGGAAGACCAGTTGAGTATTCTGTCCTCCGATGGCAAGTACAAACTCTCCAACATGGTACATAGTACCGTAAACACACTTCAAATGCTATACGGCAGTTAATAGTTCATTCCAACACCCCCCACCCCCACCATGTTTTTCTGTAGTGTTGCGATGACAGTGTATCTGTTTTTAAGCATGAAAAGCCAGTTTTAAAATAAAAAATAAAAAAGCATGCCATTGTTTGATAATTTGTCTTCCAGACCAGAAATGGGCCTGGAGAGTAAGGAGTGTCATGTGCATGAAACAATGAAAGGTGAAGAAATCCATACTTCTGAATTGGAAAATAGAGGTGGGTGGTACAAAATATGCAACAGTTAATTGTATAAAAATAAATTCATGATTAATTTACCCCCATGGGCACACAGTAAAAAAAACAGTAAGAGTGTACTCATATTAGCAGATTTAAGACTGAACATTATACTGTGCTAGTTTGAAAGAATACCTATTTCAGTCTCTGCAGACTGTGACTCAAGACCAGAAGAAGGGACCGAAAAAATGCATCTATCAGGAGGAAATGCCCAAACACCAGGTGAGGACAGAAAAGAAATAAACACTAATGTGTACAAATTTAGATCAGGTGAACACCAAAGGCATCTAACAGAGCAGAATCACAGAAAGTAGGAGGTGGTGAAAGCACCATCTCCTCTCCAGTATAATCCACTCAATATAGTCAATCATACCTATTCTAGGTCATCACTCTTCTCACCTTTCCCAGCAGGTTACAAGAATGACATCGTCATTTCCAAGGAGGAGCGCCACCTTAGAGAGAGACCACCCGCATTAACGGAGGAATCACTAACACACCAGTGCCAAAATGGAGCAAAATCATCTCCCTCTTCTACCAAGGACGCAGAGCTGAAACTGAAGCCTTCCTGTGAGACGGCGAGGCAGTACGTACCCAATGGTGGGTTGACAACTCGCACCATTGGGCCTTCAAAATCCTTGGAGAAACGAAAGTACTTTGAGGTGGAGTTGACCCTTGAGGCGCCAGCAGTGGCTTTGATAGGCTCTCCCAAGCCTGCCAACCACAGCCCAGAGACCGATGAGCCTCACGTCTCAGTGGGCCAACCAGAACGCTCCATAACCCAGGGGGAGGGGCTGTTTAATGGGAATGTAATCATTGAAAATACTGACTCTGGCCACACGGCTCCCACTCTACCAGCCCCTGATGAAGTTCCTGAAGCAGACGGACAGAACTGCCAACCCTCATCATCTAACGATGGGGCCTTCGGGGTAGGACCACACCAGGAAATCAAAGAAAATAAAATCCCTCCAGCAATAAAGCCCAAACCAGACTCTTTCCACTTGCCACAGCAAACGAGAACATCTGCGGAATACGCAACCTCGGCAGCGATGAAGAACAATCCACGTGCCATTTCTCACTGTGGTCAGGAAGAGGAATCGGGGAGGGCAGGGATAGAGAAGCCAATGGACGCCAAGGAGGAGAATAGCTTCCCACCTCCTCCTCGCTATCCCCCTATCTCTCCTCCTCCTCCTCCTCCTCATGCAGGGCAGGAAGCTACAGAGAGGCTGCTGGAGGATGAGCTGAAGTCCACGGGAATGAGTCGGCCAGGTGACGGCAACACCAAATACACCACTAATGAGCGTCAGCAGCCAGCAGAACCAAGCCTGAAGAAGCTCACAAGCTCGGCCACGCCCAAACTATACGAGCACGCAGAGCCATCCCCCTTCTCTAAGGCTGTGTTTGCGGCGATAAAGAGGTCCCAACGCTTCCCCTCGCCCACCCAGCCTCCTGCTTCCAAAACGTTGGTAAGTGGGATTATCAGGACGTCCGTGGATGGAGAAAAATAAACACCAGCGAGTCAAGGAATTCCTATCGCCAAGATTAATGTACAGGACTCAGATTAGGTGCAGAATATTCACAGAGCAAGGACGAAGATAACAAGCCCCACCAAAACAAAACACAATAAAAACCCATAAATTTCATGTTGTGGAAGCTACAGCTCTATCACAGGGCCTCTAGCTCTCACTGGGTGAGTAAGCAGGCTCACTCCAGCACTTCACCATCAAAATAATCCCTCTATGGTGCTCTACTCAGGCCTTATATATATCAACTGAACAAACCCATACAGATATGAAGTTCGCTTCCTGAACTTTGCTGTCAAACTATTTCAAACTTGCATCATTCGTTCCATGGAGAAAAAAAAAAGTGCGCAAACTAATATCCCCAAACCCCAGGCTTGCAAGCAGCCCATATGCGCACCATCAAGACAGGTCAGTTTTGGTTTCAAATTGTGTTGTTGTAGGCTGCATTTGATGACAGAGGGGGGTGCTAATTTGGTTTAGCTAATGTTAAATTAAAGTTGATTAGCCAATGAGGAGTTCAGTTTGTAGGCTACCACATGCGTTTCTTTACCATCACTGTGTGTGTGTGTGTGTGTGTGTGTAGTCAGAGAGGGGAGAGAGTGAGACAAGACAGATATGGTATAACACTTGCTTTATTATACAATTTGACGCTAAAATTATTGTCCAGTACACTGGTATTCTCCTTTCCCATTTTTGCAGTTGGTCTAAACCTCCAGAACCCCTCTTTTGATGTCATTTAGTATTTCTTACGCTTCCTTTAAAAAAATGGGAGCCAAACGCGTAGGGTAAGTGCCAACTTTCCTCCATTCCTCGAACATTTTTTCAACAATAAAAACATTACACAAAACAATGAAGGCTGACTTAATTTACAGACACACGACCAATTTTAGATTCATGCTACACCGCAATGATGCTATACTTCCCTGACTTTTTACTACAGGCCTCCTGCAGTGTCTCAATCAGTGTATTCCATTGCTGTACATATTATTAACCTCTCTACCAATTTTGGCCATCTATAAATATTATGCTTGGGATGGAGGAAACAATGCCCTGTGAGTTGAGAAATTGTATCGACTGTTTGAAGCACTCATACACCTGCAACATCGCCATCTGCTGGTCAATATGTGGTAAAATTTACAAAGAAGCTTTTTTCACCTTTTATCATTGAAGTATTAGATTTGGCTTCAATGCCAATAAACCTGTGTGTAATACGATGAATAAAAGATGTATCATGGTGATGTGCATGTGCCTTGTTTTTGCTATTTATTTTGTTTCATATGCTTTATATCCTTATCAATTAAAGTACTTCACGCAGAATATTTTCCAAATCATTCACTGAAAAAATTGCATAAATGTTACATATATTTTTAATGTGCCATATACTGTATGTTACTTTATTGGCAATTGTCAGTGAAAGTAACGCTGCAATTATGAAATGATTTAATATGAAGAATGATTCTTTTTTAATTAAAGCTCTGAAGGGCATATATCTTCATGTAGGTTCCCTCAGCTCAGCGGATTGTGGTCCTCGGTATCATACTCTGTTGAGGACTGTATTTGCATAGAAGGTGCAAAGGTCTGGACTGGGCCATCCAAGCTGCAGCACTGAGCTGAATTAAGGCTGCTAATTATTTGGTGCAACTTTGGTCAAAATGTCTGACATAATTTTAAGAATGTTTAATTTTCTAATACCTGTTTGTCCCAGGGATCCCTACTGTAGAAATAATGTGAAACTCATTCAAGAGAAAGACTACTATTCATTTTCTCATTTTATTATACATACACATGCACACACAAACACACATGTGCATGGCAAAAAAAATAATTTAAAAAAATGTTATGGCACTGAACTTTGAGGTAAATACTGTCAACAAGACATTTCGGTTCTACAAAATATTCCAACGTACTTTTCTACCATTGACCCCTATATTACAGTCACTGTAATATTCAAGAGAAGACTCCTGCTTTTGCTTTGACACCAGCTGATTATCAGTCACTGCAATCAACTAAGAGTCATGGAGCTGCTGTTTAATTGTGCTCGACAAATACGAGCCACAAAAGTAACGGCTTTCGTGAGTTATACAGCACGTCTGTAGGTGGAACAAATCTTTAAAAAAAAAGTATTTTAATTTTAAGTCTAAAACCCTCATGAACGTCACGAGGGAAGCTAAGCTGGTTGCCATGACGACTCCGGTGTTCATTTTGAGGGGGTGTTGTGTTTGACCAGTTTGTCGCCTTGCTTTCCCCGTTTCATTTCAGCTGTGCTAATTTACAGAGGACAAATAAGGATGCCGACTATGAATTGTTGTGGGACCCAAGTTGGTAAACATAGCTGGCTTGGTTTTTACGGTCGAGCTCTCAGAACAGTTTTAGCCTTGAGAAAGCGTTTGTCTCTACCCCCCCGACAATGAGGCATTTGCAGTAGGGCTGCACACACCCACACAACTTCACACACCCACACAATAAAGCCCCAAACTTGGGTTATTTTGCAGTTTTTTCTCCTTCCTCTCCCTCTTCTTCTTTTTCCTGCAGAATTCGTCATCAAAAATGAACAATACCCTCAAAGAATGATTCTCCCCATTGGATAATGGCATCTGATCAAAGCAGTCTGGTCAAAAAGTAGCCAATTGCAGGACACACAGGCAAAATGAACGCTGTACACCACCCTGGACAGGGTATGCTGTAAACCGGAGATAATGGATGTGGCCCGCTCTCTATAACTACCCATTTCTGACATGCATTTCCGCTACTGCTAACTGTTGCTCTATTTACATTCCCAGATGAAACAAAAAGACAAAGACAGTATTACTGAGAAAACATGTTGCAGGCATCAAATTCAGAATTAGCATATATTTACAAAAATCAGGTAAAACATTAAATATATTTTCTTTGTACTGTTTTCAATTAAATATATGTAAAAGAGAATTCACAAATCACTGCTTTCTGCTGTTATGTGCAGTTTACATACTGTCCCAACTTTTTTGGAATTGGGGTTGTACATAGAAAATGTTTTTTGTTGAGATTATTAACAATAATGTGGAGCTGTAATTAGTTACATAAAACACCCAGTCCACCTCCCTGGTTTAGAAATGTATTATCCATTTTTTAGCATGAGGTTGTCCAAGGACATTCTTCGAATAATTTGGCATAACATACTGTGCAGTGCAAATGTTTCAAGGTAACAAATATGGATATTATTATTAGTCTAAATTTTATCTCAACTTGTGGCTCTGTGTCCTTAGACTTGTCTTTTTCTATTTTTGTCCGTTCTGAGTATTGCACAAGGACGACTCAAGTATCACGACGGAAAACAAACAAGAACATCAGAATTTGGACGTTTCCTGTCTGCAGACAAAAAAAAATCTCAGAGGCAGACGATGATCGAAATTGATCTGTTGATTTAGGATGAGATTAGGGGCACCTTTCAGTCCAGTGATACCCAGACTGGGGATTACGAGGGTTGATTTAGGATGAGATTAGGGGCACCTTTCAGTCCAGTGATACCCAGACTGTGGATTATGAGGGTTGATTTAGGATGAGATTAGGGGCACCTTTCAGTCCAGTGATACCCAGACTGTGGATTATGAGGGTTGATTTAGGATGAGATTAGGGGCACCTTTCAGTCCAGTGATACCCAGACTGTGGATTACGAGGGTTGATTTAGGATGAGATTAGGGGCACCTTTCAGTCCAGTGATACCCAGACTGTGGATTACGAGGGTTGATTTAGGATGAGATTAGGGGCACCTTTCAGTCTAGTGATACCCAGACTGTGGATTAAGAGGGTTGATTTAGGATGAGATTAGGGGCACCTTTCAGTCCAGTGATACACAGACTGTGGATTATGAGGGTTGATTTAGGATGAGATTAGGGGCACCTTTCAGTCCAGTGATACCCAGACTATGGATTATGAGTGTTCATAATACACTTAACATTGAAATTTTTTATCAAAAAAGATTTCAGCAAATGGGTCACAATGTACTCTAAATCCGTGTGAAATTGGTCATTGTGATCGTCCTGCATCAGCACCATAACACCTGTACCTGTGCATGGCATACTGCAGCATAGGCATTTACACTAATTTACATGCTAATGGGAGAGAGCTGGCGAGGAGCAAGAGGGTAGCTCAAGACATCATAGGTAATATAAAACCATAATACCCTGTTAGAAATCTAGCCATTCTGTCCCAATACTGTATACAACCAGTCGTAGTTTGCAAATCTTAGCCCAGGCTCAAATTGGGCAATAGGGCTCAGCTTCTGATCATGGCAATCACTTTTACTGAGCAGTAATATAAGGATATACAGTATATAAGGATCCATTTATAACAATAATATTACGTATGTACATACGTAATCAAGAGTTCTTGAACAACCTCAACATCCTCCCTCCTGACAATAGCTGATAAGTGTCATAACATTGGGTATATTGGACAAAAATGAAATATATTATATTAAAATATATTTATATTTATGTTTCATGCTGCTTTATCGTTCTTAGCCCAGGGGAGAGCTCTGGAGAGCTCAAGAGTATGTTGGGGCTTTTTGCCTTAATATCAACAATTGATTCAGGCCCAATAAACCCAGATAAGGTGAGTAAAACGTGTCAGTCAGTTGCTTTAATTGGTCAATTAAGCGCTGAGCAACAACAAAAATAAACACACCCGTGGCTATGCAAAGCCAGGGTTCACAACGGCAGTCTTTTTGTGTACAGCTTATTTAAATTTCTATTCCGGAGGTTTCTGCTTCAAGAACAAATTTACACTGACAATGGAAATGTTCGTATCAGCACAGATAATGAGTTCTGAGCCTTTTTTTTGTTCCTCACAGATAATGCAAAGAAATGCAAGCCTGGATTGCTTCCACACAAACCCCCCCCCCGCCCCGCTTCCACACAAACCACCCTCCATTCCCCCCCCCCCCCCCCGCTTCCACACAAACCACCCCGCCCCCCCTCCCCCTTTTTCTCAGTTACTGTTTGGCTATCAGTTCTGAGGAAGCGCTTTATGCCTTTCTGGCATGCAGAGCTATATGTCTGTCTGTGTGATCCTTGCAGACGGTGGACTCCCAGAATCTGGAAGGTGTTGCTGTTTGGATTGAATCTCTGGTCAAGGACGGCCCGTACGGGCCCCACTTTGTTATGGGAGCCGTGGAGACTGTTATCAATCTGGCTTCCTTAAATTAAAGTACATTTCTGCGCAGTACGATAACCACACAAGTCTGGCTGTCTGTGCTTACTAGAGAAGGCACGCTGTGGCTCGGGAAAAAATATGAAGTCTTTGGGGCTCCATCCCCAGAAGCTGTTCTGATAATACCAGTGCATTTGGTCTGAGAATACAATATTGGCATAGATTTCAGTGTTAGATGAGCTTCATCACTTTTCACCAACATACATTATATTTAGGATCTGGCCTTAAAATTAAGTTGTAATTGTAGTTGTAAATCCTTTATGCTTTTTCAGTTCTAGCCTGAGAATGGCGTGTAATGGGTCCCTGGGTGTGTGGCTCAATGCTTAAAATACTGCTTACCGTGACTAGCGAGACAATAAACCTGGAAGAGGTTGCGAGGTGCACCAGCCTGTTTCAGGGTTGAGTGTACAGTAGTGAGCTTTGTGTGTTAACCAAGATAATGTTCTTGTTAAGTGATTCACTCAAATGAAGACTTCAAGAATACAAACTATGCATTGTTCAAATGAAAAAAGCCAACATGTTTAGAAAAGTAATTTTCCCTATGCCATGTTATGCTTTGACAAATAATCCATTGACAGTAATCTATTTTCAACAAAGCTCACTTTGTTTCCTGTGAGCTTTGCTCAGGACTCAAACAAGGTGCTATACATCGCAACTGATCCAAATTTAATGGCCATGTTCTCCCAGAGGCGCAGACTTTTAAATCAGGGGGAACAGCACTCGTTTGCCAACTGATCCAGTAGTTGTGCACGGGATCACAGAGAATATTTATTCAACACTGTTCATTTTAAAAGGCTGTTGTGGATTCAAGTGTTCCCTAAAACTGGCCTAACAAGTTTTATTTTTACATTTCTCCAAGGTATTTATAATTCTGACCAACATCACCATGTATTTTCTGCTAAGGTTATTGAATTTGTGTAACATTTTCTAATTCTAAATATCTTGTAGTAAACATCTACAATATACATGTGCCATTGCCTTTTCCCTTTGCACAGCCTTACAGTACAGCAGATACTGAAATATCACAGCAACAAATACATTTGTTCATTCACAGCTTCTTCCTGCCCCTATTCCATTCTCCAGTCCTTTAGAGCAGTGGTTTTCAAAGAGACCCACCATAATAAAACCCATGTGATCTGATAGACCTAATACACAATAGCAAACTATTAATCTAATGGGTTAACTACAAAATATTTACCTTACTTCTGATTCAAGTAAAAAGGAATTACTTGTTGTTTCCTTACCTTTCTTCCTTTCCTTAATTAATTCTGAAGTCATGGAACGGGCGCAAGAAAACAAACAAAAGTGCTCATAAGAATTCAGACACCCTCTCTTTATTATTTTGAGGCGACCCGGTTCATGGGTTACATTTGAACCTCCAGCACACATGCACTGTGTTTTGGAGCGGACTTTAATCATAAATAGCGCTTTGTGGCAATTCCACAAAAGTAATACTGCTATAAGAAATAACATCTTTTTTTTTTGGCTTTCTTATTTGTTATTATCGTTCTCGACAAGCTATTTGTTCATGTTATTAGGCATTTATTTGTCTGTGTGATCTGTATTAAGGTGGCAATTACAAAAGTATTGGTCCCACATTCTTCCCCTCCTTACTGACTAACTATCTATAACTATCCACCAATTGTTGCATCATCCATTCAATACAAAACATTGTGAGTCACGCATTACCTAATAGGGTGCATTTTTTATCCTTCATCAAAGTAGGAAATAAGGACAGATCTTTCGTTGATTAAACAATTTTAACATTTCTGTCATGGCAGCAAGTTAGGCTCTTCCGGGCCAGCAAGGAGATGACGGGACAAGGAAACAAGGAAGGAAGCTAGCATTTTTTTTTTTTTTTTTTAAACACAGCCTTAGGGTTGAAAATGCACCAGAATGTATAAAATCTTCATGTTATTTTATGGTTTCATAGTATATTGTAATAGACGTTTTTGTATTATTTTCTTTTCCCAAGTCTGAATATTTTACACACATGCTTGTGTCTTTCTTGTGAATAAAGACCCATAGCCCCAAGCTTCTTGGTTTTGACAGTATTTCTCAGAATACATTTTATCTCAGGTTTTATTAGAAAACTGATATGACATTATGAAAAAAAATAACATTTTGATATTCCAAGGACAAAGGCGGAGTTTGTTTCCAGTGGTGAGCACATTGCTGCGTCTTTGTCACACATTTCCATGTAGCACGCTGTATATCGCATTACGTTTCATAAAGTGAATTTTCTTAAATACACAAATATTATTACAGATGTTGGGAAGAGAGAATCTCCTGTCATTATCAGTATTAACAACCTGCTGTACTTATATGGATGCTCTTCAATTTGCTGTCAGATTTTGAAGCAAACAGCATGAACTTCCAGGCAAGAAGAGTGACCTTGCCTGCCATCACTCCACTCGTTCTCCAAAAGCGGGTAGGAATATTTATCGCTCTTTTGTGTTCATCTTTTCCCCCCAGAAATGTATATACAAGAGCGGCTGCAGTACAGGAGAAAAGGGCTTGCCATATTTAATCTTGAAATGGCTTCACAATAGTTTATGTTAAAGTATCATTTACCTGACTGTTTTTGCACAGATTCAGTCTGTTTGTATTTTTTTGTTTGGTTATGAAATTCTGAGATGAAAAGACTGAGTGTCAATTACTGGTTATCATGTTAAAGGGGTAAAGACAACATTCTGGGCTTATTGGGTACTCAGTAGGGGTGTAACGTTACACAAAAGCCTTGGTTTGTTACATTCGCTTTGTGTTCACAGATTCTCATCGCAGGTCATGCCAAACTGAAAGTACATGTACTCTGTACTCCTTTACACATAGTCTACCTGTTAAAGCTCTTATCTGTCCTCGTAATGTTGGCAATGTGGATTTTTAATGCTGTTTACAAATTTCCCTCTGGGAACCAAGACCTACCGAACTGAAATGAACTGAACTGTTTAGGCAGGTCACCACGGACCTTGGCTCTATGTTGCACATAAGGTCTAGATAAGGGCTCTTTCTAAAGCTAAACTTTGTCATCTCTGGAAATAAAACGGGGCAATCACTGGCATTTGGCAAAACATTACTTGAAGTGGACCTTACATCTTTATTAGAATAATAGTATAGAAACAGGTCTTCATATAACATATTGTATAAGGTATTTCAAAGGTATTATTGCAGCATGCTAACAGTCTTATAAGCTGGCCGTAATGGTCGTGCTTCCTCATTACAAGGTGCTGCGTAATCACCTTCATTTTGACCTTATTAAGGTTCCATAAATACCCACTCCCAATAAAGTGCTGCCAAAAACCCCACAAAATGAGGATGTATTTTGCAGGTTCATTATTCATTTCCACCAGTGTGAAACTTATGGAGTACATGCTTAAATCTGTTATTAAGGACAGGAAGTCTGGATTTGCTCCATCACTTTCTATTATCCTGTCTTCCACAACTTAAGACAGAAATATCTGCAGCATCAAAGCAATATGATTTTAATAATCAAAGCAACCCGACAGCAGGGGCCCAGAAATCATAAACGAGGACGGCCCCTGAACACGACCGTCTTTCTGTATGAATCCGTGTCTATCCAGACGACTGCCTTTAACGCAGAGAGCTGCGGATCCATGCAGCTTACGTGTGGGAAACCGGGGTCATTTCAGTAACACACAAACACAGACTGAGCTCCAGCTGTGAAAACAGTTCAAGGTAAAAGTGGAACAGGGTAGCTAGTAAACCTGTCTCCACAGTGTTGCCCTTGAGATAAAGAGATGTAAAGAACAGTGTATGTCTGAAACGCCATATGGTGTAGGCTAGGCTCTGTGATTTAAAAAAAATGTTATTTGCTATCCATTTTCTTTTCCTGGTTTGAACTTTCTGGACAGCAAAGAGTAAAGCATATCTTACATTTTTTTCTTCCTATAGTTTATCACGGCTGTTATCATTATGACCTTAGATGTCTGACATACAGTGTGTACTCATTTTTTTATCAGTTCATAATGTTTTACAATCAGACTTGTTGTATGTAGTTAACTGGTGGCATGTTCCACATAAAAAAACAAATTTTTTTCAGTCCTCCGCTATATCAACTGTAGCTTAAGGAATAAAAAAATTTATTATCAGCACCTAACATCTGTCCTCATGCTTTAAATTCACAAAATGAGTCATGTTGCGTCATCTCAGGCTACGGTTACACTAGTCACTTCAAAGCGACTTCTAACATCCAATATCACTAGGCTGCATTAAGTGACAGGTCTGGACGCGCGCAAATCGGATTTTGTTCACGTTTGGGATTGGACCTGCCAAACCACTTGGCGAGGCGGCCTAGCGCACTGAGATTGGAATTGCTTGTAATCTGGATGTAATCGGACCTCGTTTGTGCACAGATATGGGTATGAGATGAATATGCCGACATTAAAGACAAGACTACAGCTGTTCACAAATGTAGTTGACGGTGTGCTTTCGCATAAGGGAATTGAGAACCCAGTCGGAATCAGTGAAATCATGCACAATATGGTTCCACCAGTGCTGGCTACGTTTGCGGACCCATAACCTCTTCTCCACCGAAACAGCTGTTGCACACATTAACTGCACGCCTCCGCCGCTCAGTGCACGCTTTGTGCGGACCCTACCTCGACTACACAATCTGAACAAAATTACGCCATTTTCCAAGAAGCGTTTCAAATGTGGACGCAACTCAAATCTGTCCCGATGTGATCGGATGTTGGAATTCCGGTTCCAGAAGTCGCATTAAGTGACCAGTGTAACCGTAGCCTTAGTCTTCTTTAAGACCCAAGGAATGCACTTTTTAATCTTCTGGTTTTATCAATGGCTTAGGCATTTTCAAAAGCTGCTGTGGCCCATTATTTAATATTGAGTGTAATTTCGTTTGACGTGTGGAATTATGGTAAATCACCAGTCAATCTGGTCGTGTTTTTTAAACAAAATCTGTGTAAACCATGTAAATGTTACAACAAAAGAAATGCTACAATATTGTAATAAATATTGTAGCATTTCTTTTGTTGCAACATTTACATGGTTTACACAGATTTTGTTTAAAGAAACACAACCAGATTGACTGTGTAAACCATGTAAATCTGTGTAAACCATGTAAATGTTACAACAAAAGAAATGCTACAATATTTATTACAATATTTTACTGAACATGAACATTAATAACAATCAGTGTCATTGTTCATGCGTCTGTGTTGCATTTGGAAGTAAGACTTCAGCACTGTAGCTGTAGATGGCCTTGGAGATGAAAGATGTCGTCTTGAAAGGTGAGACAAGTCAGTCCTGGTGCAGTGAGACTGGATGAATACAGGTCTTTGTACTCTTTGTGCACTATGAGGAATTACACCAAACACCACAGTTAACAGCAATAGTTTATCAAGGCTATTTATTTATTTTTTAATGTGTTCACCGGGAATCTATCATTTTAGTGTCTAATTTCCCCTCACATCATTTATGTACAGACAGAATATTTCACTTGCCACGGATGAATTGCTGGATAAACTAAATTTTGTAAGCGCAGGAAAACTAACTCTGCATACTGTACTGGCGGGGAAGTAACTTGATTGAATAACTTTTCAGTATCTTTCTTGTACTATTGCAAGGTTAAAATTGTTGGGTCGTTTCAGCTGACTTTTCAGATGCTAATTCCCGAATGAGTCGTTCCAATGCCATTACATTGTTTAGTTTTCATCTTTGGAAGTATGAATATGCTAGTAACATTGATTCCAGGACTTTAAGTATTTGTATTTTAAAAAGGAGAAAGCTCTAAGCATTATAATGCCAAATACCTTTTGGCAAAAAATGTTAATTAAAACCCTATAATTTCATGAAATTATACAAAATATAAAACGGATTTACATTATTAAAAATATATTTTGTTAACATTCTGAAAGTTTGCACGGACTGTTGATTTACCCCTAGATATTACCTGAAATTTATTAAAACTGCCACCAAGTCTAATGTGCAATTCAACATGAATCAAGGACGAAGATGCAGATTTTGTGCACGGTCCAGTGTTGAATGTACTTTTAAGTACCTCATCAAATATTTGTCAGAGCTCATTGGCAGTGGGGTGCAGAGAGAAATTAATCCAGAATTATGCATGTATTCAGAGTGGTCGATGATGCTCTGAAATTAAAATATGAAAAGTACCAGAGAGGTTATTTCAGTTACTGCAATGCTGTATTGGCTCTTGGGACTTCTCCACATGGTTGCTGCAGGGACTTGAAATGCCCACCTAAATAATACCTCAAAGATGATCATCCATTTGTCATAATAAAACTGAGTGATTAGTGATTTATGATTGGTTCGTTGGTCTCTTGCTTGTGTACATGAGCTCCTGCTGTGCACCTAGTGTTTATTGTAAGGGGGCGTGACGTGAGGTTCGAGGGACCAAACGCAGCAAGGGGATTCATTAAGCTTAGAAAGCCACTGAGACGTAGAGACCCCGTATTTGAGGGAATATAAAACGACAACTCAAATAACCTAGCTCCCACTCTCGACTGGAGGGAAATAGTAAGGGAACTAGGAAAAAGGGGTGTAACTGAAAAACGACCCGTATAACCGGGCGAAAGTCACACGAGAGCAAAGAATCTCGAGCTCGGTAAACAAAACAGTGAACAACGAGATGCTAACGTGGAATGAGAGAAGGAGCTGCCTCGTAGGTAACAAATAAAGGAACGTAAATTAGACCTAATCAAGGGGAGAACGCAACAAGCGAAAAAATAACTCCCTAACTCTAAAACGGAGCGTACTGCTTGCTGCAGGAATAGAAGGGAAGCAGTCTCCGTGCCCTAACCTCTATCGGCAGTGTGCCAAATGCAAGACATGCGAAAAATAATGGCCCTACAGCTCAATGAGGGGGAAGGTACGAGAAGGCGAAAGGAACAGAGATCTAACGTTCCAAGGCTACTTTCATAGGCTCGCAGTCACACGCACACGTCAACGAAATCGCCCGGTCTCTCTGTAAGGAGAGACGTAGCCTACCATTAGGCGAACAGAACTACAGTCTGAACAAAATCGCCCAGTCTCCCTATAGGAAGACATGTACCGAAGGACAAACAGAACAGCTGTTCTGAACATTTGCCGGCTCAATGACTAACGCAAGCCTAGTAAAAAATAAACGCCCTGCCTCTCAGAATAGATAAAGCCCTGCCTCTCAGGATGATAAAACGCCCTGTCTCTTACTAAGAAATTACTATATAAATATACCCACAAACAAACAAAGACTCCTCTCGCTTTCAAGGAAGAAAGCAGACAGAGAGGATCGAGAGACAGAAAAGGCAACAGGTCTAGGCAAAGAAAGAAAAGGAAAAACCAGGAAGCGGCGACAGAAAAGAGCCACGGACGAAGAGTCCTAATAGCTACACACACACAAAGGCAAGTCCCGCATTACTCCAATAAAACACATTGGAGCAAAGAGGTCTCCTACAGAGCCTAGACCTAACCATACCGGCGAAGCAAACAAAGGCAAAACTAATATCAAACACAAAACACAAAACAAAACTAAATATGCAAAATAATATAGAAGCCCAGAACAAAGGAAACGTGGGCTTAAATAGCTCCAAGATAACCACGCACAGGTGTGATGCTGAGAGAGGCTCCGCAATAAAGACGGGGCGGAGCAAACATCCACTAAAAGGGCAGCGCCCTCGCGTGGCTACCGAGGAAAACGACCGCAAAGGAAGGACTAGTCAAAAACCATGACAGTTTATAATACCTTTGCATTTTATGATGTTATTTTATAACTCAACAAATGCTAACCATATGAGGATATCAGCTCACTGAGTATGTAGCCTAATTAAGAGTAAATATGAACAAGCAAGAGATTTTCAAAAGGCAATATTGAGAGTAGTATATGTTCCTGTCTTTTCACTCTATGTAACGTAAACAACTTGCAATTTCATAGATTTTTTATGCAGAAGAATGTAGATCCAAGCTGGCTGGAGTGAAGTATCATAAGTAGACCATGTGTAAAAACTGCTGTCTTCCTTATTAAATAATTTCCCTTTTAGATTTGACCGATTCTGAGGAAGCAGCTCCCACCCAGTAGGGAAAGTACTGCATGGATGTGTTTCCTACATCATACTTAGATGGAATTGATCCATTTTCCTAAAAAAAACCACACACACGCGCACACGCACACGCACACTAACAGAAATAAGTTGGTTGAGGCTTCACTTTTTGATACGGTTAATTCTTAAAATCACTGGTACATTTTGTGTGGCTGTCCATTGGGACCAAATTCACAATAGCCTTGCTGCTCCTTCTTTGCAGCAGGTATTGAGAGTTCACACAGGGAAATAGCCTGTGAAAAGGGCACCAGTGTACCAGCCCCTTTTCTTTAGGTGCCACCAATGGGAGATCCTTGAGGTTTTTTTTTTGTCTAGCAAATCGCCACACCAGCTGATCAAACAGCAGAACGTTTACCTCATTTAGGGATGATGTCATAACCAGAGGTTTCAAATCCTGTCCCTGCAGTAAATCTGTGACACCCTTTCTTCTAAAAAAAAAGAAAAGAAAAAAAGTGGGCCGGCTTGTCCTGTCCAGTTGATCCGCCTTAGACCCAGATCTGAGCACAAAGCGTGTGGGAGCCACTTGATCTTTACTGTTCCTCCTTCTCTCCCCCTTTACCCCTCCCCTCCCACCATCCCTTCACCCTTCAGCCCTAGAGAGAGCCCAACTAGCATTGCATTTACCTCGCACCTTTGTCAGGGTCTGGGGACCCATGCAGGGCTTTATGTTCAGAACTACAGTTGGTGGGAACTATGGGAGAAGGGAGGTGGGGCAGGCCTTGTGACTTTTTTTTTTTCTTTCTTTCTTTCTCTTGGGTCTGTGGAGCAGCCTCCTCATGCCTTGCTCTTTTGCTTGTGAGAAGGTGGCAGGTGATTGGGCAGAGCCCCGGTGACATATATTTGTGAAGTCAGACACTCCACTAAGAGGCTCCTCTGTTTAATTACCTCATTTGAGCTGTAGAGGGGCAGGCTGTAGGTGCTTCCCAGCTGTTCGTCTTATCTGAGGCATGTGTGTTATACGTACAAAGCCGGTTTAACAATGCTGTGCGCCCAGCCCTATATCAGCTGCAGAGCGAGCGCTAATGCACGGGTCTGCTCATCTCCAAACAGATGGGTAAGTAGCACAGGAAAAATGTATGCATGCTTTTTTTTTTTTCTTTTTTTTTTTACTTCTGTGTTTCAGTGTATGCGCTGTGCCAATAAGTCCTTGTGTTTTTATGTGAAAGAATACTTTTATACACAGTAGTTATTACCTTTTATTTTATCTTCACTTGTGCCACCTACTGGAAAAATATGTTAAATTAATGTCCAGATGAAAGCATTTACAGTATATTGAATTTTGGAATCGGTTCTGTAGATTATGCAGTCTTAAAAGTTAAATTTCTGACTGCTGGCCAGGGTGTGGAATTAACAACAGCCACTTGCCAAATGCTGGTAGCATTTTGATTGTGTCTGGCAAGATCTTTACTCTAGTAGCCACTTGGAACCAATCAGGTTGTTGTATAATGCATAAGGTAATGTGGCTGGTAAAATGTTGAAAATGGTTGGCGATTTTTAGAATCCACAAGCCACTCTGGCCAGTGGGTGGAAAAAGTTAATTTCATACCCTGCTGGTTGATAGTGTGATGAGTTATTACAGGCACTTGAAACTGTTAAGTCTATGGTTTGAAGGAATAAGGTTTTCAAGAAATAACAGAGAAAGCAAGAAAATAGAAAATGCATTCACTTAATAGGATTAACTTCACAGGACTCCTGTTTGATGTATATGCATACATCCATACCAGTATGAATATATAATTTATAATACTGGTCATAATGAAAGGGCATACATTGGTACTGAGATGGAGACTGCACATTTGCGATACCCTTTATACAACACTTACTATGCTTGCTAATATGCTTGTTTAATTTGTAGGTTATAAAAGTATACAATGAGGACAACAGCAGTCGGGCAATAGAGGTCCCCAGTGATGTCACAGCGCAGGACATTTGCCAGCTGTTCATATTAAAGAACCACTGTAATAATGATCACAGCTGGACATTGTTTGAGCAGCTCTCACACCTGGGCATAGGTAAGATCTGATACTTTAACTTTAATGTCATTCTCAAAGACACTGTTTTGTGAGAGCAAGATCAATATGCGGTGTTGGTATATAGGGCAATGCAATATAGGAGACGGAAGATTAACATTGTCAAGATTATTAGTATTCTGACACTGCAAAATTGCAATTATTAGATGACAAAAATGAAGATTGAGGGCTAGCAAACAGACAAAGAATAAAAAGAATGAAATGGGGTCAAAGCACTGTATTAAGGTAAAACATTTCAATTTGAAAATCATTTCAAAGCATATTTGGTAAGAATACTCCTATAAAACTGACCTGCTAGTGCCTTAATAAATAAATAACACCACAGAACAGAATGAATTTGAAAGTCTGTGTAAAAAGAAAGTTTGAGATAGACTAGCAAACGTAGCATTGTGTCGATGTATGTGTAAGTAAGTGGCACGGCATGTAATTTTAAGGTTCTTACCCAGGAAGTGCTTGTGAATAAACATTACGTACACAAAGGGTGCACACGTGTCAACAAGGCAGTCAGGGACAATGCTGGCGCTTAAAATAGAAAGTAGGCTAGTCAGCTTTGTTTGCACAATTACGTCTCTGCGCAAGATTTGAGGAATTGGCCGTTTTGGATCAAAATGTCCATTTGAATAAAATATTTTTACTGAGGCTTATGCTCTACATGAAAATTCATATCATTAAAATTATAAATTGCACATGAATACAACATCAGCCATGTAATGAATGGAAATATTACAGAGCGAGGGTCCCCTCCCTGACCCCCCTAGCAAGCCTTCGGATTCGGCCTATTTGGAAAATCAGCCAAGCGAGTCACATATCAGCTGCTTTTACATTTGCTTTTGGTCTGGCTGGCTAGGCTAGCACCCGTGCAAACCAAACTTTATCCTTACTTACATTACGAAACCGATACATGCGCGCATGGCATGATGGGAAATTAAACGGTCTCTCACCCACCTCTGGTCTGTCCGTAGTCCGTAGAAGAAATTATGCGAGCGAGCGCTTGTAATCAAACGGCGAGATACCGTGTACTGCCATTTATTCTCTAGGTCTTCATGCTACTTCAGTTAGAGTCAGTCACTCAGTCAGTCAGTTCCACTATGCAATAATGACATGTCCACACTTTTTTAAAATTTTTATGTATTCATATATTTTTGATCTTAATGGCAATATATAGCCAACATGTTCTCCCAACATTCTGCCATAAATTAAATTTACAAAAGCATAAAGTTCAGCCTCTCTTTCCATAATCCTGTGCACTACGGATCCCAGTGTTATGTCATTAACCAATTCAGACATGCGCATTTGCCAAAATGCCAACTATGAAATATGACATCAATGGAAATGCGTAAAAAAATTGTATATCTTTGTCTCTGTGTTACAAAACATATCCTTATACAATGACGTTGGAAAAATAAACGTCATTTTTACAAAACATATCGCACAGATCGAATTATGTTTATGCTTGCTAACAAAAAAGAACCCAATGAGTCCAATGGGAAAACTAGCTTTGCAAATTTGTGCAAATTATAGAAACCAGCAGGGGGCAACTTCATATCCGACGTTGAAGTTGAGAGCCGAAAGCTGGCCGCTTGGGCATAACGAGCATGCACTATAAACTGCCTAATTGCACATTACAAACCAAACGCACAGTATCATCTATGGGTTCCCTCTGATGGTAAGCTACGTTAATGTGGCTGAAGAGAGTAGAACTCGCACACTGTTTAAAATATGGGGTACTTACTCCAAGAAGAAATTCTTATGCTGAGATGTCACCAACTTTTTGCATCTCAGCGTAAGCATTTCTTCTTGGAGTAAGTACCCCATATTTTAAACAAGTGTACGAGTTCTACCCTCTACAGCCATATTTATACATGTTTTTTGAACCTACGCACCTGTGGTAACCTTTTTGACATTGGCGCAGACTGAATTTCTTCTACAAGCTACGTTAGTGCTCAGGAATTTCTGAAAGGTCCTGCAAAACAAGTTGTGAAAGGTGCAGGTTTGAGATGACACCCTGTTACGTTATTTGAAATCATCCTTCAAAGTTAGCTTGTATTACACTACACAAGATTACTTATTCATTTCAGTTTTTTTTTTTGTGGTGGTAGAACAAAAAGCATTATATCAGCCTGTATGCTCTCTCTTTTTGCCAGTTTATAGATTTTCTTATTTCTGAATGTACGCCCCCAGAAAGAACCATGGAAGACCATGAATCAGTCATGGAGGCACAGTCAGGCTGGGGCATGGATGCCAACAGCAGGCTGTATTTCAGGAAGAATTATGCCAAGTATGAATTCTTTAGGAAACCCTTGGTAAGTACCTGAATGTAA
Organism: Synaphobranchus kaupii; assembly: GCA_029718625.1. Classification (NCBI taxonomy): domain Eukaryota; kingdom Metazoa; phylum Chordata; class Actinopteri; order Anguilliformes; family Synaphobranchidae; genus Synaphobranchus; species Synaphobranchus kaupii. The sequence continues at coordinate 61,136,429 of CM056384.1, read as the reverse complement.
AATACATTGGGCTCTATCTTGACGATCATAGCGCTTGGCCTAAAACACATGGCGCAAGTGCATTTAGGGCGTGTCCAAGTCCACATTTTCTCGGTAGACGATGTTATTTTAGTACGGTGCAAGGTGCAAATGGGCTGAACTTAGTCTTTTCATTAATTATAGGTGTGTCTTGGGCGTAAACCAATCAAAAGGTCATATCCCATTCCCTTTAAAAGCCATCTGCGTTTGCATCTTGGCAGATTGCTAATATGATGGCTGACAGTAAGACTGTGAAACAGTGATTTAGCCTACAGCTGGTGAAAGACGCTTGTGCGCGTAGTTAGTGTACCAGCAAGCAATAGGATATATGGACCAATAGCCTATTATGGATCAATATTATTTGGACTAATCATTATGACGTGTTTTTATATACACAATAATAATCTTTCACATAAGGGTTTAACATCGGCACGGGTACCCGGAAATTCCTGACAAACAATTTCCCAGCAATATAATAATGGAAAAAGAGGAAAACATTTTCCATTAGCTTAGATCAGTGCTGTTATTTTACAAAAATACATGCAGTTTAATTTAGTTAAAACACCTACAGCATCTGAGAATAAGCTACCAGAACATGGCTTCCCTCCCACCTTAGAAAACGTCAAATTAGCCTGCTTGTTTAACGAATTTCGTTTGATTTTACAATGAAGTATTGTCAAACATCAATTCCATGAGACTCTTCTCACAGCAGACAGATAACAGGTTCACATTGTAATCTTGATATTTTTAGTCATGCTTTGGCAACATGACTTTAGACCAGGTTTGTGGTGGTTTTAGCGCAAGCGCTTTCTGCTGGCTCAAGATACCAATACGCCAAAAGTTATCCTGGCCACACCTCATCTTAAGACCAACCCGCCCAGTTCACTTGCTAAATACCAAGATCACTTGGTATTTAAATGACGTGAGCGCTGGGCGCTAAAACGACCACTGCATCCGTCTGAAACTAGCAAAGACACTTGCGTTTATTGTGTTATTTCTGGGTTTTGGATTGACAGTTTTGTATGTCTGCGCTACATTCTCTATTTGGCAACATTATTTACTCCTGGCCAGGGTGCAAAAGCAATACAAAGCATGTAGTCTATTGCTTCACCAACACCACCACTATGACTCACAGTATTATCAGCAGTATCAGGGTTTGTTCCCTTTTTTGCATGACTATCAACAGTTTCAGTGAAAGGTTGATGTATGAAGCACACAAGTGTTATTACATTAATAGCATTTATTTTACAGACCATCAACTCAAAGTGCTAGAACCAAAGTAACAAAAAATGTGTCACTGTCCAATGAATTATGGTGCTCACCGTATGTCATGATTTTTAGAACTATGCACTTCAACCTGCAAATTCCTATTGCTATACTGTAGCCAACCTTCCCTTTCTTCATAAGTTATTTTTCACAGTGGCTAGTCTGTTAGACTTATGATGTAAGAGACTCCTTTACTAAGTTCATCCACATCACTAGACCATCTACTCTACACCTAATCAATTAAGTCTAAGGATTACAGAGATGGAAACCAGTAATGGAAACTATCACCATGTGTTGCACATTGTACCAATAAGGGGTTTCCTAAGACAGTGAATCCATATGCAAAATCTACTATGCATAAACAAATGGCACATATAGCATTTAGGTTCAGTTACATGAATGTAATTCCAGTAGAGGTAGTGAAGCTGCCTTCAGCCTGCATCAGCATGGGGGGGGGATGTCTTAAAGTGTAGAAGGAAAGGGGGTCATCTACTAACTTTTATGGATTCTTTCTCTCATTATTTCATCAGGAGTTTTTTCCAGAGCATATGGTGTCTTTATCAAGTGAAACCAGTGAAATGATGAACCACTCACAACTTATTCAGGTATTCATCTTGTGTTCACTTTTGAGAGACAAGTACATGGTCTTAAAGCTACAGTATGCTCGTTTCAGTTTTTGATTAAAAGGATATCAAATATATCTATATATAATTAAATACCTTCTAATTGCTGTGATATTATTCATTGTGACTCCAGATGGATAAAAAATTAAGGTCTGAGTATAAATATTACTGTACCATCTACTTTTCCGACAGACATTTCTACACTCAAGCATGTGTCCAGAAATCCACGGCTACCTCCACGCTAAAGAGCAGGGAAAGAAGTTCTGGAGGAAGTCCTACTTCGTTTTGCGGAGGTCTGGATTGTATGTATCAAACAAGGGGGAATCAAAGGTCAGTCAATGACATCATTATAGCGAGCCTTGGTGGGCTGAATGGCCTGTTTTCATGCGGTAATCTTATGTTATTATATTGCCTGAACAAGTTTCAATAAATGATGCGAGAACTAGGGCTACAAAAATAATCGCCATATCGCGGTCATGGGAGGCTTACCGTGGATTTGAGCATGTTACCGTCATGACCCTCATATCAATATAATGATAAATTTATTGAAATATTAAAAACAGCATAAATATTGTTTCACAACAATCCTTCAATTAAAACTATCGTAATTGTCAATGAAATAGTCTTCCTGCTTTAACATCATTGATCCATCTTCTCTGGTAACGGTATCTGTGTCCCACTGCACCCTCTGCTAATCGCACATATAGGCCTACTACGGCACATGACATGAATCCATTATTTGCCATAGCTAACTCGGCAACTCGGCTTTGCTTCCTAGCCTTCAAACAGATTTTTTATAGGCTAGTTTTAGACTTTAATGTTACTCACGATACCACGTCCATACGCTCACAATCTTCCGTTTTTTTTTTTCTTTCCATCCTCATGCAGCTAATTTAAGCACATAATAGAATCCATGCATCATCCCAATATAAACATAGCCAGGAAGTGTGTTTTACCTAGAGGATATTCAGAGGGTAATGTGCCTATTCTATGCCTATAATGTGCCATTCTGTACCATCACTGATCACTTATTCTCATAAACCACTTGGAATTCAGGACCTAAAATGTATTTTTATTCATATAGGTGGTTGAAGAATGTGTACAAAAAGATGTACTAGTTTTGTCTGTCAGCCTAATAAACAAATGAGTGAATAAATGACATCCGCTTCCCCTCCTCACTCGCTCCCGCTCACATACTCTGACATGCACACCATTGAGAATCAGATGCACTCTGTTGCCCCGGCACACAGGCCAACCTGCATGCTCCAGAACAATATCCGCCGTGCCTTGTCAAATGTACCCCACAGTGCTGCATACAGGTGTCTGGGCTGAGCTAGGCTCGCCTAGTCTTGTTTAAAAAAGGTTCATGAATTAAGTCCTGAGTTTTCAACAGGGGGTCAGTGGACCCTAGGGGTCCTTGAAGGTACTGTAGGGGGTCCCTGGCCAGACTTGATATGGAATGACTATATATAGTTTTGGGAAAACATTTCAAAATATAAAACTTTTCAAATATAACCCTTTTAAAGTTATGATGGGAGTCTCCAGGTGCCTTTGAGTGCGGGTCCCTGCATTAGAAAAGGTTGAAAACCCCTGAATTAAGTCACAAACCTTGAAGTGAGAGATTAATCTTTCACTTAATATTTATTTTGGAGTTTATTTTCATAAGTACATTTATTTTTGTAGTCCGTTTTTATCATCTGTTCAGCAAAAATTTAATTTTGGATTTCTGGTTATTTCTGATTTCTGTTATTTTGCGTGTGCAGCCAAAGTATTTGCCCGTGTTATCATTTCACACTTTGCGGGTGATCAACTAAGAGTCATTATGTAAATTACTCCAGCCGCAAGAGATGATTTTGCATGTTTGGAATGTTACACTGAAAAAATATATCTGAATGACCATTTAATGAAATTTATTTAATGAACGGGAAATGAAAATGATAAATACTGTCAGTCATGTAGAATAACAGCAATAACTCGTTATTTAACAGTCTTCCCATAAAATAACAGGATTTATATAGTTTCCCCCCTTCATTAAATGGTTTTTATGTTTTTTTTTTTTAGTGTAGGCTACTGTTAAACTGAACAAGCTGGCGGTTTACTACGAACGGTTTCACTGGAAGTCTCTCAGTTTCTGCCGGGAGTTGTTGGTCAGGACTGAAATGATCATAACTATACTTAGTTACTACTCGCGCCGTTAGTGTCACAAAATCACATTTCCATCTGATGATGGGTTTTATTTAGATTTAGTTTTTATTTGCTTTGTTATAATTGTTATTTGCACCGTTATAATTGACGCTGTATTACTTGTTTGATTCAAAAAGTAGTAACTCTGTATTCTGTAATACGATTTATTAAAGATGTATTTATTCTTCGTGTTAAATACTAGCTCTCTACATTTGTTTGTTACGACGTATCCCTCTTGCTACAATGACAGCTGTCATCTTATTGATGGCGTGTCTTTTAATGCCCGCTTTCCATTCGTACTAAAATGCACATGCAATTACAATTCCAAAAATTGCTTTTGGGCTTAGTAAATCGCATTACGCGTGCTCAAGTAATCCATTTTCATGGCCTCCTCCCACTATTTCACGAAATAACGTAGGGACGCCCAATTTTGCTAATTCATTCAGGCTACCCCGCAAAAATGTAAATCGACCCCTAAGTGTCAGCGCTGAAGGCCCTGCTGTACGACAGGTTGGACAGGATTTCATACAGGTGAGCTGGCATGCCAGACAGGACCCAGCGCACTCCAGACTGGTAACCCTTATAAACCTGCATTCTGACCTTCTCTGTTTTCAGCAACAAGGAACGTGTTGTTCCGCACCCAAGGCGGCCCAACTTCAGTATGTGTAACTCAAGAGGTTGGGCGAGTCAGACTTGAATTTTTCAGTTTCTGCAGATGCAGTAGTGGTTGACTGTTGTCATACATATTCTGTCGGTCAGCAGTATCACACACAACAATGTGGACCTGTCCATTATACTTTGGTATGGGGAAATGAGACCAAGTATTGCTTTGTATAAATGTGTTGGTGTGCACATTATTCCTACAAGGAAATTGGAGCCCTTTGGTGCGTCACTCAGCGCCTGTCTGCTCAATAGGGCTCTAACAGCAAATGTAAGATTACATGACATTACACTGAAATCTGTATTTGCCGTGTGTCTATGCAGGGGTGGAAAGGAAAACATTTCTGAACTGTATTGTGTAGCTACTCAGAGAAAAACAAATTATGAATCTGCGTAAATGTGAAACTAGGGATGATTTTACTAAATATCAATTGCAGATTACATTACACATCTTTCAAAGTAATAAATAAAACACATGCACATGGATGTATATGCATTCATTAATTATGTAATGATGATGCATACAACATTCCTCCTTAGTAGGCTGAACATCAGATGCATGAAATGAAAACGTTTTGTGACTACCCAGTTGGCCCAGCTGCTGCTAACTAGTTGGGAAATAACTTTTAAATTACGTTCAACTATTTGACAATGGTTTAATGCTTTGCATGCACATCGCATACTAAACCATTAACTATGAATGCACACGTTGCATAGGCTACAATGCACTGGCACAGTCTGGATTAGATACCAGGTACTGACATATGATCTCCGAACTTTCCCATTTAAAGTTTGTGGAATTACTCATCAGTCTCACTTTTTAAACTTACCTCATCTCTCTTTTCCACTCTCATTTTTCTCTCAACTTCGGACACACAGCTTGATAAAAACTGTAAAAAAGGCAAAAATCGGTTTTACTATATATTTTCTAGCAAAGCACTTGGCGGGAAGAAAGTTTTATCAAGCGAGAAAAATGTAAACCTTAGCACAGCAGGTAAATAGCTACTCTTTACCAGTCACAGCAGGTAAATAGCTACCCTTTACCAGTCGCTCGCTCACATTACCTTCATTCCAAACAGAAAAAAAGTTATCACATGCTAGCTGAATCTGCACAAAATATATTGCTTGTCTATGGGGAAAAAGGAATTTGGAGTAGACTATAGGGCAATAGTAGCCTAAGTTTGTTTGTACAACAAGCTAAATGCAATCGATTTTGAGCAATAACCTTTTTTGAATTGAACAATAACTGTTTTGAATAATGTAAAGGCAGTCAATTGGTTTTGGGTTTTAGTCCAATAGGTTTGAAAGGACGAGAAACCTTTCTTTCTGACAACTTACCGCCGCAAATTTGGCTACATCTGTGGTAGGTTCGATTAAGCGCGCGGGCATGGACCGGGTTAACCGGATTAGCACTGATTGCGTGAGATTTAAAAGAACCGGCGTACTCTTGATGCGCCGAGTGGCGTAAAGTTATGATATCTTATTGGTCGAGAGCCACCCGGCGTTGCAGTACTGGATATGTAGTCCGTTAAAGTGGACTACAAGTCGAATTACAATCCATGACTTTAAAAAATCCATGGCTTTAAAAAAAAAATTTGGAACATGCGATATATGGTCTATATCCTTATACCACACAGGCGAATCCAGGAACGTTTCGGCTCATTCTATAAATCAGATTTCAAGAAATAGTCGATAGTCTCCGAAGCCCGGTCTATCTGTCATAGGGAATTTACTTCCGAAACCAGACTCCGCCCACGTCTGACGTACTCACTTGAGTACTCTACATTCACTTTGCTTAGAAATGATCTGGACCACACCCCTTATACATCGGTGGTCATAGAGAGCCTCACATCGTATGCGGGATATGACACCTGTATCCGATAGGCTATAGCTGCAGTAGATACCTGTATCTGTATGATATAATATAATATTGAAATGGTTTGCATTTATCTTTTGCTTTTTCTTTTTTTCATTTAATCAAGGAACCAAGACATCTACAGTTCATTGCTGAGTTGTGTGACAGTGACGTCTACATTTTACTATCAGGCAGAAAGATGTATGGAGCACCAACAGACTATGGGTTTTGCATCAAGGTGTTTGATTTTCATTCTTTATATTTAATAAATTTGTCAATCATGTATACAAAGGAGTCACTTTAGGAAATGATCACGTTAGTCTTGCCCAGTGGCCTACCATTTTTGGGCCACAGCTTAAACTGCAAAATTGGTAGAAACAATAATGAAAACTAGAACAGAGAAGTTATGGTGTTAAAACAGATGCAGTGTCATTTATGGATGTTTAATGGTACTGTTTTCAACAAAAAAAAATTCACTTGTTATCTTTTTTTTTGCGATCAATTTTTTTTATTTGCCAGTAGACAATACATAACAATAATTACAACATAAAGTAATACAAAACTATAATACAAGTACCGACATAGTTATACAAGAATAAAATAAAATTTGACATGAATGATACAAGATTTAATAAAGAGAAGGACAACTACAATGACATCTTAGACATCCTGGACACTTTTGTTATTTTTTTAATAATCTTTTTTTCAAAGAGAGTGGGACAGGCTGCCCTTGTTGCTTAATTCAGACGGGTAGAAAGCAGAGAGGGTAACGGATAGAGAAGGGACCCGTGTATGCAGGAAAATCGCATATGACCAAGAGTCAGCCGCCCTACAGACTGCACCATACATCTGGCTGTTATGTTATCTAAACTGGGATGTTTAGTGTGGGTTATAAAGAATGTCTGGTTCTCTGCTATGAACTTGGTAACACTGGTAAATATAAGATAATAAACCGAGTGAAACAGGAACAGTGGTGACAGTCAAAGTAGAGGAAATAAACCCACTTAGAATTTAGTGCAGGTTGTAAAAACTCTACTCTGTCTGGTTCTTTACCAATGCACTTTGTAACAACAGTTAAACTTAGGTTTGAAAAGGCCCATAGAAACAGGGAAGCAAAACAAAGAGTGAACAGTAGACCAAATAATATGGCCAGTATTTATAGTGTGTAAAGAACATTTTAAAGAACAAGACTTTGTCTTTTCCTGTAAAGCCTATTTCTCAGTGTGCTTTTGGAGTAGACAGCTACAATAGCAAATGCAACAAAAAAAAAGAAGCTGTCGTCTTTGAGACATAAACACATCCTAAATGCTTAGACACTTTGTTGTGGCTTTTCAACAGCCTAACAAATCGAGCTGCCCCAGGGACCTGAGGCTACTGTGCGCAGATGAGGAACACATTCGGACCTGCTGGGTGACTGCCATGCGACTCTTTAAGGTAACTGCCACTGATCTACCGCTGAAAGCCCAGTCCCTTCAGGAACAGGTCCACTGCACTACTGCTTACAGTGGGTTTGGGTGGGCCTGTTATGACTTGCTCCTGGGCACACTCAATCCGTGCAGTCACACACATACATTTGCACCACAAATAGAAAGAATAGAATAGCTTTATTAACTTCAGTTGTAGTTTCCAGCAGTAAAACAGACATAGACACAAACAAACATGTTAAACAAACATTCAATTGAATCAGATGTTTCACATTATAGTGAAGGTATATGTGATTATGATTATGCATACATACATACATACCATGCATACATGCATACATACATGCATGCATGCACACACGTACACAAATGAAAACAAGGGAATATTTGTTTATGTTCACAAACACAACTTTACCTTATTATTGTAATAAAATGTAATTGTCTATTTTGTGATGTTTATTGGGAGAAATGCCTGTGTGTTGTAAATTTTCAGTATGGGATGCGGCTGTATCAGAACTTCATCCAACCTGATCAGAAAGAAAGAACCTCACCATTGGTAGGAGGCGGAGCTTTGCTTTACACTTAATTTTCGCACTCCACAGTCCACACACATGTTTGAAAATGTCATCCTTGTTTCATTCTCACCAGTGGACAAAATAATCCTGAATGAGTAAACGGATGATCTATTTTAGCAAGACAAACGGGTCATTAAAGTCACGTTAGCGACTCATCACGTTTGGTTTGATGTTATAGCAGAACACCAAAAGAGAACCTGTATGGCTGGACCTGGAGTTGTGTGCAGAGTAGAGTCAGGACTGCCTCAGGGAATAGGAAAGAGTGCAGTATTGGATAATGGCTCAGGACTCACAGAGGGTCACTCCTTAAAGACATGGTGGGAAACACAGCTTTTTTTTACCCTCAGGCAAGGTATTTGGTAACCTGTTTGCTCCAAAACAGAAATCTTTCAGATAGCCAGACCCATCCAGACCTAATTTATATGGTATAATAAGTCCATATATAAGTGTATACAGACAGAGTAGCAGAAGGTAGGCAGCTGGTTCCACCCGCAGGAGGCAGGAGTCAGGAAAAGCTGGGAGCTCTAGTTTCACCCTGGACATCTGGATGTTAGTTATGAACAGTAGTGGTCCAGACAGAGTGGATTTTTTTTTAGCAGAGGTTTGAAAAGACCCTGCTTGAAGGCAACAGGGACACAGCTGGTGTCGGATGCACTGACCAGGGAGGAGTAATAAGTGCTGTAAAAATAAGTAAATCTTAACAACTTAACTTATATTTAGACTTAAAATCTTCGTTCTATTTCTTTTTTGCTAAATAAGAGAAAACGATTACCAGTGGGGTGAGATAATTTCACTTAAAACAAAAAACAGGCTAATATTTTCTACTTGAGAGAAAAAATATAACAAGATCGTTACAAGACTAAAACACTTGTTAAAACAGGCAGTGTAGGTGTCAACACCAAATAACAATTTCCATTATTTATTTAGCATCACTTTCCTTTTCTAAAACGAAAAAGGGAAAATAAAAGCCCCTTGCATGTTTTGGAATTCTGGAATGAACTTCCCTGTTTTCCAGAGAAGCATCTCTGAGAATTCCCTTGTTGCCATGGATTTCTCGGGGCACAGGAGCCGGGTGATTGAGAACCCCTCCGAGGTGCTGTCTGTGGCTGTGGAAGAGGGGCTGTCCTGGAGGGTAAGGCAGGCCTTTGCTCCCCTGTTCACCTCCGCAGCACGGGGGTCCTATCCCAGGGGCCTTCACATGAGCCTCGTAACCATCCTTCCCAAAATGGGAAGCGAGCCACAAGTCAAGCTGTGTCACAGTGAGGGCAACAGGGCTGTGTCACAGCTGGGATTAGGCTTTATATTTTCACTTTAACCCCATTTGTCATTTACGTAAGCCAAATGCCAATGCACATCTGTTTAAAAAAAAAAATGCAACAGTTAACATTTTACGTGTAAAAATGTTAACACTGCATGTCGTGTAATTATCTGTGAATGTATGTTAACAGTAACTTAACATGTTGTGTGATGCACTTCTTTGAGATTTCGCTCATTATGTATATGAGCAAATTGTGAGCCATAATGAAACCAAACCTCCACCACACCACACCAATAGCACCCATAGGTCATTTATCCCTCTGAAATCAACCGCTTATACATCTGTGCTGCAGGTGCGCTAGGTTATAGTAAGGCTATTATAATTTAAAGTTTTTATTTTTATTAGTTTTTAATTTCACCTTATAATTTACTTTAGTTTTAGTTCGTTTTCAGAGTGTGTTTATAGTTTTAGTTTTTCAATCAATTTTAGGTTTAGTTTTTATTTTTATTTCAGTTAATCAGTCAATAGTTGGGTTGGGGAGAGAAAAATAGATATTGGTTTTGAATGTTTCAAATTACACTATATACAATCCGGATTATCCAAACAAAAAGGTGCTGTGCTATCAACAGTCAGGAGGAGGATCAGAAACTAAAACTGAAAAGAATTCATTTTTATTTTATTTCAGTTAGTTTTGCAACACTACATTACAGTTCTAGTTTCGTTTCAGTAGTTTCAGTTTTTATTTTTATTTCAGTAAAATAAAAAATAATGTTTTTTTGATTTTTGTTTCAGTTTCAGTTAACTACTTTGGTTTATAGTCACAAAAGTTTTTTAAGTGAGCTGGACATTCTTACTGTCCGAATCTAATTTTTAATCTGAATTCAACATCACTGTGCATTACCATTATTTGACAGTTTGCGCCTTGACTGCGAAATATGGCCGTCTGATGCATTTGTCCTTCAGAGAAAAAGCTGCCATCGCCTGAGTTCCCATGGAAGTCCCTCCACATCGCAGATCCACATGTCTAACTTAGGTCAGTAGAACAAAGCTGTCTCCCTCCGTTAATTGCCACAGCGCTAGGAATGACCAATGGGTTTGGGAACTGGGATTGTAATTTAGAGGTTACATTCACACGTTCAATTCCTAGGTGAGGCACTGCTGTTGAACCCTTGAAGCTAGGTTGCTCTGGATAGGGGCATCTGCTAAATGCTTTAATGCGCATTTAATTGTAGCCCAAAGGAACATGACAAATAAATTAAAATGTCCTTAGCACGAGGGCTCTCTAACATGTTGATCTCTTTGTTAGCAATACACACAACTCAGCCCTGGTTCCACAGCAGACTATCACGGGATGAGGCTCACCGGATAATTACAGAACAAGGTCTTATTGATGGGTGAGCAGAATATTCAGTCACATTGTATTGGAATTGTCTGAGTAAAATTTATAAGATTTTGAAATAGGTCTTGTTTGAATGATGAACAGCTGCAGTATGTTGTCCTTACTAGTTTGTATATTGTACCTAAACTGTACCTTGTGACGTGAACTTCTTCTACCAGATCGTTCGGTCACCAGTAAAATGCTTTCAAGTAATTAACATTTTGGTTAATAACATGTTCCACTGAAAATTCTCAGGTATCAGCACCTATAGAGTTAACTTATATTCAATACATACTTGACCCAGGTCTGCTTTCTACATATTAACTGTCAGAAGGTTTATGCTGTGTTTTTAGAGTTTTTCTTCTAAGAGACAGTCAAAGCAACCCCAAGACATTTGTCCTGTCACTGTGCCATACCCAGAGAATCAAACATTTTCAGATCTTACCTGTGAGTAAGGTGAGCAGCCTCTGGGTCATAGAGTATCTCTGTCTGTGTATTCCTGTGCACCGGTGTGTATGTGTGACAGTAGAGTGTGGTTCTTAACCTGTGCATATGTACTGTATGTATGCAAACTGGGTGGGTGGGTGTTAGGCTATATGTAAGGATGCCTGTTCATGTATTTGGTTGTGTGTGTGTGTTTAAATGTGTATGTGTGTGTGTGCGGGCGTATATACACACTGTGTGCTTATACACGGTGTATATATATATTTGTTTGGCAGGTGGGGGACGAGGGAGAGCTGTTCTTTAGCCTGGATGGTCACACACGCTTCAGTGATCTGATCCAGCTGGTGGAGTTCTACCAGCTCAACAGGGGCGTGCTGCCCTGTAGGCTAAAACACCACTGTTCCAGGATTGCCCTGTGAGGCAGGCACGTCACCAGTATACCTGGGCAAACAGGGGGGCCACATCCACCTCATACTGTGCCTCGGACAGACAGCGCTGTAGAGTGAGGGCAGCCACCAACACGCCCCCATGTGGACACATGGTGTCACAGCAGCCTGCTCATTTCTCTCCAATCTGCAGTGATCTCTGCGTTAGCAGTAAAAAAAGGGGAGATGGTGTTAAGTGAGTAAATGAACTCAACAACATTAGCCATGGGTTGGCCTAAGCGGAAAGATGGCCTACTGTAAAAATCAAGAAAGCAGAGATTATGTGTGTGCATGGCGAACTACATAAACTCCACATATTGTGTTCTCTGTATGACAACGATGACTGCACATTCTCTGTGTAGTTGAAGAAGAATGGTGTTTTGTTAAATACAGGGAATTTAATCATTGTTTGCCATTTATCACGTGTTGAATGGATGAATTTCTCAGTTTTTAAAATAAGTAGAGTCCTCTGTGGGTATTGTGTTCTGCCTGCGAGTGCCTGGAAGAGCCATTCAGAGACACTGTGGAAAGGAATATAACGGTGTCCTTGCACTACCATTCCCTGACTGTTGCATACAATCACAGACCACTCCACACGGCCCTCTGGGTGGAAGGCTTTGCTGGCTTTGTAATGTATGTCTTGAGATATTCAGGTATTTTATAAATGTGCCACAACCCTTTTTTTGAGATGTTATGGCTATTGGAGGATGTCTGCAATTGCAACATATGCTTTGCAATTATGAATTGCACGTTATATTTTAGGCATGCTGCCTGTGAAAATACACACATACTGTATGGACACACACATTCCACTTCTCCCTGGCTTGCAGTATGCAGTATAGAATGTCTTGATTGCCAATTTAGGAATACCAATAACATATTTGTCTGATATCAAATCCAGTTGCAGGATATACAGTGTAAAATTCAAAATAGAAAATGAATAAGAGAAAAAATATTTTTCTCTAACTTTAAAAAATTTTTTTGGAATAATTTGGAAGCTTTATCTGAGATTTTGTAAAACACCTGATTTGGTTAACTTGTATTAAGGAAACTACAGTAGCATTTAAAGTAAAGCAATGTGGGATTTTAGGCTGCACATAATAATTACACAGTAAAAATTTTTTTTAAATACATCATGTGAATTTTCAATTTGAAGAATCCATACTGTAAAAATGACAACAAAAACGAAGTATTGCACTGCAGAAAAATTATGTACTTTTAAAAATTATGAATATGTCATTTTATTATTTTAAAAAAAACTGACAACAGTACATTAAAAAAAACAGTAATGAATTCGATGAACGGCAAGATCTCTTGAGTCAGTGTCAATTTACACTGAATGGGTTCTCTCTTATGTTTTTGGGTCTAGTATTGTGCTATTTAAGACAAAGTTTTAAAGAGATTTAAATTGATGAGAATTTATATCTTGCTACAAATTTTAGATGAGAATATAAATTGCACTATAGTTGGGAATAATTACGAAAAATAATTGTTCGTAAATCTATTGACTTAAAGTATGGACTTTTTTGAGATGTTACATTTTTGGAATTTCCATCCTCATTAGCTTTATCATATATAGATTGCGTAAGTTTTATATGAACCTTAAATAACCTGAAGTGTATGTAAAATGGCCTATATACTAATCTGTACTGCATCTTCTGAAAACTTTTCTCGAACATGTTACATGTTAATTGTCTTCTAAGCTCACATCATGTTGAGATCAGCTGTCTGCTACTTCTACAATGCCAGGTGTCTTCTAACACTTAATGTGTGTTGAGCATATTTTCATAGTATCAGTTTTATCACATCACTACAATATGCCCAGCATCTTTATAGACACAACTGGTATCTTTTCTGAAAAAAGTAATATTACTTTACTGTACATTGTGTACAGGGGAATTCCCTTTTAAAATGATAAATACTTAATTTTTCGATTTATTTTACACATTGTTATGAATATACTGTACCACAGCATGTATTGATATGCATTACAGCATCAACTTTAGACCAAATAAACATTTGTTAAATTAATCTTTTACTGAAAATGATTGAAAACTGTTTGTACAAATTTTTCTTATTGCAAATCCAGTCAGATGTTGATTGTGCCTAGGGGTAAATTGAATGGAGGTTTTCCAGTTCGTTTGCTTCAGTAAGCCACTAGGTGGGAGTAGAGAGCTATGCCTGATTCATTCTTGTTTTTAAGCTGAATGGTTGTCAACATAGTTTTTCTGAAATGTTCTGGGTGAAGTTTTCACTGGGTTCTAAATATTTTATGATATGCACATTAGTTTAGTAATTTTCCATCTCTGATACATGTGTGAGCTTTTAAATAAATCATGTTTGATCTGCGCAAATAATTGACACACCTAATTTGCCTCATATGATCAATCCTAATATACTGGGATACAAGTATCTTTATTTCAGAGAGCTTGGATTGGATAAAGAATAAAGGAATTTCCCTCCCTATATTATTTGAATTATTTCTTCTTGTTTATCTGTAAAAACTAGGCAATGTGATCTTCACCTTGCAACACCATAACAGCTGTTGCAGCCTGGTGCAAAAAAAAAAAAATTCATTAAATGAAAATAAAATTATTATTATTATTATTGTGCTTTTATCAAATTCACATTTGACAAGTCAGCATGTATTGAAAAGCGAAAGGTAAAAACAATAGAGCAAACAGACATGGTCCACAAAATGGGGGGGGGGGGGGGGGGGGGGGGAATCCAATGTTATTTAAAAATAACAATCAAATATTAAAAATATTGTGATTGCACTTGGTAAAATACCCATTCATAATTTGTGTGCTTCAGTTACCCCATCACCAAAAAATTTAAGAATTATTAATTAATTGTTATTAAGATTCAACAATGGACCAATCTTTATTCGTACCTGATGTATTTTGTGATACAGTTCTACTCTCATGACCGTCCCAATATTTGAAATGATCCTTTGTTCAGTATTAACTTGAAATGTTTTAATTAGTCCACACACCTTATTAATAATTAAACAAAATATGAACTTTCTAACAAGTTTAATATCTCCTTCCACAGTCCAGGTGAGCATTATGCAGTTTCAGGAGAAACGTGCGCGTAGACGCCGCAGTTGGACTTGTGCTTCCAGGCGGTGTTGTTCTCTGATGAACCGTGTTTCTGCAATTGATCCACCTGTGGCTGCAGGGAGGGATGGCAGCTGTGTGAGACAACTTTGACCCCAATGAATTCATTCAGCCAGACACAGATATGGGCACCTAGCTGTCTGGGTTCTCAACAAATGCTCAAACAACTGGATAGAGGGATAGAGGCCCTCCCTTCTGCAAACCGAAGCCAAGCCTGTAGTGGTGGAGCGCTTCGTGGCAGAGTCTGAATTCTGAGTGAACCCAGGAAGCCCCACACTATTCACACAGGGGTCCCCGTCTGAGGACAACACACACACATACACACACACACACACACACACACACACACACACACACGCATGCGCACACACACAATCACACACACACACACACACACACACACACACACACACACAAGTATGCACAAACACCACACACACACACACACACACACACACACACACACACATGCGCACACACACAATCACACACACCACATACACATCAAATGCTTGTTCTGGTTGATAAAGGTGGATCTTGACAATGGGATTTAGCCTTTCTGAGCTGAAGGACTCAGAAAGGCTACCATGTACACAAAGAATGCAGCGAAATGTTAACAATGGCAACCTTTCATACCTGATTATACAATATATATTTTTTATACAAGATAAAATATGTCATTTTCTGTAAATATTTTCAGCCATACAGCAGTTAGCACAACAACAATAAGAAATTATAACAATGATACAACAATTGTTAACCTATTCCTCTTAGGTTGTGTTTTTTTGTTGTAATTTATTATTCTTTATCTGGGCCCTGGGATGCTCAGAAGATATGAGTGTTCTTGTTGTATATGGTAAAAAATAAATACATTTGGCTAGCTATGTTTACAATATTTTTCCGTACTTCCTTGTGGTATTCATGCAAAATTTTCCCATTCAGTTTGAGAATTTGAATAGAAGTCTAATACATTGAAAAGATAGATCGGCGTACCATACATGAACAGCGTGAAGTTGCCATAACGATATGTTAAAAGTTACAGGATAGCAGGGGGCCTCATTAAAGCAAAGTTATTATAAAGCAATGTATGAGTGCAGACAACCACCCACATCTTTTGCACATGATGTTAAATAAAAGTGTTAGCTCATCTAAGTTGTATTTGTGTATAATGCCTAGAATAGTTTCAACGATCCATGTTACCTCAATTTGCCTGTAAAAAATAGTAACCTCATGTAAGTCTCATGTGTCTCCTGTGCCATTATTTATATTCCCCAAGCTCCATTACTATTTTATTTTATAGACCTTAAATGTTATTGCCTACAGCCCAGCAAGCTTATGATTATATTAACATTAAAGATCTGAGTAGAATTTAGTGATCCAAATGACAGGTTGATGTCAGTCCCAGGATTTCACGTGAACATGCTAAAAAGCACTTTTCATTACATTTTAGTGTAAATCTGTTGATAATCCAGAATGCATATGGCACTGTGCCACTGTATTATTACATGAACATTCATATATGTTATGCTGAAAATATTGCCCTGCCCGCATTCTGTTACATAACAGAAAAATGCTTGATGTTTATCAAGACATTATTTATATTAAAAAGAGACAAATATGTTGCACAATGAGAATCCCCAGACTTTAATAATTTGTGAAGTCTGAGAAATGTACTCGACCAGGGCCAGAAGCCTCAGTCTAAATGCATGAATCTCAGTGTATATAAATAAATAAAAGCAACACTGCACAACATTTTATTACACTTTTCCCTCTTCCAATAAATTGTGCAGTGGCTCTTTTTAGCTGTGTCCTTTAAATATGTGTACAGGCTTTAAAATAGATCATTTAATTGATTATTGCTAACATTGCTTTCGATAAATTCAGAGATAGATTAGAATAGATTGCTAATTAGGTAACATAAATGTGCTAGCTCTTGCCATCTGTTGTTACATTTTATTAAAACACAGATTAACAACTCCAATTTTTGAGGTAGGATGTAACTCGTTTTCAAAGCCAGAATTCAAAGCCAACATATTACTCACAATACATTATAAGCATTATAAGTGTAACTGCATATTATATAAAGCCCTTCGAGCCCCTAAATGGAAGGAAATTGCACTCAGAATGACAAAACAGATGCTTTAAAACTTCCAATGACTTGCATTCACAGATAAGACATCATATTATGCTATAGTACTGGACATTTATTTTATATGTTTGTTTGTGTGTTGTGGGTCTGCCCCACTGTTTATGTCTTTTGTTGTTGCTGGGGCTACAACTGAAGTTCCCTAACGGGAAAATAAAAGTTATTCTATTCTATAGTGGGAGTAAACATGTCCCTTTGTGGTGCGTCCTTGAAACTAGAACTGGAATGTTCACATTTTTAATTCTTTTAAAAGTTGAATACAATCTTCCTGATCGAGTACAGTATGTCTGGCAGATCCCCAGAGACCCCGGCTTAGTACGAGGTGGAAAATCTTCACTCAGAAAGCGGCAATAGTCTGCGGTTTGTTTTGAGTGCCCCTGGCCATGTGATCGTACAATATTTCATTGGTTCTGTGTGAGGTTGGATGACTAGTAATTACTCTAGGGGGCATGGCCCTCCCCTGGTATTCAGAAGAATGTTCAGTAATAGTAACATTACTCGCATTACTTGTGACGGTAGAGCAGTTGGTTTAAACTCCTCCTTCCTCCATTGAACACACATGCACACACAGTCAATACACAGTAAAGTGCAGTTTTGAAAGCGTCCAATCATATCCCGATCCCAAATATTACCAGTTCAAAATAAATTTAAAGCCGGTTCTCATGTCTTGCTTTAAAAGTGTTAAAAACTGCAAACGTTAGCTGCTAATTGTAGCTATTTATCTTACAGTTGAGTAGCACAGAGGGCAGAGAAACGCATCCTCAGGTCTGGTTCAACGCTAGTTTTGTTTTGTGTTCGTTTATAGGAATTGATATTAGGGGGGTTGCATTAGTAACTGAGTCAGTGAGACACCAGCAGAAGTGGCTCTCTCTCACATCGCTGTTCATTCAGGTGTTTCAAGAGTACTTCTCACTTAATGTGCACCTGTTTTATGATCTAATATTCCATCTGTGATCTGTGTTGTTATAGTGAAGCATGTAACTGAAAGTTTTTTGTTGTTGTTCTAAACGTTAAAAAAAAAGTTCTTATATTTGCCCCTCCCCATGCTTGATGGAAAGTTTGCACCTATGCAATAGTAAACACACCTCAAACATGAAAGGTCTTTGATGGTTAGTGCCTTCTAAGTGCCTGCCATTGTCTGTTTCTATGTATTTTATTCATGTAAATAAATAATTAGCACACACATTTGCATGAGTGCCATAATTAGACCATTAAAGTCTCTTGTGGCAGACAGTTTTGTGTTTACCTGTAAGCGCTGGGCCAAGAAGCCTCGCTGGTCTTTGTAATGCAGCGAAGACAGCCTTCTCTTAACACATCATAATGTTGTTTTCAGCAGACAGCGGGAAAGCTGTCATTGTCTTTTTCAGAACATCTTCAAAGCTCCTTGTTGTAAGGTGGATTTTGACCTTGGGAAATTAACATGGAAAGAGTGCCTCTGCATCGCAGCAGCCTGGTGAGAGAGCTGAATCTCTCCTAATCCCCTGTGAAAAGAATAACTTTATCGTGGCTTAAAGGTGATAGGAAAAAAACACAGTGAGCCAGGAATCGGTGTGATATGAACCTTATATGAGTAAACAAAAACCAAGAGAATGAAGGAAGCGTATAAGGTGAATATGTATCACGTTGTTTAGATCTGACAGACATTTACTGATATCATGGTCTCCTCTGTTATTCTGCAGTCTCAGGTATAGTGAAAACAGTTGCAGCTTTGGAGGTTTGAATAGGCATGACCTTTTTATGAAGTTCAAACAATACATACTGTACCTTGAGATGCATAGAAAATGAGTTTCTTCAGTGCAGAGGCCAGAGTAATCCTGCTTGTGTAATGTATTGAGTGTAAAAATATTTTAAAACATAGAAAAAACATGTATTGGTCCTCCGCTTGGCAGATTGCGTCTGGCAAACCCAGGCCAGCCATGACAAAAGCAATGCAGCTCCAGTCAAATTATTCTCAGAACATTTGGAGCAACTCAGCTTAGTGCAGAACTAATAGTTTCACTTTATGCATTAGTCTGATCATTTGTGAAGAGGAGGAATGTCTGTCGGGGCTTGATAACTGATACTCTGTTGCACTGTACACTGACTACACATAAATAAATAAGTAAATCAATCAATAAATAAATAAAAAATGATTTTCAGCTCTTACATGAAATCCTCGAGTTTGAAGTTGCGGCGTAGCTGGGGTATCAGGTCTCTGGGAAGGAGTGATAAGGAGTTTATCTAAGTTTAAAACAGACAAACTCAAACTACAGATGTAAAAACAGGTGGAAATTAAGACAGTGGACAGAAAGTTATGGTGCCACAGAAAAGATGCTATCACTCTAGCAAACATTCTAAAATATGGAGTCAAAAGGCTCAAACAAAGGCTTTCATAATTCCTCAAACAAATGAATAGTAGCATGCACTTTGTTTAAAGTCATGTTTGCAACTGCTGGTCATTTTGAAAATTAAATCATTTGGAGAGAAGTTTTCAAGTTAATGTGTGCGTTCTTTTCAATTTCCAAAGAGAATGACCGCTAAAAATTTACATGGCAGTCATGACTTGACAGGCAATGAGTACCTGACCTAAAATAATGTTGTATAATAAAATATGATAGGTGACAGGGACATAGAAACACACAGAAAGTAAAAGTAAAATAATTTCATATAGTAAACACCCTGATGAAGGCTGATAAAGTCGATATACCAACTTATGAAAGGCTTTTTAACTCATTTCCTCCTGAAAAGAGAATAGAACCCGCTTACTCATATGCTCAGAAAAACATGAGTTTATTGAGAATGTTTCGAGCACAAGGCCCTTCGTCAGGTCAAAGTTCGCCTCCTGCTCGAAACGTTGTCAATAAACTGGTGTTTTTTTGGAGGATATGAGTGTGTGGGCTCTATTCTCTTTTCGTGATCTTACCCTAACCCAGCACCCCAAAAGTGATGTGTGTATGTCTTAATTTTTTCATTCATTTAATTTAATTTCTTCCTCCAATGAGAGTGCCTTGAACTTCATATGAAGTAAGTCCAGTTTAATACTCGTTGTATTGTGTCACCCTTTGTACTCCTCCAAATAAATGAGTGCATTTTGAAGAGAAACCCCTTTTCTCATTGAGTTTTTTATTTATTTCTTCAATACAGCGAAAGTAATTAACTTCAATGTGCAACCAAAAAATAAATAATTCCAAAATATCAATCAAAGGAATCTGCTCTATACTGTCTCTTACAGTTCCTGGGCTATATGGGTAATCTTCCATTGCTGTACTGTATTCTGCTTTAATAAATCTGACCATTGTCCTTGAATGTGCAAATAGTAAAATGGTATCAGAGACCCTGACTCTACAGCAGACAATCCAGATTTTTATGAATACATTCATAAACAAGATCTACAGTCTACATTGTCATCATCGGCATCACTCCCTCTTGCACAACAGAAGGCGGATGAGGTTGACACTAGGTAGAAATGAGGTTATCTTCAAATGACTTTATTTTCAGTCAGAACTAGATTCCCACTGTTATTTTGTATTGGATAATTATTAATAAATTGAGAGATGAAAGGTATTAAAAAATAAAAAATAAAAATAACTAAAGTACTGAATTTTTTGTGTCTGACATCCCATTCTAGTTATGGCAGCTTTGAAAAGTGATTCTTGAAAAAACAACAGGAAACAAAGAAAGTAATAGGTTTTTATATGAAGATTAAAACAAAACATTTAGATTTTTTCTCTTTGGGCATGGGCGTTATGAAATATTACCAGAAGGGACAACAGTTATCAATTGGGAATTTGTTGCAATACCCTTAGGCAACTGGACATATCAAACTGACAAGGAGAAACTGAAGAGAGGATTACTGTTTTCTAGAAAAAGAAAAGAATTGTGGTAAGAAATACCTTTAATAATTTTTGGTGGTAGTCTGAGGGGGTATTGCTTGTATTGCTTTAATGGGCAATGCTTTTTGTATTTCTGTTTTTATTACTATCAATTAAGCAGTGAAAATACATGTGAAAACCAAATATATTTACATTACATCATTCAAATAAACACCATACATTTACAAGACAAGGCACTGACATAGAACTATGAAAACTATTTGAGCAATATTAATGGTGATGGACACAAATTAACCATTTATCTGAAGCATCTTTGCCTAATGATAACAAAACAGAGTTGTCTGCTGATCCCTGGAGAAAATAGTGTTATGATCGTTGAAGAGAGGAGCTGTTGATCCCAAGAAAGAACAAACTACAAATCCCAGAAGAGAGGAGTTGTTGATCCCAAGAAAGAACAAACTACAAATCCCAGAAGAGAGGAGTTATTGATCCCAAGAAAGAACAAACTACAAATCCCAGAAGTGAGGAATTTTTGATTCCAAATAAGAGCAGTCTGCTTATCCCAGAAGTGAAGCATTGCTGATCCCAAATGAGAGTAGACTGCTAATCTCAGAAGACTACACTCTGCTAATCCCAGAAGAGAGGAGTTGCTGATCCCACATGAGAGGAGGCTGGTAATCCCGGAGAAATAAGGAATTTCTTACTCAAATACAAGCCATTGCTGATCCCTGAAAAGAGCAGTGTGCTCATCACTAAATAACACAGTGCTCACAGTCACAGCGCTCACAGCCACAGCGCTCACAGCCACAGCGCTCACAGTCACAGTGCTCACAGTCACAGTGCTCACAGTCACAGTGCTCCAGCTGGATTAGAGCAAATTCAAAACAATTTATATTCACCAAACCTGAGAGCACACTTCAGATGCCTCAGATTCCTGGTGGAGAGCTTGATTTAAATGAGATCATTAAGGAACGGAAGGTAAAAAGCACACACACACACGCACACGCACACACTCTCTCACACACACACACACACACACACGCACACGCACACACTCACGCACACATACACACACACTCACGCACACACACACACACACACACACACACACACACACACACACACACACACACACACACACACACACACACACACACACACACGCCCACGCACACACACACACACACACACAGGTGAGGGATATATTGAACACAACACATCAGCCGACACATCATGTGTTATTTCAACCTGTTTACATTTCTGTTTCCTTTTAGCATTTTCACTGCATGAGAATGACTCCTGCTGAAGTCAGGATGCCTAGCTGAGAGAGGTAAGAATTGGACCTGGGCTATAAGCAGCATTTAGGGGAAAAGAGTAGCATATGGTGGGATTTGTATTTATTTTTTTACACTCAATCGATGAATAACCCAGAGCAGTGTTTTTCTGGATGGGGTGATATAGAAGTGCTCTGCACAGGGAGATGCAGGCTTTCCCACAGTGGGGGGCAGTAGTCAAATATATATGCAATGCCAGAAGGTATTTTTAAAATTGCCAAAAAAATTTGATAGCGCACTGACCTTTCACTGGGCACAGGGCTTCCATTTACTCTCTGTCTCTTATATCTTCCAAAGCACGGGAAAGCACAATCCTTTCTTACTTTTAGGATCCAGCTTCTGTGTCATGCATATATGCATTTTTTGATTTACCTTGAATGATTAAACCTCTAGTGCAGTGGTGCATGTTACCAAGTCATCTTAAAAAAATAACGGTTACTAATCAGTCTCTAGTAACATTTTGGGAATTAAATGTACCTGTTGTTTGAAGGAAAAGGTCCAGATGTTACATTTTAATGTCCATTATCTTTAGATTAACATTTGTATTACTCTGTAACGCTGCTTAATTCTACTTTATTATTCTAATTGTTTGCAGAACAGGGTTTGTGTGTATCATTTTTTATTTTTTTTTGCAGAAGATTTTCATATTATTATTATTTTTACAAAACAGCATATTGTCTATAAAAATAGTATATTGAGTTATTATAAATAATTGCAAGAGAATTAATCATGTTCTAGATCTGTACATCAAACATTCCATAAGGGCAGTTATATTTTCTTTGAGACAAAAATCAAGGTTCTGTAAAATGTAGTTGTATGTAAAAAAAAAACTACAGCAAAATAGTGTAAACAACATTTATAGTTAAATATTTATATTGAACATTTGAACATTGCTTATCTAAAAACAATGCTGAACATGCTAAGTTTCATCTATATATCTTAGCAAGAAAAAAACATCAAATCACATTTCCTTGTTCCAAATTTATTAAAGACATTGCAAACTAGAGCTGACAGTGAACCCTGCCATAGAGGATGATATATATTTTCCATGATGGTAATGTGCTTAGTGTCACAGATGGTTCTTTTGAAATAAACGTACATTTTGATTGGTGCCTGTGTCAGACCTTCTTTTGTTATGAATTGGGAGATCCAGTTTATCCTGATTCATTTTTCTTCATTTTTAAAAATGTTATATCTTTAGCTGTGTTTAGAAAATATTAGAGACATATATTTGGGAAGATTTTCTTGATATTTATACGGCACAGATTTATTGATTGATTGAAAGATTGATTAATAATATTGCTCAGTCATGTTGTTCGAGAATCCTTTAACGTTTTTATCATATAAACTTAAAAGTTTATACTAGCGAACACTGTTAACTTATAAAAAAAAGATTCCTTACAGGACATTGTAATAACATGTCATTATAATTTGTTGAAGATTAATGTCCAAAATTAGAGTATTTTAAAATATATGTTAGTACAGCATTCACACCACTAGGGGGCAGGAATAGTATGACTGAAGATTGCTGCACATCCACTTTTTGTCTTGTCTTGCCTTTCAACTTAAAGGACAAACTTTTTTAGTTGATGTATACAACTAATAAATTCAGCTATTTAGCAATATCCAGTATGTACAGAAATAACATTTTTACAATTTGTTGTAAAAGAATATAAACTACATTGAAAACCTCAAGTTTGTATTTTAAAAACAGAAATTTTTAAATAGCATTAAAATATTTCTGATATATTGCTAATGCTTGTTTTTTGTCTGTGACTGTATAGCCTTGTAAACATTGTAATACTAAGATCAAGTGGCACTTTGTGAAAGTAGTCTTTCATGAGGGGAATGTATAAGTTTCCTCTTTCAAAGATATGATGTATAAGTTATTGTTTTGAGAGCAGTTCTATCCATTGAGAATTATCTTGTAAGATAAACTCCTTTAGCAAAATCCTATCATGTTTTTCAAAGCTTGAATATCTCCCTGTAAAAGTAACTAATTTGCATTTCAAATAATATCATATCCTGTGCTAGGTAAATTATTTAACTTTTTCATTAAGACATTTTGACTGTACTTAATCATCCCTTAAGACTGCAACTCCATGATGCAAGTGGTTTCACAACAACATATTTTGGATGCCCTTCATATCAATGACCTTTGATGTCTGCTTATTTTTTTCCATTGTCAAAATATAACTCTTAATTTGACTGCCAGGCCACATACTGTATGGCCAATTCTGCCAATTTGAATGGCTGGTTTGGTGCTGTGCAGTTAATTGTCAACCTTATTCATAATATGTATTTTATGGGTTTATTTTAGGCTCCCCATCCATTTGAATGACTCAGATGTTATGTTCCGTAAGGAGTCATAAGATGCTATAGATGCTATGTGAGTGACTGACATTGGCTTCAGTGTGGAAGTACATACAGTACATTTACCAAATAAGATATTTTTTTGGCAAAATGTCTGTTCACACAAAAATATTACAACTTATTTTAAGAGGGCTTCCCTGAGTCAACTGGCCAGAGAGAGCAGATGTCTCAGTCAAAATGTTGAATGTGTCATTAGGCTTGTAGATAGTGTATCAGTGGTACTGCAGTTATGAAACCAGGTTGTGTGTGAATGAACAGATGTTCACATGCTGCTAATGGCTAATGGTAGTATATACAGTATGATTAAAAATTATAACAGCTTTCTGCTGGTGGTAGTAATTGGTCAGAAAGTAATTGTATTGGCAAAGAATAGAAAAATGTAAATCAATAGGTAAATATTTAGCTATGTTAAAGGGTGTCTGACTATCATCCCATACGCCCGTCCTCCTGTGTGGCCGGGGGTTTGATTCCCTGCCACGACTCTTTCTGTCCTGGGAACCCTCTCTCTCTACTATCTCTACTCTCTCTCTACTATATCTCTCTACTATCTCTACTCTCTCTCTACTATCTCTACTCTATCTCTACTATCTCTACTCTCTCTCTACTATATCTCTCTACTATCTCTACTCTCTCTCTACTATCTCTACTCTATCTCTACTATCTCTACTCTCTCTCTACTATCTCTACTCTCTCTCTACTATATCTCTCTACTATCTCTACTCTATCTCTACTATCTATACTCTCTCTCTACTATCTCTACTCTCTCTCTACTATCTCTCTACTATCTCTACTATATCTCTACTCTCACCCTCTTACCTTTCTCCATCAGAATAAATTGATAAAATATATGAGGGCTTCCCTCATATATCTTGATACACACACACACACACACACACACACACACACACACACACACACACACACACTCACACACACACACACACACACACACACACACACACACACACACACTCACACTCACACTCACACTCACACTCACACACACACACACTCACACACACACACACACACACACACACACACACACACACACACACACACACACACACACACACACACACACACACACACACACACAAACACACACACACACACACACACACACACAGAAAACATGTAAATACCATTATAGCAAATGCTATTCATTGGTTCAATTACAAAATATTCTACCATAAAAATGCAGAGAGAGGTTTATAAATTGCAAATACAGTACTACGGCAAGTAAAGCTAATTACACGAAGGAGAATATCCGTCGTTAAACAGGCCCGGCTCAGCGCATCTTCCCCCTCCAGTCCTCCTCTTCCAGGTACAGGGACCTTTCTGCTGTGTGGCCTTGTTGCCTGATGACAGAGGCAGCGCTTCGGTTGTCTCTGACAGCGCTACGTCCACAATGACTGATCACTCTCAATAGCAATCAATGGAGGAAGTAGTGACTACAAACCCCCCCTGGCGACGGGAGAAAATGCGATGATGAAGAGCAGATAACTCATACATTACACTTCTCCATTGATTAGCCATTATTTTCCCTCCAATGACAAAAGGCTTGAACAAGCGCTACTGAAGGCCGTGATTTATTTACTCACTGCTAGGGTTGTTATGAGCGTCATCATACTGAATGACAGAATTATTGTACGGACACCTATTCACATGTAAAACACAATCCTTTTCTTTACCCCCTTTAGCCCTTTAGGCTGTGTTATTGATACAACACTGCGTGAGCGTCGACATAAATCAAAAGGCAATACGATATTCAGTTTCACATAATGCTACATGAATTACCTCGGTACGGCGTATTTCAAATGGCAGGCATTGAGATTTTATCATATAATTTTAACTATAGTGGAAAGGGAAAAGATGCATGAAATTTACACCACATGCAATTTAAAAAAAAAAGTGTTATATAAAAATGTGTGCTATATTACTGTACTTATACTTGGCAATGTATTTACAGGGTCCATGACATGCTAACACAAAGTTTTGGATTTAATTTAAAGCAGATTCTTTAAAAAAAACTAACAGTATTAATTGTAGTAGTAGTAGAATAGTTTTAGTATCATGCCGTTCATATTTTGATCAGTATAATGTATGCAGTCAGTACATGCAGGAAGAAGTTATAAAATATCTCCTGTCTGTAATTAAGCCTCAGCCTGTCATACCTTCCTATTATACCATTATTAGCATAATTTATAGGGAGATGAAAACGCTAGAGTTTTGGGTTTCATCTACGTTGTCACAGCTAGGCACAGACACTTCCCCGTGCGCCTCCTACCACTCCATCTTTAATAATTGTCACCTTTTAGAGTTCCTTCTTCATCAGACGCTGTGATGCCGAGCAATGGTTTGGCCTTCACGCCGGAGATTTACGACATAACACGCCGACTTAGTCAATTGACGTGAGGGGCGCGAGGCAGGTCCACCCAAGCGCCGATCTGACTGGGCGGTGCCTTTCCTGGAAGGCCTAATTAATCACGCTTGTTCTCGGAGGGGAAAAGGTGTCACACATTGGGTGTCATTAGAAGAGTTCTTGCTTTATGTGCGTTTAATTTTAAAATCAGAATCTGGGTGTTGGCAATCTCACCTTTTTAAAGATGTGACCAAAGGTATAATTTGTTTATGTAGCCCCCCAAGCTTTCTTTCATGGCTTCTACCAAGGCTGCTGTCGATCATACCTTTGGACCTCGTTGTGATTTAATCTTGTGTAGCTGAATCTTTCACTTTGGCCCTTGATACAAGACAAGTTAATTGCATCTAGGTTTAATCCGTCTTCCCAGATGCTCCATAGGTAAGGGCCACAAGGTAATGAAACATGTGTTACGGTGTTTGCTCTGGTCAGAACGCTGGGGTTTTGGAATATCTGACTTATAAATATAAATTCTGTTTCATTTTTACGCTCCCCCCACACCTCCCAATATATGTGTACTACAATCTTCCTTTTCAAAAGATTACACTCTGACCTACTTATATATATCAATCTATTGATACTCGTTTGAGAAGCCTCAGCTATTTCCATTATCGGATCTGTTGTGATGATCCACAGCCTCGATGAGGCGTGGAATAAGAATGTTTCTCATTCTGATATGGTTCTGAGCAAGATGCCCATGACCCCCAGAGAGACAGCACAGTATAGTACATTTTAGACAAGAGGAAAGCTTCTCTCGGCCCTGTATTGAATCACTGTGGATGATCACAATCCAGTAGTTTTCCTCCTTTAAATGCAAAGCCAATTCATTCAGCTACTGGACAAGGCTCAGATTTCTGAATTGGCTATATATACACCCCTGGACAGATTGAGGCACTGTACACTTTAGTTTTTTAGGGGGGGCGGGGGGGGGGGGGCGGTTATGATGCTTCCCACAGTTATGCATTTTATGTGACTCTTCCCTTGCCTTTAACAAAAATATAATTGTATGACCCTCCCCATGAGTACGGCGTGAAATGGGAAACCGGTGTACCCCCCAATTTACATGTGTATTTCAATATATAAAGAATGAATAAATCTAAATGTTTATGAAAGATACCAGTTGGTCAATAAATGTTTTGTCTTCCCCTTAAGCTAATGAGTAATACCTGTTACCATTTAACTTGATTCAATACCTGTTCAATAAACTGCCTTAGGGTTTAGAACAATTAATTAAATAACAACTGCAATGTTACTCAAACTGTACAGCTGCTGCAGCACTGTTTAAGGGCAAGATAGTTAACCGCTAAAACTTTGCAAATAAAAACATTTAATTGTATCTTTCTGCATACCTCCAACAATACATTTATCTCTCCAAGCACTCAGAGAAAATGTCAGGTTTTTTAAACCCAGACTAAAGCACTAGATCAACAGCTCAATCAAACTTAATAAGGAGAGGTTTGGCCAAAACCCACTGAACCCACTGAACCCACAGGATCGGAGCCAGTCGGCCTATTTATAAAGCGCTTCAGAATAGGAGTGCTGAGCTGTAGTAAAGTTTCCTCTATTGGTACACTAACTTCATCCATTATTATGAGCTAAAAGACAAAGCAGGTGCTAACTCAATCACTCCTACTCAGATGTTGTATGCATGTTGAGCTGCAAATGACTGTTAGGTAGTTTGATCTGGGAAGAATAGCTGCAACTTGCCTTTAACTTGCTTGTGCGAATACTCTGCTTTGTGTAGTCCCAAATCATGTGACAATTCAATATCCGCAAAATCTTAGAATCATACGGGGGACAAAATAAATGTTTTTTCCACCTCTTTCACTAAAGAACACCAAGATGTTCTTTGACAAAAAAGCTTTTAATATCCGAGACAATGACTAAATGAAAACTCAATTTCCTAAACTTGCCAATCTGTTGTTGGTAAAGATTCAAAAAAAAATATATATATTTGCATTTAATGATGAATCTAACTCTTACTGTTTTAATTTGATGCAATAAGTATATAGTTATAGTGTGCAACATCCTGTGGCTCTCGGTATATGAAATACTTAATACATCAGTATAATGTGTAGTTGGGAAGGTATTATGAAGCTGAAGCAGTCGAGGAGGGAGGGGACAGAGTTAACTTCACTGTGGAGCATAGGGTTTCAAGAATAGCCTTATTCGATGGTATTTGTGCAATCTGTGCAAATAATTCTCACATTAACACAGCGCTATTTCTCCCCCGATGCTTTAATTCACAAAATGCAATCTGATGAACAGAAAAGTATTGTAAATTGAGTATTTGTAAATTGACTGTGATATTCTGCATTGTTTTTCAGTCATTCGTGCTAATACAGCATAACAATTAATGTCAATATCTAGATGAGAATGAAGGAGAATAGACTGTGATTAACACGGACACAGCTTTTCAAAAATAAATATAAACAGATTTGAAAGGTGCACCCTTATGGAAATGTAATATACTGCAGTATATTTTAAATATATTGTGAAGATAATTTTGATATATTTACAATATACTGCAGTATATTTTAAATATATTGTGAAGATAATTTGATATATTTACAATATACTGCAGTATATTCTTTTTCCATAAGGGCACTGCATTCACCAGCTACCTATTAAAGCTGTAGACTTACAGTATTACAGGAGACCATCATCACCGCTGTGAAGTCCATCCTAAACAACCACAGAAACAGCGCTCTCCATTGTTTACCACTTTTAGGTTAAAGCAGCCAAGACAAGCCAGATTTGTGTTTGAAACAAACTTTGTGCTTAAGAGGTAATTGGGTTTGGCTTTTTGCAGCTTGAAGTGGCCTGGCCCAAGTATGACAATGTTCTAATAAATACATTTTTTGTCATGTCGAGCCATATTCTGTTCTTTGAATCACATATAATCCTGAAATTATCTCTCTGGGGCCGCGCCTACAATTAAGATGTGTGCAACAAGTAAAACAGACATAGGCATAAACCAGAAAAGTAGTCACAGCCCCTTGCCATTGTCCATTCTGATTCCTGTTCTCAGTTAAAGGCGATGTCTGTTCCACAGCTACGGCCGGCTGGTGTAGGTTTAGTGTCATCAATGATCCATAGCCCTCCAGGTAAAAGGTGATATAGCAGCTCAATTTACCATCTGGTGTGGGTTCGGGGTTTTATTGAATGGTCCTTATAATGACTGCGACTAAATCAAAATATACTCCCTCTAAAAGCTTTATCCACGGTATATTTTTTTTCCTGACTGATGCTTTGGATAGGAGAGAAAACATAACAATAACTTGCCCTTCTGTACGCAGGAAGAAGCCTGCCTTCATTCAACTAAAACCTAATAGATGAAATGCTTATGTGCAAGAAACATGTACTGTGCTGTAGGCCTACTGTACGAAGATTTTGAGTCAAAATAACCAAGTGTCTTTAGAATGGGATGTGAAAATTCCGATGCATATTTGATGCCCTGTGTGAGTTACTGGGGCACAATATAACCTTCTCTTCATCTCCCGAGGTGTGTCACAGGATGTGTCACTAATGTCAACGTTAAGAATAATTTCATCGAATGGTGCTCCTCAAATTTAAAATATACTTTTCAAACCCATGCATATAATTACTGGGTGAAAAAATGTAGATATATTTTAAACATATTTCTGAGTTTACTTACTGGTGTTGAATCTTGTTGAACGCAACTTTATTTCCCCCATGGTGATAAATGTTTTTATCACAAGCATTTATCTTCGGTGGCACAGATTTTCACTAGAAATATGAACTGTAATACAAATTAATTTATCAGAAAATCACCTTGAGCTCCCACAATTAAGTAAAAAGCACGATTCACACTACTTAATACCTCTTAGCATTCATAAATTGTAACTGCAATATCCAAGTAATGCCAAAAAAGCTTATTAAGGTTTAAATTAAAATATATGTGGGGATAAACATTATGCTTCCTAATTGGTACAAAGCCAATCATACTTTTTGCTTCATGTGAAAAAGCTACCGTGATTTTATTGACCGATCTTTGATCCAGAAGATTAAAGAAAGCCCTGTGTTAGCTGCAGAAATCAGAACACTCAGGGGTCAATGGGCTTACTGCCACTGAGGCAAGAAAGAGAATCATTCCACAGGGAGAGCAGCAGGCTTAGCATTCTTACAGGGATCTCCCAGCCCACATGTTCCTACTGCCTCTGCAGTATAAACACATACACGCACGCACACACACACGCGCGCGCACGCACGCACGCACGCACGCACGCACGCACGCACACACGCACGCACACACACGCGCACGCACGCACGCACGCACATACATTGTCACAGTGCTTTAAAACTCATCCACGCTATTTAACAAGGTTACCTGGACCAAAGGCTTGTTCTGCAATGGATGAGTTTATCCAAATAGAAAAAAAAAATAGAAATAGCCCCATTATTATTTCTATTTCCTCACAGTTGCCCCCCCCCCCCCCCCCCCCATGAAGTCATGGAACTAACACAGTCATCTGTCTGATAAATAAGTAAGATCTTACTTTGTTATACTGCGGTTCAACATTCCATGCCTGGCTCTTTTACAGAAACAACTTTCCCTCCAAAACCACTGGAGAATTCATATATTGGGAACAAAATTACAGAATGTTAATATAATCACTGCAGGACTGTCGAATCCTGCCAGGGGTACAACTGCGGACAAGGACTGGCATTTCAGGCTCAATGACAGAAAACCACTAATGGTCCAAGTGCTTGCCTACACTTCATCTCTCAGTGACATTGTATATACCACGGGCAAACTGATTGATGACACTTCAGTCATTTTTCTACTTTGTTGATTTGATTATGAAGATCCTTCATAATTGTACAGTGCTCAGTGTGATATTTAATTGCAGGGCGTCACCATTCAAACCACATGTAACCTACATATTTGAAGGCACTGGCAGTTATAAGCTTTTGTCCCATACATTTGCATCTGTGTCTGAGCCCGGCCATTTCACTGCCATTTTCCAGTTCAAACAACATAAATATACATATTTAGGTTCATAGACAGGTAGTAGTTAGGTGCATAAATGCAAACAGGACTGTATTCAATCAACATTTGTCCTTCGAATACAAATAAATGTATTTTTCCCTCTCAGTTTGGTAGAGCTCAGCAATTACAAAAAATAACTCGCCAAACTTAAATGTTAAGGACAAAAGTAGAATCCAGGCTATTATGAGTTAGCTGGTTTTCTCAGGAGAGCAGTAGACTGGTAACACTGGTACCATGTGACCTCTGCACATCCCTTAGCCCACATACACATTCATGCACATTTTCAAAAATAACTACTTCAATAGTTCATAGATACTGTAGCCAAAAGAAGGACATTCACATAAACAGATACAGTCTTCCACAATGTGCTCTGGTCAAGTTGATAAACAAGTCAAATAACAATAGAAACTATAAAAAAAACAAGCTGAATTGATCTTCCACCTTGCACTCACCACTGTTCTGTCAAAGCCTAGTCCAGCATTCACCTCAGCTAGCATACAATTCAATAGGAGACAGCTGAAAGACTGAAAGAGTTCAAATGGAATGTGTGAGACTCTAATGACTAATGAAGTATCATACAGATAACTGAGGATTAGCGCTAATAAAAAAAAAAAAAAGATTTTACATTGCCAAAAGATTTCTTCCCTCTGTAAATTTAAAGTGAGGTGCAGAGACACTGTGGGACTGTACTAACTTTGTCCTCAGAGGGTGCATTAGCTATCAACGTGAGGAATACCAACAGAGGGATGAAATTGTAAACAGTTTTCATTCTTGACCATGAGAAAGCTCAAAATCATGAAACGCTGACAAAAAGTGTTAATCATATCCACAAGATGATATTGTGGGGGAACATCCTGTGGAATGTAGCCATTTGAGGTCAGAAGTCCAAATGTTTACACTCACCATGTTTTCTAGCAGACAACTGTGGTATAGCAGATAAGCAGTTGTGATGTTTGCTTACACTTCAGGCTAAGAAATGCATTGAATCAACATTAACCCTCATGTGGTATCCATGTGGTATTGCTAAAAGAAAAATTATACAATTAATAATTTTTTCAACCTGAAACTCCATGGCCTTGACTTATTTTCTGTGAAGAACATACTGTAGGTAAAAGAACACAGGTGAAGGTGAAAACAGACAGGTCATGGTAAATATGAAAACAAAGGTGACTTCACTTCTTGTCACACTACCTTCATCTCTAATTTGCTCTCACACCTGTGCAGACACGTGTACATCCATGAACACATTTATTATTTTTTGTCGGATTTTCAGTGTATTTCATAGATTGAACACACAACCCTCTCCACCATGTTATAGACAACATTGCATATGCAAAACCAATAACATGACAAATGATTGGTCATGGTAATTGTTTTGCACCAATCATTGGCTGTGTTATTAGTTTTTTTTAATTTGGACTAACATACCCCCAACTGTAGCTCTCCTCCAAAATGACCAAACGGGCTCATGAAAAACCATGATGAAAATGGCACTTCTCCAGACAATAGAGCCCTAAGAGTCTGTTTGTAATATTCAGAACATTTCTACTCAGAAATATCAAAAAAATCATGAATATTTTAAAAATAATTTTTAATTATTAAAATTTTGTATTTCTATTAGAAATCAAGTAGTAATTGTATTTAAGTTACAATTACAATAAATAATGTTTGATACTGTATTTTAAAGGTGCACTATGCAGGATTTACGTTAGGTAACTAGGTGGCTGAACTCAGGTACCCTTTGAATCAAATATAACAATGTAATATTATGTTGTATTTCAGAAAACAAATAATATGTGTATAGAAATATCTTCATGAAAAAGTAATTTACTTTACAATGGTATTAGCTAGCTATGATAGACCAGATATGTTCTGCATAATGTTAGGCTACTTATGCCACACATGATGCCGTCTATACATCCCAGTTCTAAATTAATGTTCAGAATAACGTTAGCCAAACACTGAACAAGCACACTATTTTTTCTGCCAGACATTTAGGGCACTGAGCCGGCTGAATTTCTCACTGCCATTGTTTAAAACAGGAAGCGGGCCTGAGATCACAAGCTTGCAAATGGGTTTCATACAGTTATAGGCCTATAATGAAATAAAATAATTCTTTAAATCTTCTGATTTTCCCAACCTGGTGTAATATCTGCCCACATTAATGATTACAGCTTCGGAGTGTTTTCTATTGATCGCGGGAGTTTGATGTTGTAGCGGGAGCTTGATGTTGTAGCGGGAGCTTGATGTTGTAGCGGGAGCTTAATGTTGTAGCCTATGTCATCCAGTCTCGCAGGAAAACAGTAGGCTACACGTTAAATTCCTTTAAACCACTGACAACATTTACTTTGCAAACACAGAATCCCCAATTACAACTGCGTTCATCGGAGACGGCAGTAACAATGAGCCAGATACATGCTTTTTATCCAAAGCGACGTAGCCTACAGGATATGAATGCATAGGCTACAGTATGAAGCAGGGGTCGATGTTGGGGAGCCGGGGACTTCAAAACGATTTAAAAAGTGTTCAGTTAATTATTATAACACTGCGCAATTACTGCATGTTGCTAAAAATGTTATATTCATTTTATCTTCGCTTGACATTTTTTGCGTTGTTTCTTGCCCGTACTATATAATCTCTGCCTCAAGAGAGGGGAGTAGGTGGAGTTTAGAATGAAGGAGGATACTTTTTTGACTGTAAACACAGGACCACAGCAAGGCAAAAAATTCTGCATATTGCACCTTTAAGCTTTTGTACGGAAATAAATCAATTGCATTAATTTACATTTTTATCATAAATGGCATCATAAATTATTTTCTTTCTACTGCTTGGGAGTTTTTAAATAATAAACCAAAAAGGATACAGAGAAAGTTGTATTAAGTGCAGCAAAAGTGGATTTGTAAAGAACATTATTTTTTTCAGTCTTTGAGATAGTGGACAGTGAGTTAAGCATATGAGTTCTATGAGATTATGATGAATGATACATCCATTATTCACACAACATAAATGCATGCAATATTTAAAGTAGTGAAAAAGTAATTTGCATCCAATATGTAGGCAAAGACGCATTTATGAGTACATTAAGATGCATTTATGAGTACATTAAGCTGGGAGCATTAACCAAGAAGTACTGTAAGACCTTCAGAGATTTTTTTTTTCTGTGCAGTGTTATGTTTTTTTATTTGTTTTATTTTATTTAGGTATCGTCACAATAATATTGTAGGGAAGATAAGAACTGCAATAAGTGTTTTGTAGTTATAGAACTGTTGACTTGATCTGCCTTAAAGTGGAATATAAGCTTCGTGGAAATGAGCTTAGGCAGTCACCTTATCTTCTCCCAGCAGGCATACAGCTCCTGCTATCAAATCTCTGTAAAAAATGGTTAAACACTTTTGGTGTTAAAACCAAAACGATTTGATCGTGAGAACACATGTCAAAGACAGAAACAGACGGGGTCAACTGCTGTTACTAAACGGAGACGGAAACCTTCTCCCTCTCACATTACACCACCTCAACCCCCTCAAAATCCATCATGTATTATATTGGTAACCAAAAGCACAATAAATGATGTGATACTTTATGTTCTCTCAACAGAGAAAACTACCGTTATTCCCTTTTCTTTGCCCGTTACTTTAACGTCTTTTCTCCAGGTGATCAGCTGCGCTCTCCAGCCTAGTGCTGAAGCCTCTCAATATCATTCGGTCGGATGCTTTCATTTTCATCCTCCCAGTGTGCTAAAGCTCAACCCCGGCCATCCCTCGTGTGTTTAAACCAGCTTAGAAGCTCATATACCACACTGATTTCCTTGTAGGCCTCTACGTCCTCCAAAAGTGATCACCTCTTGCTGTCGCCCCCCCCCCCCCCCCAGGATTAAACAGGGGCACGGCGCTTCTCTTTCGCTGCATTGCCTATACCTTTGTAGTCAATAAAAGACTAACTAGAAAAGAATGAGGCGATGGGAGAATCAATCTTCCGGAAGCCTCCCCACAGTTTTCTCATCATTCCTTGTGTCGGGAGTCATCTCGGACTGTAAAATGAAAACCAAAACTCAGTGTGTGAGATGCTTTTTTTTTATATCCCTCCACAGGTTCTATGACTGAAAAAAAACCCCATCTTTGGCCCTGTGAGAGAACGGATAAGATGTGATTTAGGTGGTAATCACCCACACAATGGAGTTTATAAATTAATTATATACTTTTAAAACAGCGACAACAACCAAAACATTACCAAATATGCTACATATAGGTAAACCAATATGTGTGAACATCGTTAGCAATTAACAATGGAGACCCGTTAGCAATAACAAAGACCTGGAAATTATGCACAGGTGGGTAAAACTTAACATTTGAATAGGTTAAAATAAACAATGTAAAAAATATGTAATCGTGAAAAACAAATGATCAAAATGAGGGGCCATTCTAAAGCTGGGCTCGCAGAACTAAACCGTAACTACTGTATTTAATTCAAAATGTGTGCAAAAAGGAATTGAAGCACTGTTCCTTTAAGGGTCCTCCACCCAACGCCACCCAATTAAGATTCAGACACTATCCCATCAGGTTCCCACATTTGTTTTGTCTCTGAGATGCTTCATTTGGAATATGCTGATGGGGTGAGAGGAATGTGGGGAGCAGAACACTCAGCACTATTGTATTCTAATCAATAATTACACTTACTGCTGACACACAACTGGGTTCTGTAGTCCACCCGTCACATTACATAAAATTAACCCAATTCTGTGTATGAGTGCAGGATGCTCAAACAGAAGGCTGTCTGCGGTCTGACTTTAGACTGCATGATTCGGTGTTACATTTTACAAGCTGCTATTTTAAAAATCTATTCCGCAGTATTTAATATCAATTATTATTACTTTTGCGCTAAATATTTTACGTTGTTATTCTTTATTTCAAGTAAAGAACGAAAACAGACAATGAAGGATGCACATTCTATAGAACACTCTTTCTATGTGTAATCAGTGCATATTAATATAATGTCATGAAAGGTTAATGTGAGAACTCTTTTAAATGATCATTTAAAAGATGAGATCTTTAACTGTCAATGTTGAGAGAGACAGACAGACTGGCAGACAGATGGGTAGACATGTTCTTGTTTTAATGTTGTGCTTTTAATACTTAAAGTAATGGTTCAAGTCTACAAAGTCAAAGATTTGATTGTCTAAAACTATACATATTTGATTTGATGTCATCTCTCATTGTTCATCCATTGAAATGCAAAAAACGACACTATTTAGTGGCACAATTTTGTAAGCATATAGGTAGACTTTTTACTTTCGTCGACATAATCAGTTTGGAAATGCTAAGATGAAATAATCAGTATGGAAATTATTTTTCTCTGTGACACCCTCTGGGCTTTGAAAAAGGATGACAAAGTTTGAAATGAAACAAATGTGACATCTTACAGGACAAAAATGAATTCTCTCCTATCTTTTGGAGTTTTGACTCATAAAGCCATGGGGTCACTGAATCGAATCATCAACTCACAGCACAGAATGAATGGAGGGGAGTTCACAGGCTGGTCACTCATTAGATAAAATAATAAAATAAATAAATAACGGCTAGCCATCAGCCATGCTTTCTCCATCAATGCACTGTTCTGAATTGTACATGTGAAATGGTAACAATATAAATGAAAAGGAATAATACGGTTTGAGACAGCCACAGTATCTCAATTCCACTCCTTATAATTGACTAGATACATGGAACACAAAGTAGAAACCATTACAAGCAGCGTTTCCATTAAATAACCTTTTTTTTTTGTTGCATTTGAAAGCTTGACTATATGGCATTACAGAAGTAGACCTGGCCTGCTTGGTTCCTAATGTATGACTATTTCATATCAGGGGATGAAGCCGTCTGTTCTGATGATTGACACAAGCCCACATTAAGAGGAGGTTTTTAGAAATGAGTCCGTTGAGACCAGGAGGAGGAACGGTGGAGAAGGGAGCGACGGACTCGGAGAGGAGCAGAGCCTTTTTAACCCCACTCATTGGTATTCCAATGTGCAAGCGGCAAGCAGCTCTTTAAATGGCTGAGATGCCCAGACCGGCAGCCCCTCGACACAGCGCAGCATAGACAGATCCCATAGAGAACCGCCAACAATATGCAGCTCAGAATACAGAAATTAAAATAGGCCCAATTAATAATCACATACTTAGTTCATATTTTATACGGGGCGCAGTGCTCGGCTGAACAAAGTCACCAGGAAAGAGACTTTCTTCTGCCATTGTGCTTCAGCTATACTTTAACATTTTGAACTTTGTAATATATATATACTCTTTCCCCTTCAAGTTTTAGCTTGGCTCATGTTAATGATCTGTGACGGGAGACTGCTTTCCCAGCCTTCTTTTTCACCATAGACAGGTAGTGTTAAAACTACATTATGAAGTGACCAAGGACCTAATAATTTTGTCCTGTGTTGGAATGCCCCAAACTCTGACAGGCATATTTAACGACTTGAGGAAGGGGGTGAGGTATCTCACTAGCCTTTTCATAACAAAGATCTGAAATTAATCTTAATCGGAGATTATTATTTTGAGATTTACATTATAATGTTGACAACAACACTGAAGCCTTCTCTCCAATAGTTTGAGCTCAAGTGGAGCTGGGCATTTTTAAATTGTAGGTAGAGATAAAACGTTTAATGTAATCTTAAATAATACTGAAAATGAATGGGACAGTGGGTAAAAATAAATAGATTCATGGTGTATTTGGCAAAAACATGTTTCTTTTTATTCATAATTGCATGTATTTTCATTTGATATATATATGTTGTATTTTACTGAGAAACATGCTGCATATTACATACTTTTTTCATTGCACACAATTGCCTTGCATTGTGTATTTGCCTTGCATTGTGTAGTTGCGATGTAAGGCTCTTTGATATTAATAAGTATGCTTGTCAACTCAAAGCCAGAAATGAACATTTTAGTGATTTTGACATGTTCATTTAAAGTCGTTAATCAGATGTATATATGCAAAGCAGGTTCCCATGGGCTCTCTTTGAAATGCAAATAAAGAGTGCAAATGAAGGTGGTGCAGACGGGGGGGTTTTGATGCACCAAAATAAGAAAAAAAAGAAAAATAAATCACCAAGGTGTGAGGCAGTTCATGTCTGCAGAGATACAAGGAGACAGCTTGTGTGTTCCTTCAGTCCTCACTTACCACATTTTATTGCAATTTGTTAATAATTCAGCTCTGAAATTTGATTCTATTTCATTGTTCTTGTTATGCTGGGACTATTAAATTCCAAAAATAGAAAAAGGAATTTTGAATATGTGTGAAACTGTATTGGCATGTTATTTGTGTAGCAACATTATTGCTAACAGCGGTCAATATCATGATTATTCTTCACATCAAAGTCTGCATTGTGTATTTATCATTATGCAATAACCTTTACCTTTATGTGAAAAAATAACTACTGTTCAGTTTTATATTCATGCATAGAATGGGTTTAGATAACTGGTCACCAGTTTATCAGATTGATTGAGGTCAGGGTATCCATAAGTACATTTTGCATTTCTCCCATAATATGATCTTGATATCAATAAGGAACACTGTTCCGCCATTCTGTTATGAAATCAGATCCAATATGTATTAAACGGAGGCACTGAGCCATGATGTCCCTGAGGTATTTCAGTGCTAGGCATAGATATTAATATTATGAATAAAAACAATACATTTTGTATAGATAAAACATTGCTGTGATGTCATTGGACAGATATTCATAGCAGGCAGGTATTCAATAATGAAGGGGAGAAAGAAAGTGAGAAAGAGTAGGTTGAAAGATGGAGGGTACGAGAGGGATGTTTGATAAAATAAAAAATTATTTGAGTTTGTGTAAAATGTAATATCATTAAGGGCTACTTCTTCTTCCATTTAATACCCAGCATGTGTTGCATCTAATTGAGGAAGTAGAGGTATTACAGTGCAATACTATTTAAAATTAATATAAAAACACATACCAGGCCGGGTTATAGGTGATGCGGACCTTAACCCGTAGTTAATCTTTGTTTTCACAGGGGCACTTGCAAAAACACTGTTGCAATGTATCCACTGTTCCTTACAGTAGGAAAAAAAAAATCTTTTAATTCAGTGCATCGTGGCTAAGATTTTTAAGAATGGTCAATGGAACTAGCCTTGATGTGTGTATATTTGATGTGTATTTCATATTTGATGTTCCCATCTGTATTTTGTGTGAAAATATGTGCATTCCAATGTAGACTCAATATTATTTCTTAATCTGTATTTTTTTGTGAGCGCTAAAATTAAACTTATGAATTCATCACAGAAAATAGACAAGAAAGAACAGGGAGCATTGCAGCTCATTAAATAAAAGAATAAAAGAAAAATGTTATGGTATGGCAAAGGACATAATAATGAAAAAACCAATGCTTATTAAAGATATTTCAAATCTGCCTT
Source organism: Synaphobranchus kaupii (assembly GCA_029718625.1). Taxonomy (NCBI): domain Eukaryota; kingdom Metazoa; phylum Chordata; class Actinopteri; order Anguilliformes; family Synaphobranchidae; genus Synaphobranchus; species Synaphobranchus kaupii. Next base: position 61,095,664 of record CM056384.1, on the reverse strand, counting down.
TATTTGTTATATCTATCCATTGTATACCATTAAAAAGTCATATTTAAAAATTTAAGGAGGTTGTCTTGGATTTTTCAAAAGTGTACGTACCATCTTGTGAATCTATGGAGTGGAAAGCACGTTTAATTCCTGTTCAATGCCTTCTTATTAACTAACTGTAAATAGCCGTCAGACATGTTTGTAACAGTCTATGTAAAGAATAATTGTATATCATTGTTCACTGCAATTACTTCTTGAGTATATTTTTCAGAGCTTGAAAATGTAATTAAATAAGCAATTTAACAATCAAATGAGTTACTGGTTGACCAGAGCTTGAACGGAGAGTTATTTTTCCTTCGAAAATGTAGGCAGAAGACTGAGCAGTTTAAACACTGTGGAGTCACTCTAGCCTTTTAGCTCTTTGTGTGACACTTAACCAAATTCAGGCGCATTAGCTCTGTCCTGACTTCACTGTCAATTCACATGCAACATCCACTGTTCTCCTTATTAAAATTTTACAGGTCAAAAACCTAAAGGCACTTAAAGAAATGTTCTTTTTCATTGCATGTGACAAAAAGAGTAGGTCAATCCATGGTGTAATGGCACAGTAATTAGAGACTTTGTACTTGATAAGGTGTGACTTTAAATCAATGTTTGGCTAATTAATCAATATTCTAATCATTAGACCTTTTAATGAGTATTTCTTCTAATTCCCTCCAATCCCCCTGCCAGGTCAACTTGCACTACCATTATTATCTAAGAGTCAGATTTTACCACGGTGAGATTGTGTTATCGCGGCAATTCGAAAGTGTGCTAGAGCACGGCTAATAGCATAATCTCCGTGCCATCAAAGAGTTTTCATTTTGAAGTGGTTGCTTTCATACCTGCCTGACAATCACATTTCTTATAAATTGCCTGGGAATATATACCATATATTCCCATCTATACCATATATACTTCTCTCTGTAAACCCGTCAGAATACGTCTTAGGTACACTCCTACTCTGTCGTTAGAGTTTAATGTGAACACATGAATTATATACATTGGCATTTTGTGATAATTAAAATAACTTTTATGACTCACCTGTCTTTTTTTCAATTAATTAAATGGAAAAAAATAACAGTTAAAGTCCATTGAAACTGATACTTTATTAAAACACAGACCTGGGTGTTATCCACACATAATTGTACACCTGGGTGCTGTCAGGCCTAGGGCTGCCAGCCAGAGAAAATCTTGCCCCTGGTGTCCAATTATGTGGGTAGTACAGAGAAAAAAAATCTTTTAATGTGTTTATGAGAAGTCTCACTTTTCTGAATGAAAAAAGCTCTGACATTGTGGGGTGATAAGTCTATTTGGATGAATACCATTGAAACCTCAGGTAAAAAAAAAACTACTTTTGCTTCAGCTGTGTCTGTCCTATATGTTGACATGAGCTATACTTGTAATAGAGTATTGACACAATTCCATTCCTTCTTCCGTCCGTCCCTTTCTGCCTGTTTTCCCCCCTCACAAACTGAATTCAATCACTGTAATTTTATGCCAGAGGAAACTGTGAAAGCAGTGTTTTTCTGGAAGCCAGGATTACATGATGACGTTTCTTAAATTTGGTGTGAACGCTGTGATACTATGAACATTAGGGAACAATAACTGCAATAATATGACGCGACAATTAGTTTCACTAATCTACGAAATTACCATTACTTGTGAGATGCAAAGAACTGGCAATAGAATGTAGGCTGTCACAGTAGCCTATAGCTACAGTGCATGAGGGGAATTATAGTGCTCTGTATTTTCAGATATCGGGCACATCAGGATTCTTGAATTACAGTAAATTGTTATGTTTGCATATACTATGTGATGTTTACTTTGATATAATGTTGCTGATTCCATATGAATTAGTGTCTCAAAGTGAACTGTAATGTCAGCTACATGTTTATACTGTACATGCAACTAGTTGCACTTGAAACTTACGAGATATTTTGCAGCCCTAAATGGGCTGACCATGCGTAAGATCTGCAATGGGACTCATTTTGGGCTCAGCGTCAGTCAAAGTTGTGATAGGACAACTTCATCAATAGTCGACGGTGATTTTGATGACGGAGAAGCAGATTAGCTGCCCAAATTTTCATCAGGGGTCCTCGCCTCGTTCTCTCCTTTCCTCCACTCGCCATCTCCCCTCCTTTCCTCCACATACTTCTGGGTAGGAGACGAGTGGTAGTGGGGGAGTGGAGGAAAGGAGGAGAGGAGTGAAGAATATTGGGACTAGGGGTGTGCAGCGATGCCACTATTTATATCTGCATCTGTTGGAACATCAACATTATCTGTATCTGTACTTGGATAAAAAAACAGAAGTGGGTGGGACTTCGACTGGAAGTGATGTTACATATAGGAAATGTCATATTCAAATTAATTGCTATTGTAATTTATGAGTATTCACCACCCCCACCCCCCCGTCTTTTTTTCTTTTCAAAACCTTCAAAACTATATTCTGGACTTTATACTTATTTATCTAACCCCCGCACCCCGTGACTGGGGGACACTGAACAATCATTTTGGATACGAACTGGGAAAAAAACTGAGGTACAATATATAATCAACTCAGAATGAAAAGGCAGTTTTATAAAAACATGAAACCATTCCATACATTTGAATGAAAACTATTTCCACAATAACAAACCTTTCTGCCGGTTGTGATTTCATATTGTATGTTTTTTTGTTAGTTAATTTTTTTTACTATATGAACTTGGAACGTAACATACGCTAGTCTATCAATAGTATGCAGGAGACCTTCCTGATCTAGAGTATTAGGTTAGCAAAATATCTTTATAAACATTAAGTCACAGTTTGGTTTTATAATGCTGATTTTGATAGGGCATTTGTGTTAATCACTCCTGTTAGTGGCTATCTCAATGAATTAAATCTCTGGTAGATAGATTTGATCATTTAATTAATAAAATCACGTGTAAATTCAGCTCCGGGAAAATATTTCTCCCCTAAAATGATACTTTTTTAGGTACAGGCGAACCCCTTAACAGCTGCTTCATAATGGGGGCAGGTCTGCTGTGGGTTTCTGGGTTTCAAAGCAATGTGCATGTGTTTATTCACATTCCTGAGATTAATGAGAGAGAGAGAGAGAGAGAGAGAGAGAGAGAGAGAGAGAGAGAGAGAGCTGTCCATAACTGTCAGCTATGAAGGCCTGACTAAAACCTGGTAAAAGTTCAGAGGAATGTTTTGTGCTGTTAAACTTATTTTAACAGCGCTTAATAAAAAGTAACCTCAGGTCACACTAAGGTTTTTGAAACATGATGTGTTGGACAACATATTTAAGAGTTATAAGCCCAAAAAAACAGGTTTTGTTCACTTTCCTGGTCTGCTATCATTTCATTTCAGTTTAATTAACACTTTGGGCTTTATTTTAGGTCAGACTCAAAGCAAAAGCCCAAATGTGTGTCTTTTTTTCCATTAGATTCACTGAAGATAATTCACTAACTGTACTAATTTCAGTTCTCATAGAAATTGGTATGTGCAGTATAATAACTAGTCACTTAAGAGTGATTGAAAATTAACACACAGCAATAGATAACAATCCAAAACTAGATAATGATCAATAAAAACAATACTTTAAATGACTGCAATCACAATTCATTGAAGGTTTTCAGAAAAAAGAAAACTATTCAAAACATTTAACAGGAGAACCGTGGCTTAAATTATTAAATACTATCCAGCTTCCCTAATTTAGGATCTCTATAAAGCTCTCTATATGAGAACCCCCTCAGGCGTAAAAACTATATGGCAGATATTTACCATTATAAATACATTTTTAGAATATCTTTCATTTATCATGGTACAATATAAAACACCTTTTTTTACTTGACACGGAACATATTAAAGCAACAATGATTTTCTTATCATTGGTGAAATACGGCTTAGGTAGAGCAGAGAATTTGAGACCAGACAATTTGACAGAGGTTAATTATAATGACAGCACTTGAATGTAGCTAAATTGTTACTATGGTAACAAACTGATGAGTTAATCATGGATGCTGAGGATTTACAAATTTGTAATGGAAGAAATGTTTTTGTCTACAATGTAGTCAGATCCTTTGGTGAAGGAGTATTCATTTTTTTCAATCTTTCAAAGAACAAGCTAACATGTTGTGACAAACATAAAAGAGGAACTCCTTTAAGAACTCCTTTTTAACTTTTTGAATCATCACGTCCTGTCCTTTCAGTGAGGTTACATCTAAAATGGCAGAGTTAAATCAGAATTCACTGGAGCATACTGTATATCTGTGGTCTTTGAGCAGCTAAATCATTCAGAAAAAGGCAACACTCGATTTGACGAGGACACATACAATAGTTTGATCTATATAAATCCTAATTTATTTCCATTGTAGCACCTTTCCTGACAATGCTGCATACATTATAGCATTAGTTTATGATTAATATGTGCCATTGTCTTTTGTCTTCCTTCTTCCTAAGTCTTTTTTCCCCATGAAAAGAAAGTCTACACACAAAACAAAGAGCCGATAGTGGGAAATAAGCAGGAGCACGTGCAATATTAGGACCCGTGTGCACGGCACACTTTTCCCAGCATCAAGTAAAATTTAAATGCAGTCCTTTTTATCGTACATAATTAATACATTTGGTAAGTGCCACAATTATTACTCATTATTATGCTTATTACGAGCAAAATGTAAGGTGATATGCTGATGTAGAGCTCCTTGTGTTGTAGACTGTATTAATAATGATCCTGTGTATGGAATCAAGCTCAGAATAATGATGGGATTTGGAGTCTCTAGCTCGAGGCTACATCTACCTGAAACTACAAAGTAAAAAATGTAATCGTCACACGCTGTGCTGTCACAGATGTACTTTACGTTCAGAGAAGACCCGACCACGATTGCAGAGAAAAATCTACACCCAAAATAAATTTCTTTTCTCTGTGCTTTGAAGTCACCAGGTGGACTTGGAAAATGTGGACCAAGAAATTTCAGTATCACACTTTTATTATCACTGAAGGCTGCCATTAACCTGGAAAACAAGTTTGTTTGAATTAACCTGCAGGGTCAATGAGCAATAGAGCCATACAATACAAAAAACAATACAGGAGAAAGATGGTTTAAAGGAAATCAAAGGAATATACTGTATAATTCAGTCACGGTTGAAAATATTCTTCTATAATTAATATTCTTCTACATGACTATGTTTTATTCATGGAATATACTATGGCAGTTGGCATGTTTGAAACTGATTAAAAATGTTCTAAAAGGACACAAATTGTCTAGTTTTTATGTTTTTCCCCCTACTTTTGGAAAAGTACTACTTTTAGTTATATTTAGCAGCTGTTTTCACGGCTGTAGCCTCTTCTATCAATACAGGAGAGCACAGACAAGCACGTGCCTTCCTCAGAAATTAGTCATGTCAAGACACTGCTTCTTTTCACACTGCAGGCTACCATTTGAGCTTGCAAAGGCATTAGTTGGAGGAAAACAAGTGCGCAGCCTGAGTTATTTGACATTGAAACCAGTCCACATTTGATACTCTACCATGGGGCTCATTCACATAGCCTACTGGAACTTTGCTCATTTATGTGGTGAGCTAGCTGCTAGTTCACTCTTAATGTGTGGATTGATATAGTGGTGCAACTAGCTAGCAAGCTAGATAACGTTCACAATTGTGTGAGCAAGTGTTAACTTAAACTTAAGATAAAATTATTGCAGGGAGTGCAGGGAGTTTTTACCTCATTTTCTGTTTGGGGGTTCAGGCCTGGTTTTTGCCCAATTCTCCTTCTGTTTCTCTGTACAGCGTCTTTGCGACAGTTCTCCGTAAAAAGCGCTATACAAAATAAATGGAATTGAATTGAAGACAGGCTACTTCACTGTAAGACTTGCCTTGAGAACTTATATTGTATAGAAATGTTATGTCAGCTAGTTAAAATTAATCTCTTCTTTAAATATCCATTTCAGATTTATTGCAGGTTTGAGACATCAAACTATTGTCCAAGGAAAATAACTGCAAACCTATTTAGTGTTCATTAGTTCACCACTGTCTGAGCAATATTGCTGCAGGAGCCATATGTGTATGTATACAGTGCCCACCAAAAGTATTGGCAACCCTGCTTCATATCTTTGGCTGTCTGGTAATACAGGATAGGCAGCTAACATTAATAATATGTGGTCAAATTGCTTGCTAGCTAGGTAATGTCTTACAGCGTCAAGGCAATTTTAATGTTGTCATTGAATGACAGTTGTTTCTAAACTACTAATATAGAGATCAACATCGTCTATAATAGCCTTTAATGTTAGCTATAGAGGTATAGTAATACCTCTGCTGCTACCAAATGGCATATATAATAAAAAAGGTTAGGAATCATGCCCTGGATACTTATGTCTCACGTCAGTGCGAAATATAAATACCTGCCCTATATAGTTACTGTTGTGAACTTTCGCTAGATAGCTAGCTACGTTAGCTAGTCAGACATCGTTGATTGTACAAACCCCATTGTCCACCCCTGCCCCCTTTGCTAAAAACCTCCACCAACAGAGAATGATGAACAGTCCCTGCATGTTGAGAGCAAGAATTAAATATTAGGCGAACACAAGCAAGGATTGCTCTTTTCATTTGGTGATTTTGATTGTCTTGGTTTATCCAATTAGCACTTATTATGGCATGGTTATTCTTAGTAGGAAGGCAAACAGTTAAAATTTCCACAAATTATGTTCTCACAACATGGAAATGCATTTTCAATCATTAATGTGAGTTGTTTTTTTCATTTTCATTTGAATTAGAATTATGGCGCAGGGAAATGCTGGCAGGTCAATGAAAAAGTAATTTCAGACATATTGCATTTCAGATTTTTAAAATGAATTTGGCACAAGCATTTGAAAAAGGAAATGCAAATGCAAATGCGTGCAGTTTTTCCCCACGATTTGCAGTTGTTTTTCTAGTTTTGCCAGAGATTTTCATCCATGTGAATGCCCTGAGTGTATTATGTTCTTTCTGCATTGTTGATCTAAATGTAAAAATTGTCCCACTAAATTTATGAATAAATGAAAAATGAAAGAAATGGCTTGTGTAGGACTATTAATCAAGGTCTTTTTCAAGCAGTAAAGTGCCACAGATAATGACTGAAGGAATATAACTGCATATTTTTCTGTTAAACATCCATCCATTTTTTCCTCCTGATTCTGTCAGAGAGTCAAATGTAACAATCCTGCATTTACGGGCCTTCATTTTCATTCTATCCCTGTGTGCTCAGACACCCCATCGCAGAGCAGTTGGTATGTCAAACTGCATCTTAACCAGGACTGATTAAACCGTTTCAAAAACTGACTAAACTAACTGACGAAACTGTTTTTAAAACTGACTAAACTAAACTGACTAAACTGTTTTTAAAACTGACTAAACTAACTGACTAAACTGTTTTTAAAACTGACTAAACTAAACTGACTAAACTGTTTTTAAAACTGACTAAACTAACTGACGAAACTGTTTGCAGCTCCTCTCTACTGAAGCAGAACTAAAATGTCGAAGTAATCAGCCGGCGGGGAACATGAGAAATTCTCCAGAAAACACTTTAACACTGCTGGAGCCCACCGCTCCTTCGGATTGGATTCAGGTACCTAATCCTACTCGGCAGCTCCCTCCCCTCCCTCCCTCCCTCTCCTGCTTCTATCTCATACAGAAGAGAGCCCAAGCCCCAGGGTGTCAGTGGGAGCAGTGAGACCTCAGCGTCTGACACCTGCTGGGCGCTATAAATATTTTTTTAAAAACTGTAGCTGCCATTGTTAGTTTGTGCCTCTTCTCAAATGCTGTGCCCTTCGCCTTTTTCACACACACTGTAATCCATCCGATACAATCGCCATTCGTGGTATTAAAACACTGTATCTAAATAACTTAAGCACCATTTCCCACTGGGTAAAATGAAAAAATGAACACTGCTGAGACTGCTGCTACAATCAGCTCTAGGCTATGCAGAGTGTGACTGTTAGGGTGTGGTACCTATGGTTGACTGTACTGGCTCCAGGATTGTGAAAATAATGCTTTGTTCAAGGTTTTTAGACAATTAATGAAAACCATTGTGTGTATTGGTGTCTGGCTGAATCAGAAAGCTAGAACCAGAACAGCGTGTCTGCATATTTAATGATACGATGAATAAGTTATAAAATGCATGAAACCACATTTGATGTAAATGATAATAGTTTTTAACATATGTTCAAATAAAACCAAGTTTGACTCCTTTGTTATCTGACCCAGGTCAAATTCCTTTTGCTACTTAGATTTACCTTGAGCAATTCAATGAATGCAGAGGTGTTCTGGCAAAACTCAGTACCGCAGTAGATGTCATCGGGGACAGAAGAGTTATGTTTAAGATCAGAGCAATATTGCTGCTATGAAGCAGGAGCCATATGTGTATGTATACAGTGCCCCACCAAAATTACCTGACAAATATGACTAGAAAAGGCTATAGAAATATACAGGTATGTTGTTTAATCTTTGAATTTTCGAGCCCTTTATGCAGACTTCCCGCAAGTCTGCAATCCTGCAGACTTTGCTGAGGGAATTACCCACAGTTCATAGCGTTTGTGGTGATAAAAATGGAAACGCAGCCGGAAGCGTCTCAAAAATTGTAAACAAACGACACATATGGGGGGGCAGAGTTCTTTCAGGGGGTACAAACCTAAAATTAAAAGTCCTAAAGTGGCAATTGTCATAAACATCTTTCATGCGAGACAGGCGTTGTCAAGGCAACATATAACATCACAAAGTTCTGTCCCATTCCTCATATTTGTACCACTTCGAGCCCGTGCACACTCATGCACTCACGCTGGGCGCGCATGTGACGTCACCCAAAGTCTGTGGGGGCTCAGGCCTCAGGGCTCAGGGCCAACATTGAGATTGGGCCCCATTCTCTGGACCTGCAGACTCGTGGACTCTAATGCGTGTTCTTGTGAAGTCCATGAGAGCTTAGAGCTGTCCCATTGTGAAAACAGCGTTTGTGGCAAGTGCTCTAATGCAGACTTTACACGCAATTTACCCGCACTTTTTGCAAGTCCGCATCAATGCCAACTTAATCGCCCCCGGAAACACGCCATTGAAGTCTGCAAGTCCACAGTCCATGAGTCCATGAGTCCATGAGTCCACAGTCCATGAGTCCATGAGTCCATGAGTCCATGAGTCCATGAATCCATGAGTCCACAGTCCATGAGTCCATGAGTCCATGAGTCCATGAGTCCACAGTCCATGAGTCCATGAGTCCATGAGTCCATGAGGGCTCAGTTTGGGATTCAGCCTCAGTCATCCGTCAACATGTGGAAGATCAGAAGTTTTTGACCTTCATAAATCAGGCAATGGCTATAGACAAACAGCTTAATGAATACCTATTTCCACCATTAGGGCAACATTTAAGAAGTTTAAAGTTTACCCTGCCTGGAAGAGGATGCAAGTGTAGTTTGCCAACATGCACCGTGAGAAGGATGGTTCGAGAGGCAAACATTTCTGAAAGGATCACAGTTGAGAAATGCAGAGAAAAGTCGGTTGCATCCTGAGTCACCAAGCCTCCGAAGGTACAATTAGATGCCACCTCTATGCCGACAAGCTATGTAGAAGGCTTGCCAGAAGAAAGCCTCTACTGTCATCATACCACAAATGTAAGTACCAGCAATTTGTTAAAAGTTACCAGAATTTAGATTGGAACCAGGTGCTATTGAGCTTTGGCAATACGTAGAAAAGGTGGATTTGGCGTAATTTGGCGTAAAGAGCCATTGTTACGCAGAAAAGAGCCTTATCCCCTCTGTGAAGAATGGTGGTGGATCTGTGATGTTGTGTGACTGTTTTTCCTCCAAAGCCCTTGGGAACATTGTTAAGATGCATGGCATCATGGACTCCTGTTTTACCCGTTCTTGGCTGACAGGTGTGATGGGGACTTGAATGTATTCATTGCGTATAGGAGTGCATATAGGGACAGCAGTCTTCATCTCAGCTGCAGGAGATTAAAACCAGGTGGGATAAACGTAATTTAAAGCGGCATTCCCCTTCGCTGAGAGACAGGTACAGTATGTGGTCCTTGACCGATGGACCATTTTATTATTATGCATTTTTGATAAACACAATAATAATATTTAACATTATTATATATGTTTATGCATGTTTTGTGCGCTGTGTGTGTAACAGACAGGAGGAGGATGTACTCACGTTGTGCCACACGCCTATGTAGACGACTATTACTATCTTAATGTTGCGCTGTTAAAATAACATTGAAACAACTGCGACATGACTGAAGACCAGGTTTGTGGTGGTTTTAGGGCAAACGCTTTCTGCTGCCTCAAAATAGAAATACGGCAAAAATTAGCCTGACCACACCTCATCTTAAGACCAACCGCCCAGTCAGGTGCAAGTTTACTTGCTATTTAAACAACGTGAGCGCTGGACGATAAAGTGACTGAGTCGGTCTGAAACTAGCATAGACACTTGCGTTTGGGTTACCGCCGCATAGCGCCGAGTGTGAGATAGAGCCCTTTGTGTTTTACTTGACATTTAGCTAGCCTAGCATACTCGATAGCCTACAGATACCAAACAAAAAATGGGAAAAAGTGTTCCAACACTGAAGGGCACTGGTGCTTCTATAATTATGAGGAAAGTAGTTTAATATGCAAGATTCAATTAACTTTCACATGGAAGAAAAATCTGACTTCCAGAAACTGGTATGGCATGGCACATACCTATAGGCCCTACGCCCGATTATGTGAATTTATGTTGGATATAAAGATAGGACCCGTAAAAAAACGATTGTGGCAGGACAGTCTTCTGCTTTCACTGAATCTCTCATCATGTTTTTAATCCAGCGCTATTCCTTATCCCCCCGTTTTTATTGTGTAAGCACAATTTATTTTTTGGATCCGTTTTTCCGTTGCTAACAAGTCAGCTTGTAAAACAGTAAAAGAAAAATGTCTATAAACAGACACACCTGGGCCCCCCCAGCATCTAATCACTTTCTGTCAAAGACACAAGAAACCAGGAGGTGAGGGGGTCAGTCGTAAAATCTTCATCGCACGGGCGGCTCACTAAAGGTGTTCACTATTAGTGCAGACCTGGCCTTGTAATTACAGTTTCATTATGTCACAGAGTGACCTGTGCTCAGGGTCATACATTTTTTTAGTTCACTCAGTCATCTTGATTAGTTATTGCTTTGCTAAGACGACTGTGATGCAGAAATAAAGTGAACCACATTTCATCATGAATGGAAAAAAATCTGCCTTATTTAAGCCACCAAGAGCTGTATCAGTATTATTTTATTACTTATTATTTGTGCTACGGAGTCGGAAATTCACAGTATGACTAGGTTTGATCGTAACCCGCAAATCCCACCTGAAACAAACTTGAATGCTAATGAGATGTTGTTAGTTATCATGGTGGTCAGCTACTCATTCCATTACTGGGGAACCAGAGAAGGAAAATAAATAACTATATTCACAGAAAAACGAAAAGGTGGAAGTGTACCAGAAGAAGAGGATGATGAGTCATGACAGAGAGAGTAGATTAATTAATGATTGACAGAAGTTAAAGAAGAGGAGTACTTTCATTCATTCATTCATTCATTCATTCATCCTGTCTGTTAGGTCTACGTATGTATTAGTAAGCACTTTGCACTAAACATGTCTTACTGAGAATCCTTTTTTAAACACTCTTTGGCCTGCACATTTTAACAGCCAAGTAGTAAAACTCTGCATCGGTTGAAGAGGACAGAGAAAATAATGGTGGAATAGCTATTATGGTGGAAAAAGGTTTATCAAGTTGACAAAACAGACCAATCACCAATGTGTCGCATTAATGGAAGACCACTGGTGTCTCATCGAAAGACGTTGCATTCTTGCAAAACAACGAAAGAGAAAAAGACGCTACCCCTAGTGTGTATTCCTCACTGGCTTTCTCTTTTTACACCTGATCTCCTCCATTACAATTTGCAGAGCGATGGCCATGGCTGGCAGCAACAGTGCTCTAGCAGTGCATCAGAGCTATGTTTCCCTTCTGCCATTGGCAGGGTGACACCAGTATTCCCCCTCCTGTCAGTTTCCACCAGAAAAAAAAGAGGTTTACTGTTAGTTTGGTGGAGGTTTCACAATGTGTGGCTTTTCTGAACCAAAGTGCTTCCCCCCACTCTCTCTGTGGTTATATATCCACGCCATCTGAAGACCAGCCGCTTAGGAAAAACTCTGAGGCCAGCGTCTTTGTACGGCGAGACTCAAACGCGGTCTCGCAGGAGCCACCTGTAAAATTTCACGGAGCCAGCATTAGACATTCTGCCTCTCTTTTTGGTCATGCGATTTGATGGTTTTTGTGTGAGAGGTATCCCGCTGAGAAAAGGCCAGGACAGCCGAGCAGTGAGGGACCTGCTGTCTGACTGCTGGTCCAGGTTTCTCTTTTCTTCTCACAGGTGGAAACGCAAGGGGTAGGTTTATGATGGACATACTTTTCTTATGATTTAACCGCACGTTGTGCACATGCTCATGCACTGCAGTCTAACACAAGTAGCTCCAAAGCATCTTGTACAGTGATGTCATGCCTTCAGAGGATCTACTTGTGTATTACTCTTTAAAGAGTTACATTTAATCTTATTTTCAGCTGGAACTATCTCCTATGGTACTTGCAACCTGAGACCACTGCACTCATGGAAAATTATATGGCGGCATGATATAAAAACTGATATTATTGAATGATAATTACTTTCACAAAGATCAATTATAGTAAACATTACATATGGACACTCCCCTGAATATACTTACAGAAGCCTGACACCTTACAGTATTCCAAGTCCATTAAAATATGTACACAAAATATTTTGAGTTTTCATAATTTTGGACTACATGTTTATGAGAAACACTTCTATATAAAAGCCATGTGCCACAGTTTCATAACCACACTTTGCCTCTCTGCAGTACCCATGCTTTTTTTATTTATGGCTCTATGCCAGTCACTATGTGCCAAATGACACCAAGGTTACCGAGACGTTACTTTTCAGTGAAAAACTGAAATATTAATACTATAGGCTAAATCTGTGCAGTGCATGCAAATTGATCATTGAAATTCAAGAGGAATCCTCTCAGTCAGAACAAGTAGTTTAGTAATTAAAGCTGCACTGCAGTAGGTAATATATTTTATTTTCTTTTACACATAGAACATAATGGAAAAAAAGGGGACAGCCAGGTGTTTCCAAGGCAACAATAACAATACAAATAATAATAATGTATTATTATGTATTACGCCTGATGAAAAATAGACTGTTCATAGACTCATAAATGCTTTTTAAACAACATTTGTACCAAATGTGACAACATATTGAATCCATAGCATAAAGAATATCTGACTAAAGTTGACATTAACGTTTTCACATAATTACATTACACAATGAAAAAAAACAACAACAAAAAAGTATTGCTTCTAAATTGTATGTTTTGATCAGTAATGTATGCTGGTTTATTTCAACAGGAATCCTGTGAAAAGCCACTATGGTTGGCCTCTGGATCCAGGCCAGACCTCATTCAAAATCAGTGTCACAGCCAGATTTATTATCCCTGGTTATTAGCATGAGAGGACTGATTTTTTGTTTACTAAGCCTAATTCACTTCTAATTACAGCCACTATGAAATAATTACTATCCACGGGACAAGAGTGGCAGCTGAATGACTTACAAAAGATCAGTGGGGGGTTGGAAAGGGCGGGTGTTTTGTGTCATGGAAAAGCATATTGTCTGGATGTTGCTAAATTAAATACATTATACGAGACAGCAGCAAAAAATAACTTATAAGAGAACAAGATAACAAAGAAACAACAACAATAATAATAATTATGAAACACAATGGGTCATTTGCAGTGTGCTTAGCTGGAGTGTAACCCCCAGCTTTAAACCCCCAGAGCTGCATCACAGCTGGGACAGCTATTCAAATCTGTGAAAAAAAAAGGATTAGCTGTACCAGTTGTGACGCAGTTCTGTGGTCTCGGGGTTTAAACCAGAGGCATAAACTCCAGCTGAGTACACTGCAATTGACCCAATGAGTTTATACATACTTTCATTACATGCAGAAGCCCAGTGCTGGGCAGTGTTTAGGTGATGTATGCTGACCTCATCCAGAGCGTAATACTGTTGTGGATGTAATATGGCCGTTTAATGTTTACTGTCAGCATAGCTGGAGGTTAACTGTGCCGTTATGATGAATATGTACTAGACACAACGCAGTACACTAGCTTGTGTACTTAAGAGACTCTTCTCCTTGACAGTGTTTTACCTCAGACTAACTGTCAAGCTCTATCTAAGTCACTAACAGCTGTGTAGATGAGGATTAACTCATCCATAACTGATATGATTCAATACAAGATGGTCTTAGATACAGATACCAGTAATCTTTGTGTTTCTTTACACATGTACAGTATTCTTAACTCTGCTGAGGTACATTTTCATAACACCCAAAAAATAAGATTCACATTTGATTTTATTATGTTTTATGATTAACAAGATACATATTGTGAATGACAGACAGGAGTAAATAAAGAAGCGTAAATTATTACTGCTATACTTAGCCTTAGTTTTTTCCTTTTTCAATAAAATTTAAAATTTTTTAAAATAACTGACATTCAGGGGAAAAAAAAATTATTTGCATGTAATTAATCATAATAAATCAATTAACAAAAAATGTGTTTGAATTCAACAAAAAGTTTAACATCAGTTCTATGGTTTGTAATCGATCAATCTTGTTCGACAACATACTGCTAATATTTGAATCATGTTTGCATGTTGTGGAATGATCGTTTTACTTTGCAATTCACATGAATTATAATTTGCCCGCTTTTGTTCCCCGAGTAACAAGCTTAAGGACGACTAAAAATAGATCAATGGTGGTCGGGATTTTAAGAGGCCATTTCCTTTTCACAAGGCTCTGACAATTACAATTTGAATTTGTGTGTGATTGAACTGATCCCTTATGGGCTGAAGTGTCCTTGTTGTTCTCACATCAAGGTCATAAGACCACACCCCTCTCCTGGTTTTCCTGCTCATCAATATGGGAAAGCCTATCTCCTTGTGCCATTTCACTAATGACAACAAATGGGAACAGAATTTTAAAGGCATTTCCAAAAAATGCGGCCAAGTATTTAGCATTGCGGCGATGAAATAAAAAGGCATTAAAAGTTGTGGATATTGAGTTGTGACAGTTCAAGGGAAAGCAGACTGTTAGCGTATTCACAATGGTCTGTGGCAAGGACAGGGTTTCATCCTCACGACAAGACAGACAAGGAGGATGTTTATTACGTCTGAGACCAAAGGAGAAGACTATTTTTAGGCCCCCACCGGTTCGACGAGCACAATAGCCACATTATAAAATAAAATAAATGCAGTCAGGATCTTTAATTTTCTAAAATATTTGTGTGTGTGTGTCTGGAGTTCATATTATTATCTTTGGTGTCCCAGAGACTATGCATTGCGGATTGGCCTGAATTGAGGAATCAGCCCCCTCTCCCTTAACACACCTGGGGCCTCGGCTGGTGTGTGGCTGTCACTCCCAGTAGCCATGGCGCGGGATTGATGACAGCCATTCACTGATGAAGCTGTATACATCATTTCTGTCCAGGGTTGTACTGGCCAGATGGACCCTGACCATCCATCCCCTGTCAGGGTCACATCTGTTCCCCTTGCTGCTTAGAGTATTAACAAGTCATTCACTCCCTGAAAGGATGGCGTCGGGCATAGAGGGGACGTTTGACGCGTGCTTTTTTGTTAAAGACATAGCTGCACTTTGCAGAGGGAAGCTATCATTAGATCCTTTTTTTTAAATTCTGAACACATGGCGAAAGCTTTGTCTGGAATAATCCTGTCACATTTGGCCGAATGTTTACAACTTTGTGGCTCACGTTTCTCAGACATTGCTTACAGCAAATTTTTTTGTCTTTTCTGAAAAAATCATGCTTTTCTTAAAAAATCAGTTCTGGCAGGAAGCTCTTTTTTCTTCTTTTATGACAAGGACATAAAAAGTAAGTGAAGGAAAGGGAACATATGGGAAAATATTAATAATAATACTAAAAATAATAATATAAAAATAATAATAATATTATAAAATAATAATAATAATAATAATCATATTTTTAAGCAGATTACTAAATCAGGTCAAGTTTCAAGGAACAGCATCAATATATTATTTTTAAAATACAGTCCCACATTTATTCTCTCCTCAATGTGGAATTGGCAGTTGTCAATCTGAAGTTACTGCTATATGCAACCCATATCCTACACAAATAGCACTGTATGTACGCACCCTAATCCACATCCTACACAAATAGCACCGTATGTATGCACACTAATCTGATTATCTTGTGCTCCAGCTGGTATTTTCTTAAACCAGTAGCCTAGCACATATTTAGGATGAAGTAATGCAATAGTAACCCACAGAAAGCTGGTCAATGTAGAGAAGCCACTGTCACCTCCAGGTAATTGTCAGCTAATGGCAAAGCCAAAGATGTAATATCTCAGATATAGGATAAGAGCCACTGCACATGTTTTATTGACATACGAACTTGGGAGCCCAAGTAATGGTATTTGTCAGAACAGTTAACAAAAAAGTCAAAGTCTCAGGAAGGGAAGAGTTTTTGGGTAGCACAGGATAAATAGGGCCAGGAACATCCCTAGTCCAATTTAAAATAACATCTGTCTTGGTTTCTTCTGAAAATACTGTTTCTTTTCTCCAGCGAATATTTTCACCTCAGAAAACGATCCGTAAAGAAGTCAACTGGGGGCTTCTGAGAAATCCTGCTGTTTGTTATTAATCTTCTCGTGTTCTGTGATGAAATTTTCCACAATAGTGTCTCCCTGTCGGCATGCAGGTGAGAGGTAGACTGCATAGCATGGCTAACGCCCTGTCCCCACACTGGGCCAGGCACTTAGCGGAGCAGCAGAGCCGAGTCCATTAGTCTTCTCACGAGGAGATGAGCAACACGCGAGCAAAGCCGCGCGAAGTTATTCATTGTCTCACGACTCAATTCTAATCACCTCACTCAGCATGACAGACACAGGCTCTTTTCCCTGTGATTGAGAGTATCGATTTCCCGGCCCCTGTCTGGGTGCATCTGCGGGGCCCAATCAGAGCTTTCACTTTCAAAAAAGTCTCTTCATCTGCCTTAATCATCTGATCAATAATTAACGTCAAGGATAGTGGATGTCTGACAAAGCTATCTCCGACAACTATGCCCCCCCCCCCCACACCCCCCCTATCTGTCTCTCTCTGTCTCTCGCTCGCTCTCTCTCTCTCTCTCTCTCTCTCTGCGCTCCCACAGAGAACGAATTTGCTGAATCAAGGTGATCTGACAGACAAGAGGAATAAGCAGTTAGCACAGCAGGGAGGACCTCCGCACAGAAATGACACCCTGACCCTTAGGCCCCTCCTCCCTCACCTCCACTTCCCCAGTGCTCCTCCCCCTGCTGGTCACACAAGATTAGTTAGATTGCTGTCGGCCATCATAAAGGTTACTGAAATCTATTCTCACAGTTTCCATCTGTGACCTCTTGGAAGTTTACGTAAAAAATCATAGAAATTTTGACTGTAATAACCCATTTGTGTATGCACAAAATCCTGTCATCACAGCTGACAAATTATGTTTAGGGTCAAAGAAGACAAATTGAGAAAGAGAGAGTCAAAGGGACTTAAATGTTATGTAAAATAGCGCTTGGGCGTAATCAATCCTTAAAAGAAAGTCCTGACGATATTCAGTACTACTGGCTAAGGCCAGCATTGTTGGAGCTTTAATTCATAACGGCTTTGATTCAATATTTTGTTGGAACCAATTAAATGTTGTCATAATATAGAACAAACATAGCGCATAAACATTATGTGCCAGCATGATGAATATAAAGCTGCTATTGTAGCTGTACCTAGATAATTTTATTTAGTCATTTAGGAGGTGGTTTTTACTGCAGAGTAGATGTTTATTTAGTCATTTAGGAGGTGGTTTTTACTGCAGAGTAGATGTTTATTTAGTCATTTA
Source organism: Synaphobranchus kaupii (assembly GCA_029718625.1). Taxonomy (NCBI): domain Eukaryota; kingdom Metazoa; phylum Chordata; class Actinopteri; order Anguilliformes; family Synaphobranchidae; genus Synaphobranchus; species Synaphobranchus kaupii. The sequence goes on along the minus strand of CM056384.1, from coordinate 61,077,658 downwards.
GGAGGTGGTTTTTACTGCAGAGTACATGTTTATTTAGTCATTTAGGAGTGTTTTTACTGCAGAGTAGATGTTTATTTAGTCATTTAGGAGTGTTTTTACTGCAGAGTAGATGTTTATTTAGTCATTTAGGAGGTTTTTTTTACTGCAGAGTACATGTTTATTTAGTCATTTAGGAGGTGGTTTTTACTGCAGAGTACATGTTTATTTAGTCATTTAGGAGGTTTTTTTTTACTGCAGAGTAGATGTTTATTTAGTCATTTAGGAGGTGGTTTTTACTGCAGAGTACATGTTTATTTAGTCATTTAGGAGGTGGTTTTTACTGCAGAGTACATGTTTATTTAGTCATTTAGGAGGTGGTTTTTACTGCAGAGTAGATGTTTATTTAGTCATTTAGGAGGTGGTTTTTACTGCAGAGTAGATGGTTATTTAGTCATTTAGGAGGTGGTTTTAATGCAGAGTAGATGTTTATTTAGTCATTTAGGAGGTGGTTTTTACTGCAGAGTACATGTTTATTTAGTCATTTAGGAGGTGGTTTTTACTGCAGAGTACATGTTTATTTAGTCATTTAGGAGGTGGTTTTTACTGCAGAGTACATGTTTATTTAGTCATTTAGGAGGGGGTTTTTACTGCAGAGTAGATGTTTATTTAGTCATTTAGGAGGTGGTTTTTACTGCAGAGTAGATGTTTATTTAGTCATTTAGGAGGTGGTTTTTACTGCAGAGTACATGTTTATTTAGTCATTTAGGAGGTGGTTTTTACTGCAGAGTACATGTTTATTTAGTCATTTAGGAGGTGGTTTTTACTGCAGAGTACATGTTTATTTAGTCATTTAGGAGGTGGTTTTTACTGCAGAGTACGTGTTTATTTAGTCATTTAGGAGGTGGTTTTTACTGCAGAGTAGATGTTTATTTAGTCATTTAGGAGGTGGTTTTTACTGCAGAGTAGATATTTATTTAGTCATTTAGGAGAGGTTTTTTACTGCAGAGTAGATGTTTATTTAGTCATTTAGGAGGTGGTTTTTACTGCAGAGTACATGTTTATTTAGTCATTTAGGAGGTGGTTTTTACTGCAGAGTACATGTTTATTTAGTCATTTAGGAGGTGGTTTTTACTGCAGAGTACATGTTTATTTAGTCATTTAGGAGGTGTTTTTACTGCAGAGTAGATGTTTATTTAGTCATTTAGGAGGGTTTTTTTACTGCAGAGTAGATGCTTATTTAGTCATTTAGGAGGTGGTTTTTACTGCAGAGTACATGTTTATTTAGTCATTTAGGAGTTGGTTTTTACTGCAGAGTACATGTTTATTTAGTCATTTAGGAGGTGGTTTTTACTGCAGAGTACATGTTTATTTAGTCATTTAGGAGGTGGTTTTTACTGCAGTGTACATGTTTATTTAGTCATTTAGGAGGTGGTTTTTACTGCAGTGTACATGTTTATTTAGTCATTTAGGAGGTGGTTTTTACTGCAGAGTACGTGTTTATTTAGTCATTTAGCAGGTGGTTTTTACTGCAGAGTAGATGTTTATTTAGTCATTTAGGAGGTAGTTTTTACTGCAGAGTACATGTTTATTTAGGCATTTAGGAGGTAGTTTTTACTGCAGAGTACATGTTTATTTAGTCATTTAGGAGGTGGTTTTTACTGCAGAGTACATGTTTATTTAGTCATTTAGGAGGTGGTTTTTACTGCAGAGTAGATGTTTATTTAGTCATTTAGGAGGTGGTTTTTACTGCAGAGTAGATGTTTATTTAGTCATTTAGGAGGTGGTTTTTACTGCAGAGTAGATGTTTATTTAGTCATTTAGGAGGTGGTTTTTACTGCAGAGTAGATGTTTATTTAGTCATTTAGGAGGGGTTTTTTACTGCAGAGTAGATGTTTATTTAGTCATTTAGGAGGTGGTTTTTACTGCAGAGTAGATGTTTATTTAGTCATTTAGGAGGGGGTTTTTACTGCAGAGTACATGTTTATTTAGTCATTTAGGAGGTGGTTTTTACTGGAGTACATGTTTATTTAGTCATTTAGGAGGTGGTTTTTACTGCAGAGTACATGTTTATTTAGTCATTTAGGAGGGTTTTTTTACTGCAGAGTACATGTTTATTTAGTCATTTAGGAGGTTTTTTTTTACTGCAGAGTACATGTTTATTTAGTCATTTAGGAGGTGGTTTTTACTGCAGAGTACATGTTTATTTAGTCATTTAGGAGGTTTTTTTTACTGCAGAGTACATGTTTATTTAGTCATTTAGGAGGTGGTTTTTACTGCAGAGTAGATGTTTATTTAGTCATTTAGGAGGGTTTTTTTACTGCAGAGTACATGTTTATTTAGTCATTTAGGAGGTGGTTTTTACTGCAGAGTACATGTTTATTTAGTCATTTAGGAGGTAGTTTTTACTGCAGAGTAGATGTTTATTTAGTCATTTAGGAGGTGGTTTTTACTGCAGAGTACATGTTTATTTAGTCATTTAGGAGGTGGTTTTTACTGCAGAGTAGATGTTTATTTAGTCATTTAGGAGGTGGCTTTTACTGCAGAGTACATGTTTATTTAGTCATTTAGGAGGTGGTTTTTACTGGAGGGTAGATGTTTATTTAGTCATTTAGGAGGTGGTTTTTACTGCAGAGTACATGTTTATTTAGTCATTTAGGAGGTGGTTTTTACTGCAGAGTACATGTTTATTTAGTCATTTAGGAGGTGGTTTTTACTGCAGAGTACATGTTTATTTAGTCATTTAGGAGGTGGTTTTTACTGCAGAGTACGTGTTTATTTAGTCATTTAGGAGGTGGTTTTTACTGCAGAGTAGATGTTTATTTAGTCATTTAGGAGGTGGTTTTTACTGCAGAGTAGATATTTATTTAGTCATTTAGGAGAGGTTTTTTACTGCAGAGTAGATGTTTATTTAGTCATTTAGGAGGTGGTTTTTACTGCAGAGTACATGTTTATTTAGTCATTTAGGAGGTGGTTTTCACTGCAGAGTACATGTTTATTTAGTCATTTAGGAGGTGGTTTTTACTGCAGAGTACATGTTTATTTAGTCATTTAGGAGGTTTTTTTTACTGCAGAGTAGATGTTTATTTAGTCATTTAGGAGGTGGTTTTTACTGCAGAGTACATGTTTATTTAGTCATTTAGGAGGTGGTTTTTACTGCAGAGTACATGTTTATTTAGTCATTTAGGAGGTGGTTTTTACTGCAGAGTACATGTTTATTTAGTCATTTAGGAGGTGGTTTTTACTGCAGTGTACATGTTTATTTAGTCATTTAGGAGGTGGTTTTTACTGCAGTGTACATGTTTATTTAGTCATTTAGGAGGTGGTTTTTACTGCAGAGTACGTGTTTATTTAGTCATTTAGGAGGTGGTTTTTACTGCAGAGTAGATGTTTATTTAGTCATTTAGGAGGTAGTTTTTACTGCAGAGTACATGTTTATTTAGTCATTTAGGAGGTAGTTTTTACTGCAGAGTACATGTTTATTTAGTCATTTAGGAGGTGGTTTTTACTGCAGAGTACATGTTTATTTAGTCATTTAGGAGGTGGTTTTTACTGCAGAGTACATGTTTATTTAGTCATTTAGGAGGTGGTTTTTACTGCAGAGTAGATGTTTATTTAGTCATTTAGGAGGTGGTTTTTACTGCAGAGTAGATGTTTATTTAGTCATTTAGGAGGTGGTTTTTACTGCAGAGTAGATGTTTATTTAGTCATTTAGGAGGTTTTTTTTACTGCAGAGTAGATGTTTATTTAGTCATTTAGGAGGTGGTTTTTACTGCAGAGTAGATGTTTATTTAGTCATTTAGGAGGGTTTTTTTTACTGCAGAGTACATGTTTATTTAGTCATTTAGGAGGTGGTTTTTACTGCAGAGTACATGTTTATTTAGTCATTTAGGAGGTGGTTTTTACTGCAGAGTACATGTTTATTTAGTCATTTAGGAGGGTTTTTTTACTGCAGAGTACATGTTTATTTAGTCATTTAGGAGGGGTTTTTTACTGCAGAGTACATGTTTATTTAGTCATTTAGGAGGTGGTTTTTACTGCAGAGTACATGTTTATTTAGTCATTTAGGAGGGTTTTTTTACTGCAGAGTACATGTTTATTTAGTCATTTAGGAGGTGGTTTTTACTGCAGAGTAGATGTTTATTTAGTCATTTAGGAGGGTTTTTTTACTGCAGAGTACATGTTTATTTAGTCATTTAGGAGGTGGTTTTTACTGCAGAGTACATGTTTATTTAGTCATTTAGGAGGTGGTTTTTACTGCAGAGTACATGTTTATTTAGTCATTTAGGAGGTGGTTTTTACTGCAGAGTACATGTTTATTTAGTCATTTAGGAGGTGGTTTTTACTGCAGAGTACATGTTTATTTAGTCATTTAGGAGGTGGTTTTTACTGCAGAGTACATGTTTATTTAGTCATTTAGGAGGTGGTTTTTACTGCAGAGTAGATGTTTATTTAGTCATTTAGGAGGTGGTTTTTACTGCAGAGTAGATGTTTATTTAGTCATTTAGGAGGTGGTTTTTACTGCAGAGTAGATGTTTATTTAGTCATTTAGGAGGTGGTTTTTACTGCAGAGTAGATGTTTATTTAGTCATTTAGGAGGTGGTTTTTACTGCAGAGTAGATGTTTATTTAGTCATTTAGGAGGGGGTTTTTTACTGCAGAGTAGATGTTTATTTAGTCATTTAGGAGGGGGTTTTTACTGCAGAGTAGATGTTTATTTAGTCATTTAGGAGGGTTTTTTACTGCAGAGTAGATGTTTATTTAGTCATTTAGGAGGTGGTTTTTACTGCAGAGTAGATGTTTATTTAGTCATTTAGGAGTTTTTTTTTACTGCAGAGTAGATGTTTATTTAGTCATTTAGGAGGTGGTTTTTACTGCAGAGTACGTGTTTATTTAGTCATTTAGCAGGTGGTTTTTACTGCAGAGTAGATGTTTATTTAGTCATTTAGGAGGTAGTTTTTACTGCAGAGTACATGTTTATTTAGGCATTTAGGAGGTAGTTTTTACTGCAGAGTACATGTTTATTTAGTCATTTAGGAGGTGGTTTTTACTGCAGAGTACATGTTTATTTAGTCATTTAGGAGGTGGTTTTTACTGCAGAGTAGATGTTTATTTAGTCATTTAGGAGGTAGTTTTTACTGCAGAGTACATGTTTATTTAGTCATTT
>CM056384.1:60957628-61072016 GCA_029718625.1 Synaphobranchus kaupii | reverse complement strand
ACTTTTACCTTCACATGATACTCTTTGGAAATAAGTACATTTTTGTGTGGATATTTCTATTGTAAATAAATTTTACAACTTTAAAAGAATAGTCATTCCATATTGTACTGTATGCTATGATTTTAATCTGTTAAAATGTGTTGCAACATATTCAAATTTTTCCATTAGAGGAAGTCTAGCACATGATTGTGTGTCCTCTATATAGGTGGAAAATGTCAACCAAATGCTTTAAAGTGCCCGTTTTCAATTACTTTGAATGAGAAATCCCGATATCAACTACTACCTTTTGAGAGCCGTGTGCTCCCAGCCTCCATTTGCACTCAATAAAGCATCTCAATTTTGTAAGAGGCTGTTGGAGTAAGGGGGAAAAAATTCTGTCATTGAAACAACTGATTATATAACACTGGAGTGTCTCAAGTAGTCCTTCCTCCACTCTTAGCAGTTACTCTGAGGGAACACAACTTCAGTCTCTGTTGATTAAATACAGAAGAGCATAATCACTGCCTTCATAATAAGCTCCACTCCTCACTGAAGGTAAAGTCCATCTCCATCTAATGGCTCGACCCATGCTCAGAGAAATAGACTGCTCTACAGAGCTCTACATCGTCAAGTCAAAAACAAGTGAGGACTTGCAGAAATGTGTTTGACATAATAGAAATATGTTGTACACTGGTGGATGTGTCCACTTTTACAAATGTTGAGTGTACAAAAGGACATGAATTAGCCAATCCTGGTTATATTTCTTCTGACTGTGGACGAGAACCCAAAATGGGGTAGAAGCAGAGCAGAACCAAATAAATTGCTAAAATAAAAATATATTCAGATATTCACACAACACAGTGGCCATTATTGGAAGGGCTGTGCTTTTAAGGGCTGTGATAATTACTGATCAAATTCAGCTGAATCTGTAGAAGAGCACTGACCCTGGTTACTTTACAAAGTTACCCCTCAAACACATGATTTGGGATTCAGACTTGACACATCCCCAGTGCTAAGGGCCTAAGTCTATTTATGGAACTGAAGTTTAAAATCAGCCTGTGAATTAGCCTTTTCAAAAAGGAACACTGATGGTGACTTCAATTCGCACGGGGATTGCTATAACCTGGGGTTGTTTTTCAGGGCATTTCACAGTATTTAACAGTATTTAAAAGACGCCGGTCGCGAGAGCGCACAGTCCGTAAAAGTTACAGACATTGGCAGATTCAGAACGGGACTAAAACAACAGAGATCCTGCAGTAGTAATTACGATACCCCACCTCCCCCCGTAAAACTTATTCCGTCCGAATTGGGCTTTAGAGCAAAGGGGTTTATTTCCAGAAACTAGTGCAAACATTCTTTAAGCCACCGTGATCCAAGGACGACCAAACCGCTGAAGACAATATCACATGTCATTGACGTGCTATTCTGTGTATGTGCGTATATACAGCAAGGATTAAAAAGAAACAATAGACAGGGAAACCAATTTGTTTGGATGGTTCTTAAAAGTTCCCTCAACGCTCAAGGAGTTTGTCTGATTGTATTTAGCTGTGAATTTCCTTTGTTTTTCAATGGCTTAATTATGGAGCTAGCGCAGCATTGCTTTTCCCAAGGGTGCAGTTTGCTGGAACTATGCCATTTTTAACCCAAGCTTCATTGGGATGTAATTTATCCGATACATAAATTGTGTGCATGTTTATCTGAGAGAAAGCAAGTGAAGCAAATAAGATCTGAATATCAGAGCAAGGAAACCTAGTCAAGGGTGCTGTTGAAAATGCAAACACAACTAGCCCTGAAGCAGTCATTGTAGCCCATATTGAGTATTATGATGCAAATACACGTGCCATTCAAGCTTATTGCCTTCAAACCAGGAGACATGATTACTGTATGCTCTTTTATCAGGTTAACCTGCTACCTGCATTTACGAAGGTACACTGTGAATTCTGTTGGGCATTTCCTGCTTCTGCAGGAGCGTGTCCTCGGCTGAATGGCTTTGTTAGATAACTGAGAAGCCCCCCCCCCCCGGCCTCTCCTCCTTTTGGACGTTACGGCAGTGCCCCAAAAGCCTGCTGGTGTCGCAAGTTTCATAGCGGCAGATATATGCGCACGTTTGTACGTTTTGTGTAAAGTCATTACCATCTCGTCACCCGCCTTGTTAGCCAGTTAGTCAGGCCCCAACAATAAAGCTCCCTAGCATACACTATCATTATTAGGATTCACTAGCATTTCAACCAAATGTACTGTATATATGAATGTACTGTTTGGGCAGTATGGATTTGCTTTATATATTGCATGTATAATAGTGGTTGTTTGGCTTTTCTTGTACGATTTATACCTCTTTGCCACCTGCAGAGCACCCTTTGATTGTAGTTTATATATATTATATATATATAATCAGTGGCGGCTCCTGAGCTGAAAATTGGGGAGGCAGAAAACTTCCCTTAAACTGATTATTGGTCTTAATCATTTTTCAATCAGTTTCCTTGATTAACAATTGGCTACATCAGCGTTTAATTCACCAATTACTCAATGCCATCAAATGTAGCCAGTTCTCCTCAATTAGGCTATTAGGCAAGTAATAAAATTATTTTAACTTGCATCGCAAAATTGTGCACATTTTAATCAACATTATAATTGTGGATACATGTGCTCTTCGTTCGCCGCACTCTTAATTCCGAAAATATCCATGGAAATTAAACGATCTTAAAGCTCAGCTTTTGTTAGATAATTTTTTTAATTATTTTTTTTAAATAAACTAACAAAAGATGAGGTTGTGCTAAACCTGCAATAAAAAAGAATCTAACAAAAGCTGAGCTTTCAGATCGTTTAATTTCCATGAATATTTTCGTAATTAAGAGTGCGGAGAACGAAGAGCACATGTATCCACAATTATAATGTTGATTAAAATGTGCACAATTATGCGATGCAAGTGAAAATAATTTTATTACTTGCCTAATAGCCTCATTGAGAAGAACTGGCTACATTTGATGGCATTGAGTAATTGGTGAATTAAACGCTGATGTAGCCTATTGTTAATCAAGGAAACTGATTGAAAAATGATTAAGACCAATAATCAGTTTAAAGGGAAGTTTTCTGCCTCCCCAATTTTCAGCTCAGGAGCCGCCACTGATATATATATATATATATATTTATAATTTTTTTTAATAGACAAATAGATACTGTAGATATATATTTTCACTATTCAAATATGTAGTTTGTATTTTAGAGATAGATTTAATGTATTTTTGCCCATCCCTAAGGATGGAGAAAATGACACGCGTCAGAAGAACACGTGTCATTGTCTTCCTCATAATTTCAGTGCAGTGAGTCGTGTGTTGAAGTTTGTCAGATGTTGCAACAGAACTTGTCAGAGCTGCTATATGAATGTTGTTCCTCTAATACATAGTTTAGATTTTCTCTTAGATTTCTTCATCTCACCACGACAGCTTGCGGATCGAACAATAAATACATTATAAGTGTTTTGGTCGGTGTTAATCTTAGTTTCGATCCTTACACATGATACGTTTCTATCCTCGATCTAATGATCTGTCAGCAGTTACAGGACTGGAGCGTGCGGATTCTTTTAGACAACATAATTATACTGCGTTTGTCACGTACGAAACGCATACCTCTCAAGCAAGCGAACGTGAGCGGCTATCCGCGTTCGTTGGCGAATGCACAATTGTACGCGGGGATTGAACAGGTGGTTAACTGTAATGTTTTTTTTTTTTCCCCCAGTAGTTCGACCGCCTGCAGGGACCCCCGCAGGCCCACGGCACCAGCCACAATGCAGCAGGGCGGGTGGTAAAAAATGCATGGCCCTGTTTACACATGCACAGGCATTCCGGAGACGCCAGGAGCGGCTGTCACTGCCGTATCGATCGCCGGGGCCTCACAGCTTATTGTTCTGAAGTGACCGGGCAACACCCCGGCGAGGTGAGGCTCTTCCGGCCGGTTCCCCCCGGCATAGCCTCGCTGCGGGAGGCCCTGGGGGGACCGGCCCCTGGTCCCGGGGCCCTGACCTTGCCCCCTCACCGAGACGTCTCATACAGAGATTGAACGAGACACATACCAATGCGCCCCCCCGGCTGCGACACGCTCCCCGTTTATGAGCCGCAGATAAAGATGCACGGCCTTGCGTTCCCGTAGCCCGTTGCGTTGCGTTCACGTAGCCCGTTGCGTTGCGTTCCCGTAGCCCGTTGCGTTGCGTTCACGTAGCCCGTTGCGTTGCGTTCACGTAGCCCGTTGCCTTGCGTTCACGTAGCCCGTTGCGTTGCGTTCACGTAGCCCGTTGCGTTCATATAGCCCGTTGCGTTGCGTTCACGTAGCCCGTTGCGTTGCGTTCACGTAGCCCGTTGTGTTGCGTTCACGTAGCCCGTTGCGTTGCGTTCACGTAGCCCGTTGCGTTGCGTTCACGTAGCCCGTTGCGTTGCGTTCACGTAGCCCGTTGCGTTGCGTTCACGTAGCCCGTTGCGTTGCGTTCACGTAGCCCGTTGCCTTGCGTTCACATAGCCCGTTGCGTTGCGTTCACGTAGCCCGTTGCGTGCCCACACAGTATCGCCATTCCGCTGCTCAGTTGTTGGGAAACGTTTTGCATTTTTACGGCACGCAGATTTACTGGGAGAGCAGGCAGAAGTGAGTGAGGTATCACAATGGTGGGGCAACAGGTCCATCCTGGAGTGTTTCCCATGTTGTATTCATTTCTGTACATGTCAGTAAACATCAGAGATTTTCCACGAACCTGGCAGTTGGCCATAAAACGTCAAACCCTTACAATTTTATTTCATGAACAATTTGGAAATTAAAAGTCAAACATACTTATGATCTCACACCTGTTTGAGACCTGTAGGTTTTTTTTTAACCTAAATATGATGTGTGGAGTGCAATAATCATAATAATCTGTATTCTATTATGAATTACGATTGTCAAGGTTATTTACAGTTCTGATATCCAGTACAATATTATCATCCTGAGTGCTGATGATCTCGTTATGGCATGTTTCTTTTTCATTACCATCCGCATAAAACATGTATTCCTCACCTCGGGTAATATCTGCACCTTCTGCATGAAAATACGTTGCACGGTCTGTTGTCTGAAAGTGCTGTCTGTCAAGGAAGCGCAGCAGGTGAAATTTAAAGCAGGACATCTCCTTGACAGCGCTCCGTATATATAGTTAAGGAACCCACCTCACGGCTGGCTGCGTGCGTGCACACACACACACACACACACACACACACACACACACACACACACACACACACACATTCACAGTCAGGGGCCAGATCATCTGCTGTGACCTCACTGCGAAACTGCATACAAATACTGTCACAGCAGCGCGCACACACGGACACCCGTTCACGCACGCGCACACACACACACACACACACTCACACTCACGGACACCCGTTCACGCACGCGCACACACACACACACACACTCACACTCACACACACACACGGACACCCGTTCACGCACGCGCACACACACACACACGGACACGCGTTCACGCACGCGCACGCACACTCACGGACACCCGTTTACGCATACACACACACACACACACACACACACACACACACACACACACACACACTCGGACACCCGTTTACGCACGCACACACACACACACACACACACTTTTTGTGGCCTTATACGTACTGTATATAATAATGTAGTACATTGTATAGACTGCTGTTTTTACATGTGCAATTGTTGCTTGCTTATTGCATAAGCAGTATAATCTTCTTTATACAACTGCTCTCGGAAACAAACAATTTACAGTCACAAAAACATTTTATCTCATGTAAAATCGCCAAAAAAACTAGCAGACATGCCACTGCAAAAATAATGATGTTTAGTAACTGGCAAGTAGCAAATATCATGTGACAAGACGCATTATACAATAATGCTTAACAATGATTTTCCCATAAGTTCACAAACAAGGAGTCTGGCTCAATTTGCACCAATCAAATCAGTCTTGACAAACCAAATTCTATTTGTGAAATGACAAAAGTGCACAAAAAAAGAAAAAGGTTTGAAATTGAACAGCTAGTACAATTCCCTTTCCTATCTTAAGTCTACTCGTGAAAGAATGCGACTTCACATAAAGGCTTCCAAAACAGGCATTGTGTGTACAGCAGGACTTTCCACTCATCCGGAAGTTCTGAAGTCATTTTCAAAAGCAATTCTGCAAGAGTGCACACAACTAGTTTGGCATGAGTCATGAGTTCGCACGGCACTCTTGTTTTGTTGTGCATACTGCGATGGCAGTGGTGGATGCCTGTGAAACAATGGTCTTTTATTTGGGTCTTACTGCAACTTTCACAAAATGTCCCTTTAGAATACCAACTGCTATATATAACCGTACAGCATGTTCGGCAATATGAGGCCATTAACTTTATGTATTTAACTACAAATATTTATATCGAATTTATGACTACAAATTCAACATGCCTACCTTTTATTTGAAATCTTTGTTTCATCCCATTTCCATAGTGATGACCGTAACTCATACCTATAGTGTGGATTGGTAGTTGTAAAATCATAATAAATTTTATTAGGATACCAGGTGTATATAACCCGAGTATATTGCTATTTCATAGTGGTCTAAATACCTTAGCAAACTTAGTTCAAGGCATCCCTTTGCGTTTCTAGCAACGTAAAATAATTACTTTTGGTTACAAATGGAGGATGTAAACTCACAGGATGCTCTGATAGTTCATCATTAATGGAAACATATGAGATTCCAAAGCAAGATATTATTCTAAATACATTTGTGGAGAACTTCCACAAATATATTTTAAATGATAATATCCCGATGCATCAATACAAATTCATGATTAGATAGATAACTCATTTTGGAACTAGTTGAACCATTGGCTGCAGTTGCTGCATCATGACAACATGCAACCTCAATGGTGTGACATGTTAGAACACTGGTATGGACCCAAATGCAGGACTCGGAGGCAAAACTCAGCACGGAGTAAATTTATTAGAATGGAACAAGAGGCGAACGAACAGGGAATGCTGAGGTGAAGGACTGGAAGTGGGGTTGGCAAACTAAAAGCGCTGGTAGGTGACGGGGCAGGAGCGAGCGGGAACGGGAAGCAGGCTGGACGGGCTGAAGCGAGGACAGAGAACAAAAACAAGCAACAGACAGACAGACAGACAGATTGACCGGGTAAAGTCTAGACGGTACAAGACAGTACAACGAACTGGCGACGAGGCGGTGAAACAAGGGAACTTAAATAAGGAGGGGAACAGGTGAAAGGGCTGATAGAATAACGAAAAGGAGTGAGGAATGTGTGCGTGTACTGATGGGATAATTAAGGCGTGTGCGGAATGTGAACAGAGTGGGGGAGGAATTAAACGGGGAACCACGCCCAGCCTGCACGAACACAGAAACCAGACGAACAGGGTAAACTGAAAAACACGACACGAAACGTAAGGACTGGGAAACAAGAGAGACAAAAGGAAAAGGTGGACTGGAGGGAAACGGCGGATCTCACAAAATGGGCTGGGACTCAACTGGACATTGCCTACATCAAACAGCTAGATTAAATAAAGACAGCTAGATTAAATAATAAACTGTCACGATTCCGCAGGTTCTGGTCTGCTTTTGATCATCACTGCATCACAAATCCACTGGTGAATTACCTGTGTTCCTGAGATTTTGCTATTGTTCTTTAATTTCCTTAGCAGCGCTAACAAAGATCAATTTTTTCCATATATTTCATTTCATGGATATGCCAAAGCCAAAGTAAATATAAAATAAAATAAAATGGGTAAGGATTCTTTTCTGGGTATAGCAATTCAGCGCTAGGAGTGCAGTCAAAAGAGAAGCAGTCAACAGGTATCAACATTCAATGAAAGACCTTGGCATTGCTGGTTTTAATGATGCCATCCACTTTCATATAAATGGGACCAGTGGAGAAATATGGGTATTTTAGAGTTCATGACAAAATCCAGCTCACTACACTCACAAAACAATGACCACTGGTTTGAATGACATCACACAGTTAGCTTTGGTGACCTTCTGTGAGGTCAGAAATAAAACTCTGATATTACTCTGAGCTCGAACCAGCAAAAAGATTGCCAATAATATTTTTTATGGGAGCAAAGTTTGATCATTTCAGTATAAAATTGAGTTTGAGCTCATTTTTAGTGAGAAAAAATATATATAAATACATTTTAGAATTAATACTGAGGGCTCTATTTTCAAACCAGCGCAAGGGGACGGTATAGTCAAACGCAAGCTTGTTGACAGCATCAACGTCTAAAACTGGCGCTATGGCGTTTCTCAGCAATACCGCTAGGATCAACAAATTCTCAACATAACATCCTTTCGCTTGCGCTGCAGTGGGATGGGTGGCGCTGTCTGGGGCGTGTTCTAAAATACTTTCGGCTCAGTGACAATTTGAACCAACGAAAACCCATTGCGTTATGATCAGCTGGAACCACCTCTTAGCGGGAACGCAATAGACTCTGGCAATTTGCCAACTTATTCGTCATGTAGTTCTGTGTAGTGTCTATAGGTGATGCCAACATTACACTTCCATTTAATGAACAAATAGCCTATAATTATTATTAATTAATTAATTTTAATTTAAACTACTAGAATAAAACAGGACAGCTTACAAGAAACTTGCGATCATGTAGGCCACTAGCCTATAATATATAAATTACACATTGACACAGTTGAATCATAAGCCTACCATTTGAATCATAATTATGCCTACATCACCTAATGTAGGCTAATTCATGCATTCGCTACCTCCTCCCGTGCCTTCCGAACTTCTGGGAGACGAGATGGTGTGGATTGTGATCCATAAATTACTAGTCCTAGCCTGTACTTCTGTTGCAAGTATGTCTGATTCCTGTGCGGAAAATCTTGTCGTTGACGGTCCAGTGCGTTTGGGTTGCTCATTATGAAATTGCATGGAGCGATTGCGTTCCAACGCGATTGCGTTTTAAAGCATGAGAACAACAATTTGATTGGCTACCATAGAGACACACCTTGGACGTTTAAACCCAGCCTTTTAGCAATACCGCCATAAGGTGCGCCAAGATTGCCGTCATGAAATTACCAAATTTCTCGCCGACACGCCCTCAGAGCGATACCGCCAAGCGATTACTCTTGCGTTCACCATTGCGTTTGGTTTATTAAAATAGAGCCCTTAATGTATAGAATGCTTCCAAATCCAGTGTCTAACCTTCCCCCTTTTGTGTTTAATTCTGTTGTGTGTTATTGTTCCAATTGTGAAAAAATACAAAATGTTGTTATGGAATAAAAAATAAATAGGCTATTGTTAGAAATGTTCTAGAAATGTATAGTGCTATGGGTGTTAGTCTTACGAAGTCAATGAGAAAAATATACAAAAATACTCATTGGTTTTCAATACTGAACAAACTATTAATCAAATAGAAACAAGAAAGGCTATCTGACTGAGACAAGCAAACATCTGAATTGATTGTAATACAACATCAGGATTTGTTTTCCTGTTTTACGTTTAACTACATTTATGTTGTTGGTGGTATCACATGAAATAGTGTGATTGCATTCATGTAAGTACTTGTGTATGAATTATTTGTGTATACCACAGGGAGGGGGCAGTTTAAAGAGTTATTGAAAGTAATATAAATGAAATGATAGATTTTGGCAGTGAACCATTTTTCAATATGATTGTAATTGACCTCTGTGGAAAAAAATGTTTTAAAAAATTTAGAACTGTAACAGCTGTTCTCATAGCCATTTTTGACAAATAATTTTTAGGGTTCTGATGAGTGTGAAAACACAAAGATTAAGTAAATGACATAGTTCCAAAATGAATGTCCAAAATCATGAACTTTGATCTTCATTCTGAGAGATAGACTGCATCTGCAAAACTAAAGTGTATTTTCTCTCTCTCTCCCTCTCTCCCTCTCTCTCTCCCTCTCCCTCTCTCCCTCTCTCCCTCTCTCTCTCCCTCTCTCTCTCCCTCTCTCTCTCCCTCTCTCTCTCTCTCAAACAGCATCAAATGATTTTAGATCTGTTTGTGCATTAGTTTTTTTAAATGATGGCATTCCCAGGTTATCTCTGATTCACCAAACTTGTGTAAATACGATTTGTCCGTACATTTCATTATGTGCTGATAAATTCCTCTTGATTGTATTTAACATTGTACTACGCACATGCTTCCAAATTAGCATTAAAAAACACCCTCCGCATATTTGGTAGAGGGTAGCACCACAAAGTCCACCTGTCAATGTGAAAGTGTTACCATCCAATACAATGGGTGCTTGGCAAAAAATAAATTGGGATTTATCCAAACCAGGCTAGCCTGCATTATTGTAGACTCTAATTTTGAGATTACAGTATTTTGTATTGCACATGCATTGTGTCAGCTCTGCTCATTTTCAGCTCATGTCAATATACCAAATTGTCACGAAATTTAGCTTTTCTCCCACAAAAAAAATGTCTGGAGCTGCCATAAATATTTAGTCGAACAATGAGGTACCTTATTAGAGATGTGCATCGGCCTAAAAATGAGGCCCATGCAGCGCCTAAGACTGACGTCTTTATGGCCCAACCCAAACCAGCCTGACAACCTCTAGCCAAATTTTAAGCCCGATCGCTGAAATAATTAGCCAACAGCACCGTACAGCATGAGGCGGTATTTCCTGCAGGGAAGCTGCCAGTGCAGGTGCTTGCAATCGCGGAACTGGGGGGAGGGGAACAACACTTCCGTCAGGCGTTAACAACGATTGACAACAACGGTAAAAGCAAAGCTTCTAGTTTTTGTGGTGTACCGCTATGCTCGACTGGCAAATTAAAGTAGCCATATTTGGGCTTTCAAGCGCGGTTGGTTGACTGATCCCCCGATGTTGAAAAGCGCATGTGTAAATTTCGAGTGTTGAAAAGTGCGTGCGTAAATTTCGAGTAATTACGGTAAAAGGTTTGCCGTCTAGCTCCCCGTCCCCTTTTGCTAGTACAAGTTGTAGCACCCAAAAATCATGAATGAACAACTGTGGATGTGTTTGAAGATACAGGTCAATTGGCTGAAATGTATAATCTTTCTCGTAGTCGTTATCGCCCAGTCAATGTTGTTTCACCAGCAGGAGAGGGGACTTCATTTGTATTGAAATTTTACTCACAACTTTTTAGTTCAGGGAAGTTAGGCCAGATAGCTACACTCTCCAGAGGAAGACATTGCCCATGTTTTAAACTCAATCAATGTCAGAGGAGCAACAACTAACGAAAAGTAAGCTGAGTTCAAGGCGGATTATATTTTGACAGTCCTGGCCAATACACGACCTGTCGAGTGGCGAATAAATAAACAGCAATTCAAAGCATTTAGCCTCCTGTTTGTCGATTGGCACAAAGGTACAAACAACGACATGCCTAATTTCTGCACAAAGTCCAAGATAATGTGTGGGCTAACTGTTAATGCTGATATATGTCTGAATTAACTTTCTGTAGCCTTTAATGCACTTGGCGGATCGTTACTTCTAATTTATTTTAAGAAATCAACAACATGGCTTGGTGACAGTCGTGATTTAAATGAGAATATCTCGCTTAATATTTGGAGTAGAAAGATAATATTGTCATCGGCAGAAAGCTGAGACTATCCTATTTATAACTATTGATAATACTCAAAATGGCATAGTGTCCGCCTGCCCCATCCTCTTTTTAAAAAAAATCAAATATATGGTCACTCTATACAGTAGGCTACAAAAGAAACTAGATGACTACTCTGATGATAACAACTATAGTAACATAAATTTGTATTATAACAATAAACGACTTGCATAGCTTCTACAGCAGACTAGCTCCATCACTGCATTGGTGTCATGTTTGCACTCTAGAAGGCAGTGACCCTTGTGACGACATTCTCAACTAAACGTTCTAATGATACGTTCTAATCACATATTTGTGATGGTACGCTTTTGGGCCAGTTCTGGAATTATCACATATGTGATGGTACACACGAAAGGGTTAAAAACAGGGGTCGCCATGCCTAAATTTCAAGTAATTATGGTAAAAAAAGGCGGCAGCAAAATAATCCTTCATTACAAACAACCAATCAGACCTAAACCACCCACATAAAAGACAACGTATGTAGACTATTTCGGGTGTCATAAGCTACTGTTGAAATTGATTTGTTCTGTCTGGACGCTGCGGTTCAGTAAACAATCTATTTTGGAGAGAGCAGACAAGCAAACTCCAAGTAGATCAGAGAATATTTTATTGAGATATTGTTTTTACATAATTACATTACACATTACATTATTTTAACCGAATTTTAACTATACTTGTACTCAGCGAAACCCCGGAAGTAAGTGTGTCATCCGGGTGTTTGAAGTATACTGCAATTTGAAAAATTTTCACGTACTCTACAACTTTCTCACCCTATCTACTCACCAAGGATACTCAACAGTGTGGAAGAGTGCTGATTCGGACACGGCCTAGCAAAATGTCGGCAGGTCGGTTTGTTTACCATAGATATATATATACTACCAGGAACGCTTGCTTCCATGGAAATTTGGCAGGAAGTGATCGGCCCCGTAGCCCGTACCTGATCTGACCCGACGTCACAGAGCTAGAAATAGGCCCGATACCCGGCCAATCACAGCATATCTTCAGGCCCTGTTGGGTTTGGGTCTGGATGCAGAGTGCAGACCTCTACCACTTATCTTCCAGATTCCAACACACTACAAAAGCAGCACTATTTTATAAAACTATATGTCAGAACCCCTATTTTTAATTTAATTCCAACTTTTGTTTCCTACCCCAAAACTATAACAATGATTCCTCAGTATCTAGGAAATCTGTGAAAAATTTAAGGTGAAGCTTATTATACGTATATTATGCATACATGCATCATGGTTGCTCAAACAGAATATTGACAGAGCTTAGATAATGTTCTCATTAGCAGTTATAGACATTTTGGTGTCTCTTATTGGAGAATTATACTCTTTCACTAAACTAAAGAAAATTCAACATTGTTTTGAATTGGTTTGTATCTATACATTCTTAAAGAAAATTTTATATTTGGAGAGAGAACCAGTTGCCCTTGTACACATAAATGTTTGAAATAAATTAATTGATAAACAACTCATGTGTGTCTTAGCACTCTTTAATAGTCTGCTCGACCATTAGTGGTGTAATTTGTCTTTTTGTGTCAGTTAAAGAGTTAAAGCACTGTAGACAACGACAAAGTGTTGTGCCTTATTTGGACCCACTCAAAATGATATTATTTAAGTGATAAACAACATAACACTGTGACTGAACATCCCGCTGCTAGGTATGAGCTGTTGAACATGTCATATACAGTAGTTGTTTTAATTATTGTATTTTGTTTTGTTATAATCTAATGCTGAAATTGATGAGCTGTTGGTTCTTTAGAAAAATCTAAGCTACAATCTCCGGTAGATCAAAAGTACAGTGTGTCTGTCACAAGGATCTTATTATGTCTGTGAGAAAACTACGTTTCTTTCCTTGAAAAGAAATGGCTCTAATGGACAGTAAACCTAACCGTGTTTTGTGGTAAAGAGTAAAGTGAATGATGTTTCTGTGGGTGAAGTGTAAATGTACTTAATATCTGAAAGACTGCAATGAAAAGAAACAGAAGAGAGTATATCAATGCCAGTGTGAATTGAGCTGAATGGATAGTCAGTGATGTGAGCTCATGATTGAGTTGATCTGGAGGTGCTCATGATATTTGTAACAAAAGAAAACATGGAATTCTCAGACAGTGACATCCCACTGGGTCATATTTCATATTTACTTTATATCTGACAGAATCCGGCTAAATGAAACGGGAACTGTGTACATACGCACTTTATGAGCATTACAACAAATTGCAACAGAAACACTCTGTGAATACATCCACTCGTCCCTTTAGCAAGCATTGACTCGTATGATGGATCAATCAAAGCGGAGGCCCAGCCTTACCTGGTGTGAACACAGGCAGGGGCACTGAAAGACACTGAGTACCCAGATCAGCTCTGAGATAGGCGTCTGCGGAGAGGTGAGATTGAGCTCCTACATCTCACTGGCGCGCAGCCAAAAGCGCTCTGACTGCGCTGTCCTTCATCCTTCATCCTTCCTCTACACTTTGCCTTTCAATTACAATATTCTGCGCTCTTAATCTTTCTGCGCAAAGCACTGTTACTGTACAGACCGCTGGGAGGACAGGACGGTAAGGAAAGACACAAACAAAGAACAGTTGGGGACAGAAATTAAAATGAGACATTTTGTCTAGAACTTAGACTATTGTTTGTTTGTCTAGAATTATTCTATTAATTTAATGACTGAATTATAACGGCAAATTTAGCATGTGTACGCCTATATAGTAACACTTATACACTTATTATTATCGGGCTCTGGAAAGATTAGAAAACCAAAAACGTTTTTTTTTTTCAATGCAATGATGTTGTTGGTTTTTAAGGCTTTAGAGCATTGTGTATTATATACCATACAGTGGGACCATTTGTGTTTTGTTATTGTTTCATCCACAAGTGTTTTGACTCTGCCAGTATATCTTAACCCTAACAGATGGAGCTAGTCTGCTGTAGAAGCTATGCAAATCACAGATCATTCAGCTGGGATTCACGTTCAATAATCTCTCCAAAAGCGGCAGCCTCTCTTGGCTATTAATTTAGATTTGAGATTTGACAAACCGACCAACATGAAGGCTGTGTCTTCATTTATTTTCTGCCTGTATTTCTCTTTCTTAAATGGCCAAGTGTCCTTCCATGCAACAGCGCTTGATGTGAGCTAATGATGGAGCTGATCTGTCCTGAGCCACTTGCTACAAGGCACACACATCTAATTTAATGAAGGCATTTTTAATTGCAGACAACGCAGCAACATCTGTTGTCGACATATCTCTGTTGTAAGGATGTTATTAGGTCAAAATATGTAGGAAAAAAAAGAAAAGTCATTCAAACTTGTTGGTCACGAAAGTATTTAATACAGATGTTTACCTGTGCAGCACATTATAAAATGTACTTATATGTTGATAATTGGATGCACTTACAATATATAGCGCATGTCATGATCTCTAAGCACTTCACAATGAAGGGGGGAAGACCAATGCAGCACCAATCCGGATGAGGCACAGCAAACTGGTTGCACTGGATAGTGGAGAGGGTCCGGATTACTAAACCAATTAAACTGAGGGATCAATAGATGGCCAGACTGAGAGAACCAGGTTGGGAATTTAGCCAGGAGTTTGTGGAACGACCCACTCTGAGTTAAGTGCCATGGCGTCTTTAATGACCACAATGAGTCAGGTCCTCAGTTAATGGGTGAGTCCCAATACTCAAAAAATGCATCCTCCTTTCCTCCACTACCCCCTCCTCTCCTCCGTGACCCAGAAACCGATTTTTGTGTCATAAACTAATGTTACTGATTACATGTTAATTACACATTAATGGTTACATATTAATTAATGTCTCAACGCAAACTGCAATGTCAGGTACATTGTATACTGTACATGCAACAACTTATACTTGAAATGTACAAGCAGTTTTGCATACTTCTGGGTAGGAGACAAGTGCAGGAAAGGAGGTGAGGAGTGAAGAATATTGGGATGCACCCAATGTCTCATCCGAAAAACAACGTCTCCTTCGGTACACTGTTCACATCACTGCAATGCACATTGGTTTTCTCTGCTTGGTTAGTTTTCTCAGGAGATTCCTGAAGCAAGTGTGTTCCTGCACTGCAAAAAATGTCTGTCTTAACATCCAAGGGTTTTAGTCTTGTAATGAGACTTAAAATCTTTTTTTTTTCTCAAAAGTGGAAAATATTAGCTTGTTTTAAGTTACTTTAAGTGAAATTATCTTGCCCCACAGGCAAATCTTGAAAAGAGTAAAACTATCGCACCCCACTGGCAGATAGTTTGTCTTCTTTAGCAAAAACAGAAATAAGATTCTAAAGTCTAAATATAAGATTTAAATGCTTGTTAAGATTTTTTTTTTTTTTGCAGTGTGTTTAGCAGGAGAGTCACAGGGTAGTATATCTGTAGGTGCTATACTACAATCCCTTGCATTTCTTTAAGATATTAGTTAACCAAAATACTTTTTAATTGAAATAATACTGGATGATTCCTCATTGGTTGGAATCGTTGCACTTCGCACAAGCCGGTGGGCGTTTACCATCATTAAATATCAAAATAAGATTAAAATTGATAAGCTAGTCGGCTAATGCAAACTGATAATGATCTCTTGTAAGTGGGCTACAGCCTCATGTAAGTCATTTGTTGCAGGAAGCACCGTGTATGAGGCAAGGCCGACATTTTAAACGGACGATCACTCTCAGGACTGTATTTCTCAACTTCCAAGGTCTGTTCCATTATCTTCAGCTGGGGATATACATGTAGAAATTGCTTTTAAGCTAACATCTCCTGCTCATTTGTACAACTATGGCAATTTCACAGAGGCCTTTGTTATTTCTGAAGTTTCCATTATTTTTTCCCTCAGAACCAGAGGTCTGGGGCATGTGGGGGCAGAAGAATAAAATACTTTAGTCATTTTAGAAAAAGAAAATTATAAATACGGGGGGAAAACCGAACAACTGCTATCTGTCAAACAATGCTCTACGAATCCACTTCAAATTTACGAAAAGAGTAGAATTTATTTTATATGGAAGCTTCAAAGTGCGGCCCATTTTTTGACGGTAACCAATAAATTGGGGTGGGCCTATACTCAAGGTCCACTTCTGTCCTTTGAATTCTATTGTTGCTTGTGCTTTCACAGCAGAAATACAAGAGTCTGGTTGAGGCTATATCAATGGCAGACAAAATGCAATGCCCAGGATTTACTTTCATTTTATTTTATTTTATTTTATTTTATTTTGAATAAAGAATCTATAACAGGCCAAAAGGGGAATTGCCCATAATGGGGAATTGATAAACAAACAAATAATTAACAGTGCGCAAAGAATTACAAAACTCAATTAGTTATTCGGCATCTTTGCAGTTTATCTGAAATTTGTGATTTAGCGAGGTAAACCATGATAAAAAACAATGTTAATTAATTCATTCTATAATTGCTGTGATTTCCAAAGCTCCTTAAAAACACAGTTAAACTCATCATCTATCAGGAGGGTACGTCTTCTATGCAGGTCGCTTTGAATTTGAATCTGAAGACTGCCATTCATTTGTTTATGCAAAGGTGCCACAGTGTGTTCATAAACACGGCAAATCACGGTAAGCATAAACACATCATGGTGTTAATTGTGACGTGTACGGTCAGTTACCGTTTGCGGTGAGCTAGTGCTACCCAACATATGGCCTTTTGTGCTTCTGCCCATTGATCCCAGCACAGTTACTTTTATTTTTGGTTCAGCCACCTGGGATGGGTTTAGAAAAACATGGAGCTTGTAATAGCCAAAGTTATCTTCCCCTCTCCAAAAACGTACATGCACTTTCATGTAATATTGCTGAAATCCACAAAAGAAGCAATCCCACGCAGCATCCGTCAGGTATCCGGTCATGCATCTTTGTGATATTACTTTGCATTACTTTGACAATGCGATTTATACTTGCAACACTTATGCTAAATGTATGTAATGCTAAATGTATGTAAAGTAGCAAAGGCATGTTTGCC
Source organism: Synaphobranchus kaupii (assembly GCA_029718625.1). Classification (NCBI taxonomy): domain Eukaryota; kingdom Metazoa; phylum Chordata; class Actinopteri; order Anguilliformes; family Synaphobranchidae; genus Synaphobranchus; species Synaphobranchus kaupii. Next base: position 61,054,448 of record CM056384.1, on the reverse strand, counting down.
TTTTTGTTTTATTTTTACATTTTGTACATATTCAAAATGTGTATGTAGACGTCCTTTCATGGTTATTAGGTTCTTGAGGAGGAACTGCAAAAGCACCTGCTGCCTGAAAGCCAAGCACTGTTTTATTATACTGCAGTATTTTCTGCAGAGTCCTGCTGGACTGCATACTTGACTGAGTTTATACATTGGACTGGGTCCATCCAACTGAAAGCTATTGAATCTAAAAAGTAAACCACAGGGATTTTGTCTAGCCAAGTAATGCTCCCTTCAACCTTGTGGCAGGTTCCTTTCCAACCCTGGAATTGAATTTTTTGTTGTTTCTGTATAAAATATCCACGTAGAACATGCAGGCCGTACTTCTGTTGATATCATACATGACGTGATATATCATACAAAAGCATACATTTCATTGTCACATGACAGAATCTTTAAATTACCTGGAACACTTGCCATATTTGAAGAAAATTCCTGTCTTCCCAAAGTGTACAGGTTGGTGGCTGGTGTTACATATTTACCTGCAAATTTAAGAGGCATCTTCTGTTTTCTACAAACCATGGAAATGCAGTTATTGCATTTTCACAGGATGCAATAATAGAAGAAAGATATTTAATTTTAACACCATAGCTTGGCTTATGTAATGATATTATTCACGTGTTATGTGTCTAGGTATGCTTGCTAAAAGAATTCTCAATTTTAAAACCTCATTATCTTGAGCAGTAAATGAGACTTAATCATTCATTGAGAGAAAATAACACTACTAAAATTCAAAACGCACCTCCTGGTCGCAACCCAACATCCCATGATAACCTGAATTAGAGGAAACAATTCATGAGCACACTTCATTTACCTTAAAAGCAAATTAAAATATTTTTAAATAATAGGTAGATTTTAATATTTTTTTGTTTTGGAGACCGGTGGCAGTACACAGACAGCCCACTTGAATTTGAAGTGCGCATTGTACCCCTCCTTCACTTTCCAATCCTCAAAATATTTCCACTTAAACATAACAAGTGTGGAAATCAATTGAAATGTGTATAAATATTTTTAAAAATAGCCAGCTACCTTGCACTCATGTGGATTAGCACCAAATATGTAAGGCCACTGAGGGAAAATCTGGAGTGGACAATGGTGCCAACAGTCCCCCGTTTTCAATTATGCACAACAAGCAGGCACGCTTAAAATAGTTCATTTGATTAATACTGCCACTCACCAAAACAGTATGCCATAAAAAAGCATGCATTTAACACTTAAACAATGCTGAAAATGTAACAATTGCTTATCTCCATGGAGATCAATAATAGGGCTAAGATCATTGTGGAAATTGTCAGTCGGTTAATGCAGATATGATGTCATTATTATTACTCCACTAATGATGGTCATTATGCACCATCTCTGATTGAATTCCATTTCTTACCTGTATTTCAGCAGTGTGGAATAATCACAATTTAAGTGTCTCCATTAAAATTCATGCATGGGTCTTTACCCCGACCTCTTGCTTTTAAAAATACCTCAAATATTCTTTGAATGTGAAATAAATTGCATTATTACTAAGCTTTTGTTTTCAACGCCTGATGAAGGGCCAGACAATGTGAAAATTGTTCTTTTTTTCCCCAGATGTGCTGCCACACCTTAAAAGATTAAAACAGAAAAAAGAGAAGAGCAAACACATTGCAGAGTTTGCACATTCCTGTTCTGTGAGAGTATAACACATATAATACATAATACACTGTGAGGTTTTCTGTAAAAGTATAATACATTTTTAAATGCTCTACTTAAAGTTCAGAAAATTAACTATATTAGCTATTTCTGATAAAAGTCTTTAAGAGTACTATGTTGAACATTCTGGCAATCAGGAATAAAATATTTAAAAATGTGCAAAATGTGAAATATTATACATGAATAAAAGGTGGCTTGTATATGTTGTTGAACATTGGAATACGAGACGTTTTTATTAAATTGACCGCTAAACGGCTGGCCTAGCAACGCAAGACAAACATGCGATACAATATAAATCTATACATCGGACATAAGAGCAATATCTCTGTGTAAATATTTATATTATAGTAGCAACGGTATATTCGTAATGATCCATAAAAGTGCTTAACATATGTCAGAAGACCACATTATGTTGACAAAGCTCAAGATGGTCTCGTCTAAACCATCCTCTGCTATGCGTCCGCCTCCCTCACCCCTGCTTGGTTTGAGCGTTAAACAAGAATATGCCACTTCTCGTTTCCCGCTTCAGTATGCGAATCCACCGCTGCGCGTATTTGCCCATGCGGAATAACAGTGTTTATGTCTTAGGTAAATACTACACCGTGCACTCCTAATACAGCCGTTCTGTTGTAAAGCCACATCTGCGGCCATGCACTGCAGGCTGAAAGGACAGGGAGCAGAGTGGGGATTTGGTGAGGCCTAATCAATCAATGACAGATTACTGCTAAAGCCACTTCCACATCCATTAAAGTGGGACAAATGCAGAATTGCGACTGAATAACTTCTAGTTTTAAGCCAACAGTGGGACTTCCCAGTTATTTATCAAAGTCATGGTTGGTAAGCAGCATGCCTCCGCACGCAATTGTAGTTCGCAGCGGTTAGAGCCCAGTGAAGGAGCAGCATTGAAAGGAGTGTTTATGCCCTCAGCTGTGGTGCTGTCAGCCCTGTGGAATTTACTGTAAATCACATTGCTTTTATTGCAAGATTTACTAGCTTATCCTCTGTGGGCTCCATTCACTTCAAGCTTGTCTCCATTAGGACGTTAGCCTCAGTCCATAAAGGGACTCAGCGACCCATCATCAAACAATGCGAAAAACCCCAAACCTTTCATTTTGATTTTTTCCTCCTTTTCTTTTTGGAGGGCCCTGCACTCTTTGGTGTATTGCGTTTCATTGAGGAAGCTGGAATCACTGCCCACCACCCCCCACTGCCCAGTGCCCATGGACTTCTTCACTAAGAATGCTACTTTTATTTCCATTCATGAAACTTCCATGGTTATTTATTTATTGATTTATTTATTCTATATATTTTTGTTTTTTTGCTTGTATCGGCATATTGACTGGCTGCCGTAAAATGATATGTTATATTTAGCCACCGGCTAAATATGACATATCTTGAATTTAAACACACAATTTGGGAATGTTTTTTTTTTTTAACTGTTATATCTCCTAAAATATGAGGGTTCTTTATAATTTTATTTGATGTGAAATGTTGCAGGTTGATTCCTTCCATCAACTACTGCTACTGCTACTACTACTACTACTACTACTGCTGCTACTACTGCTACTACTGCTACTACTGCTACTACTACAACTACTACTACTGCTACTGCTACTACTGCTACTGCTACTACTGCTACTACTACTACTACTACTACTACTACTACTAGTAATAATAATTAAATGGGGAAAAATTGAATGTAAATATATAAATCTGTCTTATATTTGTCAAATATTTTACAATAATGCATTTCAGTTTGAATATTTGAAGAAATTAAAGAAAACCATTTAATTGATTATAACATACTAAAATATTATTAGATTGACCACAGAGAAATTAGAAAGCAAGTAGTTTTCGTATTTTGTGGCTTTCTTTAAAGCTCGTGAAAATGAAATCACCCGCTCACCTACTCTTGAAGTGATCAGAGGTGACATCACAGTCTGCAGGCAAAAGGTTAGAATACAGCTATCCATGTGACTCAGGAAACCTCCAACCTTAGCCCTGAGGAGATAAACAATTTAACCATGAGGACGAGCCTGCTGCATATATCCTAGCAACACATTGCTATTCAATTAAGAGATAAAGCTCGTTACATGTAGACCCAGATCATTACCCCTGAAATGGTTAATGAGTTCAAATCTATTTAGATTAATGTAGCAGTTAAATCAAAGTCACACCGGCTGAAATACCACTAGGCAGGTCTCTCACATAACAGCAGTCATCCATCTATTAATCTGTGTAGTCATGTGTGTATTGTATTTTATGTTTTTTTATTTTAATTTGCAAATACACGGTTAGCTTCAAATTGTGGTTAATTTAAAAATATTGTAGTGATCAATTTTGCCTTGAGATGAACAGTATTTCTATAATTCCTTTAAAAAAAACAAGAGGTTCACAGAGCAGAGATAAACTGATAAACACCTCAAAGATGACCTAATCAATCATCAAAGATGAGTGTAATGAGCAACAAGAATCACACGAGCTTATAGTATTTATTAAAATGCCTAATTCTGTTTAAAAATACCGGCACAAAAACCCAACATTTCAGCAGTCTTGCTGAGTGCTGGCAGTCCATTTCATTCCTCCACATTTTGATCACTTATTTCACACATTTATGCTTATAAATTATTTTAACTTCTTAAAAAATACGTAGCCCTAAATATATTTCACATGAAATACACGACACTTCAAATTATTCTTACCACATTGTTGCATTATATGAATTAGTGAATTTGAATAGTGAGTGATTTGCTTTGATAAGAGTAAAAAAAAAGAAGACATTGGATTTTTAAAATCATCCATCAGCTTCTGGGTACACGTAACAACAACATGTGATCTTTGGACATATTTCTGATTGCATACTTTCACAAATCTGTTGGGCGATCGTTACAATTTGGGAATGTTAACGTTAATGTTCGTCTCACTGCAGCTCACGTTCTGTTGATGCCCGTCTACACTGTTAATAAAAATAAGTGTTCAATAATGAAGAATCACAAACCGCCAAACATTTTTGAAAACAAGGATTTACAGGCTGTGGTCATGACAGTCCCTGCCTCCTGATTTTAGTAATTATTTGAGGAGACAATATATATAAGGTTTATATATATATATATTGGAAACAATTGTGAGATTTCAGTGTGCCTGGATGATGTGTTGACATATACTGTAGCAAGAGAGCAGAACTGCTGCTGAGTATAAGGTAATTCAGAATGTCCTGCCTGCTGACACAAGGACAAGGACAAACACACACACACACACACACACACACACACAGACACAGACACAGACACACACACACACACACACAAAACAAGAATGTCTACAAACAATTGAGATGGCTAGACCTACATCCATGCTGGATGTTTCCTTAATGAAAAGACAGAAAAACTGTCAGGATCTGGTAATGAACATGCGATGCTGCAAGGTGTCACAAAGACATGCGATGCTGCAAGGCGTCACAAAGACATGCGATGCTGCAAGGCGTCACAAAGACAAGCGATGCTGCAAGGCGTCACAAAGACATGCGACGCTGCAAGGCGTCACAAAGACAAGCGATGCTGCAAGGCGTCACAAAGACATGCGAGGCTGCAAGGCGTCACAAAGACATGCGATGCTGCAAGGCGTCACAAAGACATGCGATGCTGCAAGGCGTCACAAAGACATGCGATGCTGCATGGCGTCACAAAGACAAGCGATGCTGCAAGGCGTCACAAAGACATGCGACGCTGCAAGGCGTCACAAAGACAAGCGATGCTGCAAGGCGTCACAAAGACATGCGAGGCTGCAAGGCGTCACAAAGACATGCGATGCTGCAAGGCGTCACAAAGACATGCGATGCTGCAAGGCGTCACAAAGACATGCGATGCTGCAAGGCGTCACAAAGACAAGCGATGCTGCAAGGCGTCACAAAGACATGCGACGCTGCAAGGCGTCACAAAGACATGCGATGCTGCAAGGCGTCACAAAGACATGCGACGCTGCAAGGCGTCACAAAGACATGCGATGCTGCAAGGTGTCACAAAGACATGCGACGCTGCAAGGTGTCACAAAGACATGCGATGCTGCAAGGCGTCACAAAGACATGCGATGCTGCAAGGCGTCACAAAGACATGCGATGCTGCAAGGTGCTGTTGCTTACAGGCAGAGCAACCTCAACAATCATGACCCTCTCTTTATTGATTCACTGATTCATTGATTGGACGACTGGCTACATCACAACTGGGAGATTAAGAGCACGGGCTCCTCTGCATATTGTTCAGTTCTCCTGCAATTTAATTTTAGATGAAGCAAATAAGCAGTTAAATACTCAAGAGATTAGATATTTCTCCCCATGTGTTCTTCATATCAGCTGTGCATTGCTGGGTCCGCTAAACAATACTTAGGAATGTGTCTGTCGACCACCATTTGTGGGACTGGCTGCATGGTTGAGAGTTGGCTGCCTTTGGGTGGGAACTCTCCAAAGAGCTTACAGAGCAGCGAGAAACACTGCTTGGGTCTGCAGGGAGTGCTCTGGGCCAAATCAATGCACCGTCCCAAGGTCCGTGCTCGTGAATTTGTGGAGGCATTTTGAGACCGCGGGTGCCAACTTACAGATCGCATGTCAAAAAGAGGTTCTGTCTGCTGTCCCTGTAGACTCTAAACGAACAAAAGGAAAATCTGAATGAAAAAGAATACAAAGAAATAGGTGTATAATTGCATTTTGGAAAAGCTGTGTTTTTTTTTTGTTTTTTTTAAATTGCTTTTCCAAAATGCAACTTGTAGCTTTCATTTAAGTTATTTAACTATGTAATATGATATGACTATGATGTTTACTTGACAACCAAATTATCTTTGACGTCTCGCTCAAATTGTAGCTCCCCACTGGTCCTCTAATAATGTGTTATCTGGGACATTTTAGGACTGGAATTATGAATGATGTGCTTGTTCTATAATTAACATTGAGAATATACAGTGCATGCTCTGTTATCAAAAAGGATATGTGGTTTTATGGCATATAATAATGATCACAGAATATGGACACACTTGCATGCACAAACACACACTCACATATGCTAAGTATGATTTTTTCCCCAGTCTAGATTCATTTCCTTGGGAAACCCTTAGAATTAGGGGTTTGTCAGTCCCACTCTTGTATTTCCTTTCCCTCACTTGACCTAGAAAGCAGGACAGTTCCTAAATAAGGGTGTTAATCTTTATTACACAGCCTATTCCGGTGCCTGATTGAAAAATACTATGGATTTAAATGCCATAGCGTGTATTTAAAAAAGGGTACAACCATCACGTGCATCACGTAGCACTGTAGGCCACCTCTCGTCATATTTCCCAAATAGGTTGGCTATTTCGCTTAATATCTTGCTCATACTTAGCAAAAATAATCGTCCTAAATATTATTCAGTTATAATATCTACTGTGTGAATATTTTGCAACATAAAGAGCCTCCTCACAAGTTTAGGATTAGGCTACACTTCGCTGTGCAATGTATGCTAAATCCCATACAGGATCGGCTGCTTTATTGTTGTTTTCGTATTTCGTTAACATTATGTCATCTTGTAACAAATAAAAAAATAAGTTGCTTACCTTACTGTAAAAATTACGTAAAGCAGACTACTTAATCCAGACAGCTGGAAGTATTTAACGTAACACAAAGATTAGTCCGATAACTTATTGCATAGCAAACACCAATGTGCAATGTTATTAACTTGACATTTGAATTTGGCTCCACTGCGGCCACGCATGCGCAATCTGAGGCATGCTGGCTTCTCTAGAGCAGCTGTTTTGGGTTTGAAATTCCAACATGGCAGAGGCTGTGGTCAGTCTTCCCTTCACTAACTTGGAATGGTTTCAAATCGCAAGCATCCTCGCATAACCCGAACACACATTCATCAGCACATACATCGGATCGATGAAACTCTAACCTCCAAGGCTGCCATACATACAGGTAAGACTGCCCGTGAGTACACCCGAGATCTGGACAATTACAACATACCGAAGCTGTGCCACGTTTGAGCGACAGCTTTATGATTTAACATGCCTTCATCGAACCTTTGTATGCGTGCTTCAGCGCAGAAAAGCTTAGTACACACATATCGCTACGCTGCTCATTGTGTATAAATAGCATTGCTTTAACATTACAAATAATTGCGGGAATGTGCGTTCGGATGTGGTTGGAAAAAAGATACAGGCGTATTTCCTTCAGGATACCAGTGTTTTGTGTTTTAATGAGAGCGCGTGAGGATGGGGTGGGGTTTAAATTGTTTCAAAGTAACTTTTCAGCGATGAGAAGTTCATGCATGTATCATCGTTTCAAAGTTGCAGAGATCACTGCGGACACAAAGCTGGGAAATGGATACAGTGTCATTGGTTTCGTCGTGGGGGCAACTGCAGGCATATCATCTATTTTTAAAGTAGTGGGGGACTGCGTGGTGGGTGTATCGTTTCCTCAGAAAGCGTCCAAGCGAAAAATTCAAGTTTTAATGCCACCTAAAATCCTCTTATCTTCACATTTGTCCACCTCATTAGTGTTATCAACGGAAGCGATTCACGTTAACGCGGACTTGCGTTATGGTGATACTTTTTAAAAGTGTTTCTCCTGTCTTCACTTGTTATCCAAGTGATCTTTTGTTGGTGTTTTTTCCCCCCCTTAATTATATGCATGTAGGCTAAATGAGTACCTGACGAAAAGGCCCACGTTTCAAGGCAGTGAAATCTGAGAGCACAGCGGAAAATGACTCGTGAAAAGCAACCTTTGGAATTCCTCCTTGTGAAATTCCCATTCAGCTTTTTTCTTTTCCTATTTTCTTCTCCCTGATATCGCAGCAAGAAATGATCAGTTGCACCACTGTTAATGGTATGTCAATTCTCCTATCTACTTCATTTGCACTTAACGGCTTTACATATTTTAGAAAATAATAACTTTGCTGTTTGGCTGGAGTGTTATGGATTCATGGTTTAAAAAAAATAATATATATATATATATATGTGTGTGTGTGTGTGTGTCTATTCGTAAATGTGCCCACGATAATTTGTGCCTTAGACTAAATTATGAAATGTACTTTGGGCTCTAGATTCTAAATTGTGAGTTATGAAAATCCATAGATCCAGTAAATTTTATTTTAAAATTTTTTTTGCCTACTAATATCTTCAATTTATGTTTGAATTTCATAGCGTTGAAATGTATGAGCTTGTTGTGCCAGTGTACACATTCTCTTTTGTAGTAGCGTATTGAATCATAAATATGTCGGTACATAGTAGGCTACCAGTTTTTTTTTTTTTTTTTTGCCAATGCGATATTAGCCTATTTTGTATGGTTGCAACACAAACTAGTTTGCACGCTATAGCCCAAACTATGACTACGATAAATCAATATTTTTTGAATCCACTGAATTAAAAAAGCTATACTACCCTTTGTTTTTTTAGATGAACATAATTTGATATCAGAAATGTTATCGCGATGAGAGCAGAGTCCTTTAGCAATACGGACGCGGAGATGGAAGATTTCCCCCGTTCGCATGTTAAAGCTCTAATATATATTCAGGGCAGATTGGTCAGCTTGCTTCTGATGAACACGATACCGCATTTACACATTTTAAATCGGGGGCAGAAAGGAGTGCTAAGATCTGGTTATCTGAAGGAGAAAATGTTTTCCTCTAACTGATTCTATTTAGACTATGACTGTAGAAAACGCACATCACGGATTAGATGGGCGAATGTAGTTGGAGAGCAGCCTTACATGAACAGTAGGCTAACGTCATGAGCGAGTGTGTGTGTGTCGATTGTTTCAAGTTTTGATTGCGATTGATTTACTGCCATTAGGCCTAACCTACGTATGGTCTACATTAACGTACAATTAAATGGCCCACATACAATACAGTGCATAGATGCATTTTATCAATTGTGTGCCTGTTTATCTAACGATGTTGCCACTGAAACAAAAATAAAAAGTTAAAATGAATATGGAGTGCATGTTACGTGTGCATTAATTTGCATCAATACGCGACATTCGTCCATAATGGAAAACGTGTCATTTATGAGTGGCTGGCAATGTGGCGGATGCTGATTATCGATTGTTGCACACAATTTAAATGGTTTCCTTTATGTGCGAAATAAAGCCAAATCCCGTTAGTGCAATTGCTATAATCCCGTAACTGATTGACGTTTATCCTGTTATTTCCTTAAACTGAAACAATGTAGTAGGGTTATATGCCTCACCTCAGTTAATAACTCTTGGAAGAGCTCTTCAATATCAAAGATGCAACGTACACTATTCACATCAGGTAGGTGTAGGCCAGGGGTGTCCAATCTTATCCGGAAAGGGCCGGTGTGGGTGCAGGTTTTTGTTTTAGCCCAGCACTACAACACCTGATTCAACTAATTAACTAATCATGCTCTTCAATCAAGACCTTGATAAGCAGAATCAGGTGTCATAGTGCTGGGCTAGAACAAAAGCCTGCACCCACACCGGCCCTTTTCGGGTAAGATTGGACACCCCTGGTGTAGGCCTAGTATTTGCTCAGTTAATATGAGAAACTAATGGTATAATTACATTTTCACCCACAACTAAGAATTGTGGACAACTGTTGTGATGGCTATACCTAACAACACAACAGGTTATATCACGTGATGTATTGAATGTGGGAAAAAAACTTCCTTGAAATGATCAGAAGCCAAGCGTTGTGCTACAAAGCAATGCATGTTTTCATGGCCTTGCGTATAGACTACATTACACAAACATAATTTGATGAGGTCAGGCCTCTTTGCGCAATGCGAGTTTTCAATACAGCTTATATTTAAGGCTGTGCATATTGCATTTCTTCCGTATAATTACTTTGAATAAAATACAACAATAGTGATTTGTGCTAAATGTACTTGTATAGCTTCCATTTGCATCCTTTTATTTAACATGGAAATTCATTTGAGCAGCTACGGGCTGAAGTGTGTTCTCCCTCTTCAGATATGACACTGCTGAACTCGAGAAACGCATGAATTATGGAAATCCACGGTCTTTTGTCTGTTACTCTGAAACATTCAAGTTGAAAATGCTGTATTTTGATTTATTTGTCTACTTTTCAAGTATGAGCTCAACTCCACATATTAAGAGTTAATCTTTGAATCTCCATCAAGTCTTTGCGTACAAAACGTTGTATGTTTCTTCACTATTTTAGGATGTGGGAAAGGGGTTTGAAACTGAATGACTCTTTACACAGCCCATAAACAACTATGTACTATTGCCAATTGAAGACGTAGTCCAGATGAATGCCTTACTAATATGCATATTGTCATAATACGAACAGATCCTATTAATTGATATGATTGTTCAGTAGCTCACAACACTGCTAAAACAGTTGTGAATAAAACTGTCATGTAGCATACATTGTGCTTTGAACTATGGACTCATTTATTTCAAATAAACACTGTCCTATGGTATACTCATGTCAGTGTTGTTTATGAAGTCAAATGGGCTTCATTGATACAAATAAGCAAAGTGTTGTATACTGTGTAAAAGGTCATCTTAATTTCATTTTAGAGGTGACCCTCGAAATTTTAAAGAAATGTATCATTCCCCGTTTATTTTTTCCCCATGAATTAGATGGTGCTGTTATTAATAATGATATTGTTTGTTTGGATATGCAATATTGCGGGGTTAAGTACGTCCTTTTAAATCACTGGTGAAAGTATGCAGAGTTCATACGCGCGTATTCATCTTGTACCTTGTGTACGCTGGTGGAAATTTGTCGTGGACGTGCCCATACTACAGGGGGTGAAATTGCTGTTAGTCTGCATTTAACCTACAGTCATATCTCCAAATATGCGTGCTAAACATGACACCTCGGTTCCTGATTGTGGCGCTTGCAGTCTCGGGCCGAGCCAGGAGTTAACGTGGGGTTTTTTTTTTCCGGGGGTTCAGTTACGTGTGGTACGCCGTGATGACAGATCTTGGCTCCGCCCCTTTTCACCCCCTCTCATTACTTGACGTCGCACATGTTGACATGCGAACGGAGAGTTTTCATTCATGCAGGCAGAGGAGTTGCAGCACAAGCAACAATGTCCTCTCGCAGCTAAAACAGACGGGATCATTTAACACTCCGCCCCCCGACATTGTCATCATCATATCCTTCAATTCTGTCAGTTTTCAAACTTTCATTGATATCAGTAGTGGAAGCCCTCAGTTATATCGTTTTCCAGAGATGTTATTGTGATGTGATATACGAGGCAAACTACACATGATATTTACCCATGTACTGTTCTCTTTTCTGATATATACATGTTTTGATATATACATATCATGCATTGTGCATTTATGTTTGTTTTATTCAATTGCGATATATAATATTTCTTGAGGAAGTTGTTATTAATAAAGATTAGCAGTGGACTGGGTAGGAATAGGGCAGTTTTGCATGGAAGGTAGGTATACACAATGATGCTGCATTAAATCAAATTTGATATTTTCATTGGTGCAGCATGTGCATTGGCTAGAGATAAATCTTTGAAGCTCTTGGGTTAAACTGTAGATTACATGTATAGGCCTATTTATTTCAGTGGAGATTAGTGTATAAAATGAGAGGATAGACATTTTTTACCAGCCTGAGATCTAATTCATTTTTCACTGATGTATACTGAAATACCTTTGTTTAGGGCATCTGACACTGCTGAATAATACAATAATGGAATTCGGCCAGTGGACATGAAGCATGGTTCAAATTATGAAACTATTTTTGAATATCCTAAATGGTCAGTTTTGCCATATTGTTTTATAATGCTTGTGGCCATTGTAAAATGTTAAGCTACGGGCTTTATCATGTTGTACTCTCTTTGTACTTTATCATTTTGTACTCTCTTTGTATTTTATCATTTGTCTCGTCATGTTTTTCATACGCATCTCATAAACTCTGTGTCAGTTAGTTTGAATGGAATTCAATGTTATTTTCGCCCCAGACCTGGTGTCAGTGTGTTGTCGGCATGCCCTGGAATGCTTGAAAGGTGTTGCACATAGTCTCAACTTCAATGGTTTTGTGAGCTTGTGTGTGTGTGTGCGTGCGTGCGTGCGTGCGTGCGTGCATGTTTTGTATTTTTACTTAGTTATGCAATGAACATGCCAGTTGGCCTGTATGTTCAGTCAAAATATCGCTGTGCACGGTAGCTTCCAAAATCATGTTTTTGTTCGTATGTAATTTTGTGCAGGGAATGCAGTTGAAAGAATTAAAGTATTTGAATTTTGTTGTACAAATAAAACTCTGAAGAGCGAATTCACTTTCTAGAGTTTCTTCTGATATTTCTTTCCATTTCAGTGTATGTTTTCAATTTGCCCAGACTTGCGTGTAATGAAAGATATTGTCTGTAAGTATGTAAATTAGCCTTCATTACACACAAAAAATTCTGGGCCAGTCAGAAACGTACATTAAAACAATAATGAAATAATAATATAGCTCCAGAAAGTGAACTCCGTCTTTATAGTATTACTAGTACTACCACATTTACTTTTAATTCCTTCAAAACATACACTCGGCCTACATCTAGAAAGTTATCTATCACTTTAACATAGACTGGAATAGAAACCATGGAATCTTAATTATCCACTTCAATCATATAAATCAATAGCAGAAAATTTATAAATGACATTGGTTACCATGCTGGTTAGTAACTTATATCACTTGTTATACACAGTGGCTTATACCTTTCTCTGGATTGTATGACAAGCAAGTGCAAAGAGCTTTGACAGATGTTGATCTGATGAATCATAATTATGTTGTAAGATTTCATCACCGACTATGCTGTGTCCTCACCGTCAGAGAATCACCGTTCACCTAATTGACAGGAGAATGCAGTGTTCCCCAGTATGTGCATAATGTGTCATTTTGTCTTAACCTAACTTAAATACAATGACTGCTGTTAATAATGGGGTAACGAGAGTTATACTTGGATGATGGTCCATATTTTGACAAACGGACTCTTTGAAAACATGTCATTGTCTGCTTTGTTTACGGTATTTATGCCGTGATTTCTCAGTGACGCCAAAAACAGACCAGGTTGGCAGAACGGGGGACACTCGGCATTCCTCCAGGGATTCCATGTAAATATATCAGACCGGCAGTAGTAGACACCATTCAGATTCTGAGCCATCGAGAAACTGTCCAATTGACTCAAGTTACGTACGGGGCAACACCCGTCGTGAGAGTTGAAGAAACGTTTGGCTCTCTCGGATACAAATCGGATGCATCCTCGCATCTCCTGTTTTTCCCACAAAGTGGGGACCATATGAAATCAAACCGAAGATTGTCATATTTAAGCAAATATGCTAAATGTTGACTTTTGTGATCCCCCTTTGGAAAGCGAGAGACCCCAAGGGAGGTAGACAGACAGATAGAAGCGGTCCCCATTTCTTCTAAGAGCTGTTTTTTTTATTATTTTTTTTATCCACCTCTCTTGCACTTTCTCTCTCTCTTTTCAGTCTGTCTTCCCTTGTGGCAGCTGGCTGTGTTATCTTTGTGTGTTTCTCTGTGTGCTGACAGTTCTTTCAGTGATCTAAGTTAGGGCGCATTAGAAAGTGGAAGCAGCCGTCTGTTGCTATACTGAGAGACGTGTTTGCTCTACTGCAAAGATGAAGGACCGTGAATCTTTGACATCCTCCTCCCTTCCTCCCTTCCTCCCTCTCTCCATCGACCCCCCCCCCCCCTTTTTTTTCTAGCATCTCATTTAGACGCATAGACTGTCTTCTCCCACCGTTTTTTTTTTGTCGTGTGTTTTGACTGACAGCATATGGCATAGACATTTTTAAAAATGCATATATGTCCATTATCTGTGGCTGGTGTGTGGATTCTGTATGTATTCTTCGTACGTCTTCCCTACTGCCCTGATCTCTGATGTACAGCCAATATTTGGCTGCTGCTAAGAAAATATAGCTGGCAATTAAAGCAATAAAATAAAAAAAATTGCTAAAATAAAAAATCATTATCTCAATAAATGCATGGTTTGTTACGCCACAGAATATATATAGTGTATGTATTTATTTTTTTGTTGAAGCTAAGAATGCACATCCAAAATGTGGCCTTCTGCCAAGCAAATGGTGTGTAATATCAGGGAATAAAACAATGTATTTTGGTGGAGACCTTTTCTCAGACCTCTAGTCTCAAGTTAAGACTGAAGACATTATGAATCCTAATTTATTTTAAGTGAAGAAGGGATTCTATGGCCATTGCTCAGGGTTTCATTGGGTCCAGTCTCCTATTTAGCGCTACCTATGAATATTAATAGCTAACCATGTGAAACCTAGAGGAAAAAAAACCCATAGCAAACGTGCTTTTTTCAATCAATTTTAATACCTTGTATATTTAGTTGTCTTTGGAAGATTTTACTCTGTCACATCAGATTATTTGTTCGGATTCAAGCAGCAACTGAAGGGAATAATCACAGCAAGAATACAACATGGCAACCCAATTATATTACATCTAAAATACCAGAATCTGCAAGTTACGTCCTTAATCTATTATGGTTTTGTTGTCTGCCTCAAGAATTGACATACTCAATTGACAAGATAACATGGTGCAGATTGATGGAAATACAAACTTAGTTGGAATAGTTTTGGCATGCACTATTGTTAAATTTAGTGCATTTAAAAAAATAATGAAAATTAAAATATAAAAAATTAATTAAAGAACTATTTGCCGTAAGAGTATTTTGGACATTATGCCATTATAATTAAGTACAAAATCAGACCATTTCATTGCCAAAAATATCAATTTGTGGAATAGCCTGTGTGGTAAGGAGTCTACTAATTTTCTGGAACATAATTGAAGTATTGAATTGCAACAGGTAAGTGGTATGATTCAAATTTTATCAGTTTGGGGAATTCTAATGATTGATGCATATTATTTTACAATGACAATTTATGCATTTATTTGGTTATGAATGCAAAAATGGTAGTCTAATCATGTGTCCACCCTGATTTTCAGTATGTGCTTAACTAGCTTGTAAGCCAGTTTTTATTTATTTATTTTTAATTTAAAAAATTGTATGGCTTTTGCTTTCCTCCCAATTTTTGAGTACTATTTATTCAGCACTCATTGTTGCAACCTCTACTATTGATTCAGGAGCGCACAGACATACGTGCGCTCTCTTCTGAAGCATGCGATGTCAGCTGCTGTGTGTTATCACACTGCAATTCACAGTTGGGCTCACAGACATGAGTCAGAGGAAGACACTTTGTGTGCAGCTCAACAGGTGGACTCGCTTGTGTGCCTGACTGAACAGCAGTGGTTGTGCCCAATGAGACGCTGGCATCCAGGTCGGCTGAATCCCTCCAGTCCCTGGACGATGCTAGAGTAGGCTAAACTGCCGGCAACAGACACGGGGGCCCTATCGTACACCCTGGCGCTAAGTGGCGATAACCCAAACGTAAGTGTCTTTGCTAGTTTCAGACTGGCGCAGGTGTAATTTTAACGTCCCGCGCTCAGGTTGATTAACGAGCAAATGAACTTGCGCCCATAGCATTTGAACTGGGCGGGTTGGTCTTAAGATGAGGTGTGGCCAGGATAATTTTTGGCGTATTGCTATCTTGAGGCAGCAGAAAGTGCTGGCGCTACAACCACCACAAAACTTGGTCTTAAAGGCTAGCGATACAGCATTTTGCGCCCTCTAGTGTCTCATATGGAGATTGCATTTCATAACAACACAGCTGGAACTGCTGCTGTTCGAAGCACACTCCTGTCAATTGGTTGCCAGATTGACTTGTTTCATCTGTATGTTGTGTAGCCAAATAACGTTACTTTATCTGATTGTGAAGAGTGGAGTCAGAGACAGAATTGGGCTCAATCATGTCAAGTGACAAATTGTTTGTGGTTGGACAAGTAATTAATTCCTAAACAAATTTTGTAGCAATGCATTCTCTCCATAGATTTAGTTTACTCTATGTGGTGTGTGGTAGCAATGCATTCTCTCCATAGATTTAGTTTACTCTATGTGGTGTGTGGGGATGCTTCAAGATTCATGTAACCCCAGTGCAATCTCAGAATGAGAGGCGTTTTCACACGTTTTGAAATAAATGTGTTAATTTACCACAGGTTTTATCCAGATAAAGCCTGGCTACATCCTAGCCGGTTAAAAAAAACTTTGACTTTTCAACAAAATTTAGCCGGTGTTTCGCTGACTTTTCTACACAAAAATGTTCATTGGAACGTTATGATATAGCTAACATTAGCTAATGAGTTTGCATGCATCTTGTCTCTGCTAGCTATATGTGAATACCTTCTTTATTAGATATGTCTAGCTATCCATCCATCTTAGGCAACGTAGGTCATAGCCCACAATGGACATATTTATTCATAGCCTAATGGATAAATATTTCTTTGGATATTGTAGTAGACCTAATGGATTAGACATAGATTGCAAGACGTGTCTTCACCAAGGAGATTATATGGCATGCAACGGAGCTATAACCGAGAGAATAATTAATTCATAAGCTAACGTACATAACTTAGCTAACGTTACCCAGATAGCATGCTGATATCAGACCACTGGTCAATTAAAGTCGGACTAGTACTCTGGTAATTTTTCTTCCAGCGATGCATCTGCAAGGCAATGTTGAGAAAAGGAAAATGCCATAGAAATAACGTTACTCTTTTTGGTCATGCTATAATAAATTACGGTCCAAACTGCAGCTTAACCAGGAAGATAATAGCTAACATTAGCTATATGATCGATCTGATAAAACCAAAGGCCCATAAAAGCAGAACTGCATCGGGGGATATCTGGGTAGCAAGCTAGCTAACGCTAATGTCTCAGCATGAGATGAGAGAAAAGCAAAATACCGTAGAAATAACGTTACTCTTTTTGGTCATGCTGTAATAAATTGTGGTCCAAACGGCAGCTTAACCAGGAAGATAGTAGCTAACATTAGCTATATGATCGATCTGATCACCGCTTGCTTGCTAGAAAAGTGTCCATCTCTGTGTCACTTCTCAAGCATTGTGATTCTTGCAGTATTTGCCGTTGGTGTGAATGGGTCAACCTGCGTTATCTGACCCTGGTCACGACCTGGGTTTTTTTCAGTTGTCACAGGTAAATATGTAATCATGAATTTACTGGGTGAAGCCAGTGTAATGGCAAACAACATTGTATTCGCTTGCCATCTGGCTACCAAACTAGCTGTACAGCTTACTCGCAGGAAAACAAATGGACTTCAAGCCAGCAGACTACGTCCGCTTCTAATGTCGCGACAACCTTGTTCAGCAGTGATGTGTATGGTAGTAAAATCGCAGACCATGGTCTTGTGAGAACCCGGTACTTCGGCCTACCCATGACCGTAGTGTTGTGTGAATACGTCAAACGCAGATTGAACCCATGTTCAATATCCTGTGCCAACCCGGGTTTTGTGTGTGAAAGGGGTATACGGTAAGCAGAAATGGCATCTTTTAGATTTTGGTTTTATTGCTCTTAGTTGATTTGGTGCTCTGCCTTTATTGTAACATTGATAAATGCAGGCATCTGTTGATATTACTGTACGGCACTGTTACAAT
Organism: Synaphobranchus kaupii; assembly: GCA_029718625.1. Classification (NCBI taxonomy): domain Eukaryota; kingdom Metazoa; phylum Chordata; class Actinopteri; order Anguilliformes; family Synaphobranchidae; genus Synaphobranchus; species Synaphobranchus kaupii. Next base: position 61,036,224 of record CM056384.1, on the reverse strand, counting down.
AAACAGCCAAGCAATCCATATATTGCTGCTTAATGTTTGTTTTCTTCTGTGCTCTGTAAACATATTGTCAGACCGCGAGCGTGCGTGCGTGCGACATTCAGCCGTGCATGACTTGGTGAAACTTAAACTTTTGAATTGAATGCATCAGAGTGGGTTGTTAAATTCAGGCCATGCACGTCATAAAAGTAATTTAAATGATTTGAACAGAATATAGCTCTGTGTCAGCTTTCCCTGTTTTGCTTGCAATTTCAATCAGTGAACTACAGGTTTTGTTCTGTCCCCCCCCCCCTCCACTTTGGCTGTCTCTTTACTATGAAAGAGAAGAGACCACTTGATGCCTATTGGGGATCTGTTAGAAAAGACAATCTCCTGGTGTACAAAATTAGGTTTAGCAGTAAGGCTTTTAATCTGGACTTGTAGAAGATTCATGAGCATTCATGGATTTGTTTCAGTAATTATCATACCCCATGTGGCAGATAGAGACGTTTGCAGAACATACTGATGTCTTCATTACATTGTATCCATTTTAATTAGGTGTTCTAAACTTTTGATTCATAACGGCTATTCTGATATTTTTCCTGTTCAGTTCAAGGAGACCAAGGATACAAGCTGTGCATACATTAAAGCATATCAGTCAGAAAGCACAATGCTTTTTTGCCAGCTCTTTTTAATGAAAAGATTTCACTTTTTAAATATTTGAAAGGGATCCAAATAATTTTGCAAGGCCTCCAGTGCAGAATAACCTTCTTTGAATATGCTATTGATTTGTCCTGTGGAATGTAGCAATAAGTATGTTTTTTATGTGTAAGTAATAATAAATAAAGGTGCATAAAGATCTTTAATATAAATGGTATTGGTATTGAAACTCCGGTGGAACAACGTGTCTTCTCTAACTTGAGAGATGGCAGTCCTTGGTAAACCTAGGAATCTGGCCAGCTGCAAACCTGTTACTGACTTAAATTGCACTGCAGGAATAGGCTTTACCCATAAGGAACTGTCCTTGACAGCTGTTGACACCACTTATGCTAAATTCATACGTAAGAGTATTCATACAAGTAAGATTTGTTCTAATTAGATGGTAGTGGAGTTTGGAGAAGTGAAAATTGGCCTGGGGCAGTGTACCCACTTTGTTGCATTTTTTGGTATTGAAAGTGCTTCAACACCATGTTAAAGTGAAGCATGATGAATTATGGCTGTAATTTTTAAGAAGTTTGAATTATACAGCGAGAAACTGTTGAGTTTCTGCCATCTGTTGCTAATTGCAGCAGTTTCACTTATAGCTTCTTACCACAGAAGACATTTTTGTTGTTTGAACAAGATGCTAAAGAGTGCCACCTCTATCACCGTCTGCATTGCCTGATACATATTTTGTAAAGTTTTAAGTATGAGTTAGCAGATTGTAAAGTTTTAAGTATGAGTTAACAGATTGTAAAGTTTTAAGTATGAGTTAATAGTTTGTAAAGTTTTAAGTATGAGTTAACAGATTGTTTGCTATTATTTATTTTTCCTTTTACCATTTAACTTTTGTGGCCAAACATTACCTTGGCATCGAGTAAGCTGTTAAATTAACTGCATGTCTGTGCTGATGCCGTATTCAAGTGAACAGGCAGAAATGTTTGCCTTGCCACATAGCTGTTTTCATTGATGTTCATAATCCTTACCCAGCAAGGAGAAAGAGAACTAGCAGCTAGCTAATGAGATGTCCTTATAATACACTGAAGTGCTATAGCTATCTATCTCTGTAGCTTGCAGCGCTGGCTTGCCCCAACTTATTATTGTCCCCAAAGTCAAAGTTCAGCATTTTTTAATTCTCAAGTCATTCAAAGTCAATCCTCAAGACAGAACAACAGTCAATAAAAGTAAACTGTACATCTTCCTGTTGGTTGATGGAGCAAGAACTATAAAATCAGCTTTCATTTGTAAGACTTTTGTGGTTATTAAACAAAACTCTGCCAAGAGTAAGGCTAGATAACAAAGTCTTGGCATATTTCACACACAGACTAATGGTGAATTCCCAATGTGTTATTCATCCTCAGTAGAGTTATGCTTCATAGACTGGCAGTCTGCCGGGGATGACTGACAGAAACAACCTTGAGTACCAGAGAAAACAACAGCCTCTTTGAGGGGAGTGTGAATTGAAATACTAATAATGAAAGCAATTCTAAAAATTGTCATTATTTCTGGCGATTTCATCACATGGAACATTGTAATAAAAGCACACCACAGCTGACCGGTCTGGTTGGGATGGCTTTGTTCTGTACTTGGCTTTATCATCAGTGACTTGAAATCATTAGACGCATTTATGTTTGAAGATACCTTGACTTGTACTGCAGCATGTTTGGTCTCTGGCTGGTTTCCACTCTTAGAGTATTGGTTACATGTGCAGTTCAGCATTCAAGCTGAAAAGGTAAAGCCGTGCCCCTTGTCACTTTCCATTGTAAAAACATTACGAAAAGCATATTCTGTCAGTTTCTTTGTCTTTTCATGAATGACATTTACTTATTTATTTTATTTGTATTTATTATGTGGTGTGCCGAGTGTTCAAATATATGGATGTTTAAATGTACAGTGCCAACTAAAATTATTGATAAATCTGGATAATATGACCAAAAAAAAGGCTATCAGCATGACATTACATTCAAAATGTGAGAAACATCTGACCTTTAATTTATGTAAAATTATTCAAGGAAACTTGAACATGAAAATGTCACAATTATTAGCAACGATAGAAATGGTTATAAACAGAATGTAATTGAAGTATGTTCCCATTCCAATTTTATGTTTTTAAGCACACTTGAGTCTTTAGGAACTATTATGTGGTCATCCTCAATTTCCTGTTTCACTGGGGTATAAATATGAGGTGGCACACAGGCCAAAACCCCTTAGGCTGAATCCCCTGCTGGATCCTAATGTCCGGACTCCAGACTAACGGTCTCGGCCCTCACGGATTTCGTATGTACTGTGACTGAAGTGCTCAGCGTCATTACCTGTAGTCTGCAAGGCCGCAGGGCTACGAGGCTATAAAACACGCTAATGAGACGGCGCTTCAGACCTCACTCGTTGCCTTGGATATGACCTTATAAATGTAAAATTAAAATAAATAAATCAAAGTCTGCAAATATGTATACATTTGGGCTATATGAATTGTGCATTACGTACATCGGAAGACCTTCTTCAGTTGTTTTTCCGCCATGATTTTATTAGTATTTATATTACTCAAAAGTCTTAGCCAATAGTCTGGGTAAAGGGCTGATTGATTTCAGGATTTCATCCCAGAACCATTATTTAATTTGCCCAAACATTTATTTAATTTGACATTTTTGGTAGTCATGAGCTATGGCTGCAAAATGCATATCCTTGGTGGTAAAATGCTTTACTGTGGTCTTTTTTAGGAGTGAACGAGCACTTGTCCATACAGCTGTTTTGAAAATGAAGTCTGCTTGGAACAAAAACCAGAACCCTCCACTACTGCTTTCGGTCACTCTAATTGACATTCAGTGAAAGTGAATGTGTGCCATTTTGTTCTGTTTGTGTTTTATATTCCTGACTTCACCGGTGGAATCTTGTTACCAGAAACGTATGCGACCAGACGTATCTATCAGATGCTTCTCTCATAGAAGGCATTGATTGCAGTGTGATTTATTTCAATTCTGTTAACATCCCCATCTTGAAAAAAATAAGTTTTTCTGAAAGTTCAGCCATATAGAAATGTCACGTTATGTATAACTGTGATGGTTTTTCTCTTAAATAACCAAAAACATCATACTCAATCGGTGTGGGCAGAAAAAGTCGTGGAGAATGCTGAATGGAGAACTCACATTGAGAAGAATGTAATTCACAGAAGAGTTGACAGTCTGTTTCTTTGATGATGCCAAATGCCTTCAGACAAAGGGGGCTGTGTGCATTGGCATTTTGTAGTTGGGGAAAAATAGTTTTCTATGTGTGTACAAAAGGAGTACCTTGAATCTTGAGATTAGCATGAAAGTTTTAGATTACGAAGGCTTTTGAGAAATAAAAGTGTGATACTTTGGGAGTTTTGTACATTCCTGGGCGAAGTATTCATGAGCTGACTGGAGTGAGGGTGGGTGGGGGGGGGGACTGAACAGTCATTATTTATGAAAGGTTAACTACATATGCTACTTTATGGACATCTCACTTTTTTCCTATTTTGTAGTTCACAGAACTGGATTCTAATTTGCGTTCTCTAGAGGAGGGGTGTCCAATCTTATCCGAAAAGGGCCGGTGTGGGTGCAGGTATTTGTCTTAGCTCAGCACCTCAATGAACTAACTAATTGCCTTCAATCAAGACCTTGATAAGTAGAGTCAGGTGTCTTAGTGTTGGGCTAAAGCAAAAACCCGAAACCACAACCCTTTTCGGATAAGATTGGACACAAAATTCAAATTAATTTTACATATCAGGATCCTGCAACAAATTTCCTCCAGCTCTAGTCCATATAGAAGCAGTTCAAACTACATTCATGTTGACATTTAGCACTCTTATCCAGAGAAATTTGCATAGCTTATTCTTTACATATAATCCATTTTACAGCTGCACATTTACTGAAGCAATTGAAGTACCTTACTCAAGGGTACAACGGTAGTGCCCCCTGGAAATCCAACCAACAACTTCAGAGTTATAGCTTCCTTATCTTTATACTGGACTGTTGCCTAAAGTTGACCCCATTTTAACCACACTTGTAGAACTCATTTGGTAAAATCAACCTAGAGGTGCCCATTAATAGGACTTATTTGATACATTTTCTAGTGTTTCTGTTTCTTGGTCTTCTGTGGTATTGGTTTTTGCATTTTCTTCTTTATGAATCTATATTTCTAGATTTGTTTTAAAAAATATAAATAAATTTTAAAAAAAACTTTTAAAGTGTGGTCATGCCTGTTTTTATTAAAAAAAATTCTGGGACATAAAATTCTGATTGCATATGACTCACCACCTCAGTATTATTCCTTTGCATACTGTACACGATTAAGAATATCTGTCATGCCATAATTATATCAATAATATCAATTCTCTGCACTGTAATTTGTGGCTATATAAGGAACAATATCTTGGATAGCCAGTTGAACTTCATGAACCTTTTAAAAGAAACTTTGATCGCATCAGTAATATCACTCTGTCAGTGCAGCTGTGTTAAGGATGTACATTAAGTGTTTAAGATCTTACACTGGCAACGGCTTGTTTGTGCTCGTACTGTGTGTGGCCTAATTGATGGATTTACCTGATCCATGTGGAATTAGATTAATTTCAGAGGGAAATAAATTCCTTCTAGAGAGTTCCCCGTTATCCTGATGGTTTTATGGCATTGTGAGAGTTGACGCTTCTTGTGTTTTCATTATCGTCGGATCACCACTGGTGTTAATGTTTCCACTGCACGTTCTAGAATGCCTGTTATGAAGAACTCCTCCACACACTGTAGTTCTCTTATGCCTGGTTATGAGCTATGGTGAAGAAAACAAGCTTAGTCATTTTAGAATCAACAAGCGCTTTTGCCCAATCCAACTTTTCAGTTAAATATGTGCCGGTTATAATTTTTAAATTAATTATAAATGTTATGGATACTGTAACACTTATTACACTGCTTGTGACATCACAATGTCTTGTTGGGTCATTACAACACTTATGACCCAACGATACTATCCCAGATGATTTGATCATTACCTTTTGGTGCTTTCATCACAATTCATTACTTCTTTGTCTCACTTCCAGGTTCTTTAGACTACTTACCACAAAATACATCACCATATTTGAACACTTTCACCTTCTTTAGATCTCATTATACCGCATTACCACTTAATACCATTTCCACCTTTTATTTACCACCTCACACTATACCATATTACCTATCTTTCTATACCATTTCCAGCAATTGATACCACTGCGAAGCAACCACGCCTACAATTTCTTTAGGAATTGTTCATCTAGTGCTTGAAACTGTGGTTAGTTGACATAAAGTAAACATAGAGTAAACATGTAGATTGTGGAGAAAGCTAAAATATTGTGTATATAAAAAATCTTTTCAAATGAGTGTTGGACATTTCAAATTAATCTTAGCAAGTACGTTGTATGTGTCCTTCCTTTTTTAAAGTGATATTTATAACTTGACGTATCGAATTGTGAATAATGCTATGTGGAATCAAGGGCTGAAAGGTAATATTAGAATAAGATTGTGTGAGTAAATATACGGTATGACTATTTTTATATTATTTAAAAAATTTTAAATATGCTCTATAATTAGTTTTCTGATGAATGTTGCATTTTATGTTCCTATAATGTTAGTCTATTGCATTTTATGTTCCCATAATGTTAGTCTGTTTTGAATGGCATGTATTTATGAATAAAATGAATAATCATTTTTGTTACCTGAGGTTTTTGTTGATGACTGGAAATGCACCTTTTCAGCTGCTCTCAGGTAGACCCTTGAGAATTAATTATTAGGTGTAATAAACACAGACTGCAGTGTATTTGAGTTACTCAGTGTTTCAGCATTTAGACCTAATGAATCAAACTATGCAATTTAGACCTAATGAATCAAACTATGCAATCAAGTTCAGATGAAACAGAGCAATGCTAGTGTCCTACAACATTACATAATTTAAGCATAAGAACTACAATGTGTGCCTCCCAATTTTAATAGCCAAAGTGCTTAAATTCCTATCTAAAAAAAATATCACACTTTATTAATGTTTTTGTCATTTAAAATCGGTGAGAATGCCGAATGTGGTCCTGCGAATTTTGGGAGGGGTCTATTACATGTGAACAACAATGAAGTTCTTAAATGCAGTAAGAGTGAAGTTTTTATATACAGATCCTTTCCAAAAAATTAGAATATCATGGAAAAGTTTTTTTTTTCTCCATAATTCCATTCAAAAAGTGAAACTTTCATAGATTATAGATTCATTACACACAAAGTGAAATATTTCTAGCCTTTATTTGTTTCATTTTTCATAATTTTGGCTTACAGCTCCAGAAAACCCCCAAAACAATATTTCAAGAAATTAGAATAGTGTGTCCAAAATCAGCATTTACTTCAGTTATTTCAGAGAATGAATGTTTCACTTTTTGAATGGAATTATGGGAAAAAAAAAAAAAAAAAAACTTTTCCATGATATTCTAATTTTTTGGAAAGGATCTGTATATGTATATTGAGAGTGAGAAATAAAAAATTTAAAGAAATGAAGCCAATTGACAAAGGCAAAATATAAATCAAAATGGAGACACCAACATATGCATTGCCTAGATAGATGTTAGTACTTATTTATCCTGGGATAAAAAAAATAATAATAATTTAGTGCGCAATTTGAAATTATTTGATTTTATTCAAAGGGTTTAGGTCTTGATGGGTCTGGCACTATAGTTTGTGTAATATCCAGGGGGGGGGGAGCCACGTGTAGCTACGTCCATACAACAGTTTTGCCCCCATATCTCTTCAACTTCTCCCAAAAATGTGTACTTACCATCTCAACTCAAGGTGAGCATAGAAGGGAGATTAAGAAAGGAAGGATAATCTCGTATCTGACATCTGAAACGCATGTAGACTGAGTCAGTGGCTTATACAGAATTGGCTGGCCTGGGGAGGGAGCGGGCCTGGGGAGGGAGCGGGCCTGGGGAGGGAGCGGGCCTGGGGAGGGAGCGTGCCTGCAGGAAGGCCTGGGGAGGGAGCGTGCCTGGGGAGGGAGCGTGCCTGGGGAGGGAGCGTGCCTGGGGAGGGAGCGGGCCTGGGGAGGGAGCGTGCCTGGGGAGGGAGCGGGCCTGGGGAGGGAGCGTGCCTGGGGAGGGAGCGTGCCTGGGGAGGGAGCGGGCCTGGGGAGGGAGCATGCCTGCAGGAAGGCCCGGGGAGGGAGCATGCCTGGGGAGGGAGCGGGCCTGGGGAGGGAGCGGGCCTGCAGGAAGGCCTGGGGAGGGAGCGGGCCTGGGGAGGGAGCGGGCCTGCAGGAAGGCCTGGGGAGGGAGCGGGCCTGGGGAGGGAGCGGGCCTGCAGGAAGGCCTGGGGAGGGAGCGTGCCTGGGGAGGGAGCGTGCCTGGGGAGGGAGCGGGCCTGCAGGAAGGCCTGGGGAGGGAGCGTGCCTGGGGAGGGAGCGTGCCTGCAGGAAGGCCTGGGGAGGGAGCGTGCCTGCAGGAAGGCCCGGGGAATGACGGGCAGGAGGTGAGGCCTGGCGCGCGCTCAGTGGCCTGTGTGTGGCTGTCAGTCTGTCACCGGGAGTCCTAATGCGCTTTCCTGGGTGTACCTGAGGGATACGCACACCGCGCCTCAGTCGCCGGCCACCCACTGACAGTGGGGTTGTCATGGAGAAGAGCCGTGTCACCGTATGTATGTTAGCCAGTGACAGATGACTGGACACCTGTATACCATGGCGATGACTGCATAAGTAAGGCGGCTTTGCCTTTGGCTCTCTGACTCGCTGACACTCTGACCAAGAAAGCAAAAAAAGCAAATGGCTAGGGAATTGATGGGCATGTCAGATTCCTTTCTTGGCTTTAGTGTAGGGGTAGTGTCCAGTCTTATCCAAAAAGGGCCGGTGTGGGTGCAGGTTTTTGTCTTAACCCAGCGTTACGATGCCTGATTCAACTAATTAACTAATCGCGGTCTTCAGCCAAGTAGAATCGTAGTGCCGGGCTACAACAAAAACCTTCACCCACACTGGCCCTTTTCGGATAAGACTGAACGCCCCTGCTTTAGTGCCAGGGACCCTCTACCCTGGTCCTAGTGAGCTGCAAGCTGCATAATTGATCTGTGCATAATTGATCAATTAACGCAGTTGATGGCACGCCTCAGGTCAGTTGGTTTCTTGGGTCTATATTGGTTGGCAATTTTAAGGTTAAAAGAAAAAGCAGCACCCCATCCTATGGGGCCCTTTTGGGACCAAAATTGAGGACTCTGGGTTTACAAGAGCTCCGGGTCTGTGAGGGTCGGACCAGATTGAATGTTTAAATTTCGTTGGCCGAATACAATCTAGATTATACATGATTTGTATGTGACACAGGCGGTAATGCATTAATATCAGATGAGTACAGTTGTAGGCCGGGTCAGAGTCCATCCGAATCAGTGTTACGCCCCCAGTTGCTTTATTTTCACACTTGAAAATGGGTTATTCAGTACTGTGTAGCAATCCGGTCCCATGCCAGGTAGTGTCAAGCAAATGACATGGATATCCGCTTATTTCAGTAAATATTTCAAGTGACTATTCATGTCGCCTCCTAATTCAAGTTAATAATTTAAACCATTGTTAAAATAAGTAAACATTAATATTCATTCGGTTAAGTCATTATTTATATAGCTTATGATTTAATGGGTCCCCAGTGTGTAAATTCAACAGGATGGGATGCTTTGCAGCCATGTTTGTGAGTATTAATGCTTTATATAAATCTCTTGATCGTGACATGACTTCCTCCTCTTGGAATTAAATTGATGTCACCTGTGTGAATGTGGTTTCTTGATTTTTTCTGTGCTCTATTCATCATTATAATTCATAACTGTCATTGGAGAGGTGGATGTCAGGAACGGGGGGGAACTGAGAATCCTACATTCTGGACAGAAGTATTACCATGGAACTCTCAATAGGTTATACATATGACAGGTTTATATGAAATCGGTAGCGTAGTTTTAATTGTTTGTTGCCAGGAACTGCACAGTATCCCCCATATCCATTTTATCATTGTTTTTTTTATTTGCAAGTCTGACCTACACTGAAATTTCCACATGCATGTTTGTGTTACGCAGTTACTGATGCTTGACATCATAAATACTGAAGCAGTGTTGTTCAGAGATCAGATGCTGATCTGTCTGTGTCTTCCTGAAGTTGAAAATGCGCATTTCTATTGTCGAGTAGTTTGGTCAAACGCAGACCACTGCGGCTTAATGGAGATGTTTCCACTTCTGCTGCGACTAGCCGAAGATAGCGACGAGATGCTAAACGACCGTAAGAGGAAAGGGAGAACTTAAGAGACTTTAAATTGTGCGTGAAGGGGAAATGGAACGCGGGTTCAGATGCAGGGATTGACATGGCGAATATCATCAGAGTCGAGTCAAATGCAGCGTTGACTCTGCATAATTTCTTGATTCTTGTGTAATGCCAAATTACTCACACTTCATCCCGGAATATTTAGCATTTTTTCGTTCATATTTTGAATGCAGTGACCCGAGTCAGTTTCTGAATATGAATAAGCACTCACCTCCACACTCTGAATGGATACAACAGTCACCAGAGCACCAAACCGATCCGGTACCCTCCTGAGGATCATTATCATTTATGTGGTTATGAAAAAGAACTGAATTATTGCCTTGTAGTGCTCATTTCAGTTTAATAATGTTGAGTTTTTCCACATATATCTATTATAATAATTGCCATATTGTTAGAAGTATTGATTTTAAACAGCATGTTTTTACATTAAGTATTATAATGCATTCGTTTAGCCTGCACTCTTATCCCGAGAGATTTATAGTGTAAGGGAATGTAAGTGCATTCTACAGAGCTACAGTGCCAGGCCTAAAAACATTCCATTACATTCAGACTGAGTGTGTATGGAGAATATCACTAAAGCACTAATGGGAAAAACCTGTGTGTACCACAAACCAAAAATTCACATCCTGAATACATGCAGATTACATTATAACAAGCCCTGAAAAAAGCTAATAAAATGGATTTCTTTATAGCATGATTTACGCTGGCATGCTGTGGTCCTCTCTGTCTTTGTGAAAGACGTATAAAACACATTTTTAAAAAGTGGTTCTTCTGCAATAGTTCTGAAAGCTGGTTTATCGTGACACTCGTCTTCATGGTGGGTAATTCAAAACCACTGCGAAGTTCACAGGTTTCATAAGGTGTTATTTTATGGATAATTCCTAACCACTAGAGGCGCATTGCAAGTAACAACTAAAATGGTGATTTTATGTGACTGATGCCAGCTGCCAAGATCAGAAGAGTAGGATCTTTGAGTAAATCATTCTTTTCATATCCTGCTCCAGGTTTTCCCCAGAGGTGAAGCCTTAAGATCTCATCTGTGATGCTTGTGGCTGCTTACAGATGGAATCTCTGTCCATCCATTCCTCCACCGGAGAACTGCACCGTGGTTATGTTTAAATCTAGAGTAGTAGGCTACTGTTGTGCTTTTAGGTTGCCGTGACGCTGAAAGCCAATTTGCACTTGAGCAATTGGTGACCTGAGGTTATGTATATCGATGAGTGGGATTTGTTTCTTAATAGAATTGTATCTAATTAATTAGCTTTTAATTGGGCGAGCCCAGAACATGCAAATGCAGCACATTCAGATTCAATCATTACTTAACTGCATAAATGATTTTGAATGCGTGTCTGCTTAATGGAAGGTAGCTTTTTTTGCTCTTTTTTTTTGTTTTATATGATTCATAACCTGATTTGTTTCTACGTTTCCCCCCTGCTTGTCTATGTATCACTCATGAAGAAACGCATTCAGGCTGGATGCAGACACTTTAATAATGAGGTCCCAGCATCTCTCTCACCATCAGAAAAAAATGAGTGGACCATTATTTCCATCTTGACTGCGGCCGATGGGTCTGCACGGCCCTGCATGCACTTGTTATAGGAAGGTCTGAAGGACAGCACGGACTCTTGCCACGCGCGTCTCTTTTTTGGATTCATTTGGAAGAAGAGTGGAAGAGCCCACGGTTCGGGATCACCAGGAGCCACAGTGAAGGCCTGTGCCTGTGCATAAAGGTCCTCTCCCAGTCATCCCGCCCCGTGTGAAGGCTTCTGCTGGAAGCCCTTTCATTCCCCTGACCTCCTTGTCTCATTTCCGCCGGCCGCTTGGCAGGCCTCCTCGTCAGCACCAGCCCACGCTGGTTTCTCCTTCTCCTCTCCCAGGCTCCGCTCCGCAGCCCCAATCAGCACTTTATTGCAAACGGTCTCCATTTCTGCTCATTAGTCCGGCCTGTGGCCAGTGGTCCGGCATCACCTATTATAAAGCTGCATTGGCCGTGTCTGTTTGTTATGTGTGAGAGGCAGGATGCACACTGTGGAAATAAGCAGAACTGAACCCCGCAGGCTGGTGTAAACTGTGAACCTATAGCTTCATAATACTCACTTTAGAGCTATGTCCAAAAGGACATGTTGAATACTCAGACAGACCAAAGAGGTATACAATCGAAATATCCGGCTTCTTACAGCCTGTGTCATCGTAATTATTTATTTTCATATTAATATACTGTAATCTTACGAATAATGCAGGCGCCACCCTTATCTTAAAATGAGTGGGCAACGGTGGGCAGTTGGGTTATAAGCTCAATATTTATGGTATCTTATAGTTGGAGGTTTAAGAGCATTCCGTAAATGCATGAATGATAACTAATGTTGATCAGCTGTGTTCCTGTCTCAATGATATTAGCATGGAACCATCACTTGAGTTGCATAAAGGCTAATTCATAGTCGTCAAAAAAAAAGTGTGCGTATGGGCGTCCGCAGGGCCTGCTCGGACCTAAATGACATCGTGGCAGGCCCAAAGCGGCAGTCCGCACCGCAGTCGTTCTTTGTGTCTGCGCAGACCTGCCATTTACCCGACAACCGTACCTTCTGCATACCGTAATCTTCTTCCATGAAAGACGCCATTGTTGTTTTCCCAGAATTATGGGAAATGTAGTCTACAAAGGGGGGTCGGTACACTTGACTATGAAAGGCGTCCGTCCACGTACGTGTCTGCTCCCTGTTTTAAACACTCTCTAACCACCTTTGCCCATATTGAACTGGAGGGATTGTAATATTGCACGTGAAATGTACTGGACATCACCTCACCTGGCAGCTTCTTGTTGCCTGACTAATGTGGAACATTTTTCACAGTTGCTTTAATATTGAGTTGATATAAACGTATAAAGGCACATGATTCGGCAGACCATCATGGGGTTCACTATAATAAAAATAATAATAATTCTTGTTGTTACTGTTGCTCTAATAAACCCCCCCCCCCCCCCGGGGAAAAAAAGCAGTTTTATCACCTTTACACCAATGCTCTTCAGTGTAAGTGAAAGATAATGGTAATTAATACATGTATATCTGTTGTAAGGTACGTGGAGGGATTGGTGTGGCATTCCTTGTACAAAACACCTCATAATGATGAGATGAATGCTTGCATAGGGATGGGGGCGGGGGCGGGGGGGGGGGGGGGGGGGGGGTTTGTGGGTGAATCAATTTTCGAGACAACATTCTCCTTGTTTAAGTTCCCTTTATAGTTACGCCACTTCAGTTCAGTAACTTTATTTCAGCGCATCTCTCAGAGATTTATTTTTTTCTTATTGAACACAGAGTGTCTCAGCTGCCTAGTTTCACCATTGTCCAGCCAGTGACCTTAATGCTGAACCACAGTCAATAGTGTGTTGCTGCTTGCTGCACGCCCAGACCTCCAAACGAGACCGTTATTCTGCGGACAAACTCCCTTTATTTAATGACCCTCCATTTCATTCCTTTTTAATTAGTCTTTCATGTTAAGGCTCTCAATTACTATTTAATATTGGGCAATTAAAAAAATGGGCTGAGTTAGTTTTGTATAAAAGGCATTAATTTGAGTCTTGCTTTTAATAAATACAGTCGCCTGGCTGTTGTAACGTTTACTGCAGTCATGGAGCCAGGGGTCACCAGATTAATGTCTAAAAAATTAAACTGAAGGAATATGTGCCATATCTGTCCAATGTATTGTAAAGCACTTTAATTGCATGAAATCCATTAGAATGTCACACCTTTATTTTACTTTGAAGCTCGCCATTTTTCAATTAAAAAACCTTGCAGTGTGGATTTAAGTGTGATTATGATTTGTTTTGTGTGTATGTGTGTGCGTGTGTGTGTGCGTGTGTGATTATGTGTTTGTGTTTGCCTAAGAGAGACTGGAAATTGCGAGCCTAATTGGTTATAAAAAAATATTTCCTCCTCGTTGATTTTATTTCTTCGTTGATTTTATGTTGTTGCGTGTTAATTAGGCTCATTGAAGCTCTTTGTGTAAAAGTACAAGAGAATTGTCTTATTGTTTATACATGCCTCTCTTTTTGATCATTATTACAACTGCAGTTAAAACCTAGCTAGGTGTACATTTGAAGAGAACGCCTGGTAACATGCATAGAAATTTAATTCAACACCCCCCGCGAGTCCATGTGGCTTTTCCTCGTTTAGGTAAAGCAAATTTAGCCTGTCATTTTTGACCGTAAATATACAGAAACACTGTTTTTATATTGTTTACAATATGTTTGGACAGGCAGTGGCTGTAAAATCACTGAGTCCCATAGTATGCTTCTAGTTACAGTGCTGAATGTCTTCCATAAGGAAAAATGGTGTTATTGGGGATAAAGCTAAATTATTAAATCAAAAATAGACCATTCACAGTGGTCAATTATGACGTATGAGTGAAGGTTCTGTTTATTCTTGTGTAATAAATATGTGTCATTCACTTCCATGTGAGGGTGGTTCTGGAAGTGGAAGCGTGATATTATGGGTACTGTTCTGGCCCTGTTTTGTGACAAAAAACTGGATGGCAGTTTTTTTTTAAAGTTTTTTTTGAAGCACTTCAAGCACATAAAATAATCATGTTCACACCAAGGCTGGCATTTTCCCTTCCCCTTCCCGTGTTTTCTTTGCTAGTATAGATCAAGGTTCAAACTTATGGCGCAAAGACGTTGTCAGAGATTTATTGGGTTTGAACAATTCACCACCGGAAACATAGATTGCCTAATTAAATGTGGTAACACAAAGCAAACAATTACATTATGTTCATGAACCCTTTTCACGGTGTTGCGGAACGCACATTAACCGTAAACAAAGACATTTTGTTTATGGTTAGAGAAAGACGGCCAAGGGCCAGAACCTATGTATGAATTTATGATCTCAGGAACTCATATTTAACAACGCATTTCAAATGTAACTGATGCTATTACACACACGCGCAAACGCGCGCGCGCGCTCACACACACACACACACACACACACACACACACACAAATGCATATAGTGAAACTGAGGTATACATGATTCATTTTTGCATATATCCTCACCTTGTAGGCAGTGAGCCTCAGGGCATTTGTGTAAAGCAGTGGCCTCTATGTCCTTTGAGGATTAGTCACAATTGGTGTCAGGTTCATACACACAGAGTGGTGCACATTTCACTCTGATGCGCTCTTTTTGCTTTCCTGACATTGGCTGTGAGATTGAAATATCAGCTGTTTTTGACCCCCCCCCCCCCCCCCTCCCCTGCACACACACTCTCTCTCTCTCACACACACACGGTAAACTGTAATAAACTGTAATGGGCGCCAGTGTGCCTTAATCACAACTCTGTATTGGACCAGTGAACAGGGTAATCGAGGAATTTGCGCTGGGGCAGTCCTATTGGTTTACAAATCAAACGGCTGCTTGTCCATGCTGTTAAATCATTGAGGAGCAGATTGGAATCGGATAAGTGGTACGTCTTAGGCCCTTTGTCTTGGTCTAGTCAGCTGTTTTTAAATATTACTTGCGAGCCAATGCTCCCCTCCCCCTTGGTTTAGCGGGGATTCTCAGTCGAGACATCCTTTGCAGGGATAAGTCTGCGTTTTCGTGAGGAAGTAGATTTTGGTCAATGAGCCCCGTGTCTGGCAGGGTTGCTGTCTCCAGACCTGCTCCCTTGGAGTGAGTAAGTGATCCCGAGGGGGGCCGAGTAGGCGCCGTCACTTTTACCCGAATTCCCCAGCTCGCAGAGCCAAGGGGCCGCCGTGCGCTCACTCAAACTCAACACGTCCTCGTTCCCCCTTATCGGCTGCGCCTGAATAACATGTAAAACTGCGTCGTTTTTCTTTCCGTACACAAGGGTTATGGCGTAAACACTCGCGTTAAAAACAAGTTTCAGAAGGAAGTTTCTCTGCACCGGGGAGATTTCCTCGTTTGACACGGTTTCATCCGACGGAGGGGAATGGAAAGGTGCCACAGTCGAGGGTGTAACCACACTAAAGCGTGTGATTGGCTCTTGTTTCTACCCGTGTCCGGAGTCACGCCTTAATGATCAACGTTTTGGACGGAACAACAATGCCTCGTAAATGCTTTCTGCAGCACTGGGACTAACTGCAAACATACCCAGTGTACACTGTGGCCTAATGCGTGCCTCGCATTGTAAACATATTTACTGTACTGTAGCACTGATGTAAAATGTGTAGAAATATGCCTGCCGCTCATTATAGGGCCTTCAAGGGCCTCCTTGAATGGACTACTTTCACACTGTACACAACCTGGGTTTAGCTCGTCTAATGCATGGTGTAAATTATCCACGTTGGAATGTCCTGATGAACTGTTTGCTTCAGACCCAACTCAATAGGAGCTTGGGTCCAACATATGACGTTGATTGTTTCAACCTGACAAAAGTGAAACGTGATTGTTCATTTACGGCATTGGCTGCAAAGTATGATTAAAAACCAAAAAGTCCACAAGTTGTTCCACAGCTTCAGATGTCTAATACAGATGTCTTAGATCCCAAATCTGGGTGTCATGGGAATCGAGGCCTGTAAGATGATACTCTGGGAAGTAAACAATGGATGTCGGCCATTCTGCACATAGTTTAACTCCGAAAGGGACATTTACTTATCACTGATCAATCATGCTTCTCTGCTGGTGTCTGCAGTAGGGTTTATGGTCCAGTGAATCAAGTCAGTGGTATTTATGGTTTTGTTTGTTAATTACTTGTGAGCTTTATTTTTAATCTACTTTTATTCATATTACTGTTCAGAAAAAGGAAAAGTCAATCTTTGTACACTGGACTTTATATCTTATCGTGTGGTCATTCTTACAGATCAAGGCTTCAGTTCAATGTAAGCATAGTGCATTTGTATGTTCAATTTCCATAACAAAAGTATATAATTAATTAAAATGGGAATGAACTACAATAAGTCTATATCAATACCTATGCAACATGCATTTAGTGGGGGGGAAAAAATAAATAAATAACCGTTTAATACATTTACTACATAAATGTTTGCAATGCCGTTTAAAATTGAATATAATTCTCGATTCTTGCTTCTATAATTGCAATCTCAATGCTTCTCAAAGAGATGAGGGGCTTCGTTCAGTTGAACAATTTTGCCATGGTTGTGTTGAAAATAGTTTTGTTCCTTTTCTAAAAGCAGTGGCCCTGTGTGAACACTGGCAAACAGCCTTGCAAGTGAGAATGCTCATGCTGCATTTGGTAGGAATATTGGTTAGTTTTTAGTTAGTAGTTTGGCATGGAATGGCAAGATGTGAAGTTTCTTTCTTTATAGAAATGTTTTGGGAATGTCCTTCATCCCTCATCAAAACAACCGATAAGGACCCCCTGTAATAACCCCCAAACCCCCAGAAAAGGGTTTCTCTCTTTTTTTTTTAAAGGAGTCGTACAGGCAAGGTCTTAGTGGAGGCGTTTATGGTCGACTTGTGTTTCCGGACGACAGGAGGATTGTGGTGGATCTGGATTGTGTGAGGCGTCTGTCTTTACAAGAGGGCATTTTGGAGGATGACAAAGGAAGGACTAATGTAAAAACGTGACGCCTCGTGTCAAGTCCGAGTGAATATTGAATTCTGTCTGGCGGTGAGTGTCACAGTGGCCATCTCCCTGCCACCTCCAGATGAATTTATCAGGAAATCGACGGCGGTGTGTGCATGTGCCAATATATCGCCGCGTGTTGAAAGAAAGTAGATGAATGCTCAGCGGTGAGGTTCACAGATGCCTTTGCACAGGCTGCAAAAGCACAGATTCATCACTCGCATGTCAAAGCTTTGTTAGTTAATATATTTAGATAAATCTCTTGAATATAATTATGTGCTTTTATTTGAGTTTAATATTGATGTATTTCCCTGAGAATCCAGTGTTGCATAAATTAACTTTTTTGAATCTATATTGTTGCCCTCTCTGAGAACTCAATGTATCCACATGTAGACAGCTTTTAAGCCTGTGTCCTAATGTAATAGCATTTAAATTTGAAAGCCTTCCTTTAAACAAGTCTAACATGTATGCAGTCAAAAACATTTTTTTTCTTCCTAATGTAAATGTAAAACATTAAACAGTTTTTATGTAGATTTTGAGCTATGCTTTGGATCATCGCCCTGCTGGAAGATCCAACCACAACCCGCTTTTAACATTCTGGCAGAGACAGCCAGATTTCGCCTAAAATCTCCTTGTTATTTGATGGAATCCATGATTCCATGTATCCTAACAAAGTTCCCATGGCCTTTGGAGGAAAAACAGCCCCACAACATCATAGATCCACCGTCATACTTCAGAGAGGGGATAAGGCTCTTTTCTGCACAACAATGGCTTTTCTTACACCAAACCCACCTTTGGTATTTCTTGCCAAAAAGCTCACTTTTCCTCTCGCTTGACCATAGCACCCGGTTCCAATCTAAATTCCGGTAACATTTAGCAAACTCCAGGCGTTTACGTTTCTGGTAGGATGACACCAGAGGCTTTCTTCTGGTAAGCGGTGGCATAGAGGTGGCATCTAAATGTACTTTTGGAGACTTTGTGACCCCAGGATGCGATCAACTTCTGCAATTCTCAAACTGTGATCCTTGGAGAAATTTCTGTCTTTCGACCCATCACTGTGCGTGGGGGCAAACTACAATTGCGTCCTCTTCCAGGCAGGTTCATCACAGCTCCAGTTGCTTTAAACTTATTAATTATTGTCCTAATGGTGGAAATGGGTAATTTCAGATATGAAGCTATTTATCTATAGCCATTGCCTGTTATAGGAAGGTCAACAACATATTGTTTCATATAATTTGTGTGTTCTCTGATCTTCCCCATGTTGATTGATGACTAAGGGGTTTTGGCCTCTCACCTCATATTTATACCCCAGTGAAACAGGAAGTGAAGTTTGCATAGTCATCATCTCGGTTCTCGTCTTGCTCTTCATAAGCACAAGTTCTGTGTTCTGTAAGACCTGCTCTACATTCCACTGTTGTATTTGGACTCATTTAAAAAAAAAATAATAATAATGAAATGCCCCGTTTTAGATCCTTTGGAAAGCACCATAATGTCCATTCAAGAGTGTGAGCAACTTGACCTTCTTTAACCACCAGAGTAAGTGGAATCGCACAATACTTTACGTGGAGTATTACCAATTGGCCCTGCTCAACTGGGCATGTTCTGCCAGCGATGGGAGGTTTTTAACGGATTTCAAATCTCCGGTAACCTCTTTTTGGAGGGTACCCGTTTGACCCAAATGTCAGATTAATGCGGTGACAATTAACATGACTCTTAACACATAAACTCTTTCTGGTACCCACCGTACATCTCTATGCAGTGGTATTTTAACAGTTTCTGAGCTCCAAGAGATGGTTCTGTCCTGATTACCTCGGTGTAGATGGCCTGCAGTCGTCTCTCTGGACTGCTACTCCATTGCTCAGTTTCTGCTTTCCACTACAGTACACAATGAGCAGTGAGAAGTCCTGCGACACAGAGAGAAATGACTCGTTCGATTCGATTCACATTTATCACTATTGAGGAGCCCAGACTGATTTCTGCCGAGCTGCACCTCCTTTGAGGAAAGGTTGTAGCTTCTGAATGAAGGTGTTTAAAGTTTTAAATGGGTAAAATATGATACCGTACAATCTCACCTCCAGAGGGATGAAAAGTTATTTTACATGAGATTTCATGCTGCATAGAAAAAAAAAACCTGAATACAACCCACACCCAGAATATGTTTGATGTATTTGTGTTGATTCAGTTGAGAGGATCACTAGCTACAGATCTCTGTTGTTCTACTTCATTGTCCTTTAGATGAGCAGACATTGCCTTATATTCATTCAAAGCCATGAAGCCACGTTAAGGACAAATGTGATTCAGTGTCGCCATATAACCGTCTCCAGATTAATTCAGCGCTGCCTCTTGCTGTAGTGGGATCCTACTGAGATGTTTCAGCCAATGAATATGACTTTTCTCCAAGTGATTGCCAACGTGGGTTGTTCACACATGGTAATGGATTATACATTTTTTTTTTCTGTAAATACATTATTTTTTTAATCAATGATGCCACACTTTGTGAATCAGTTTTCATCGTGTTTTTTTCTGTATTAACCTTAACAAGTAAAATTAAGAAACTTGATTTTTATATTTTTTAAGGAAATTATCTTAACAAACCTATTTTTCCACAGCATTAGGTATTGCCCTCCTATTTACTAGTATGTCAAATACATTTTCTATATACTGTATGCTCCAATATATAATTTTGTTTTCATAATATACTACCATAAATCAAGTGTGATGGCATTCTCTAGTGAATATCTCAATTGCTGGTTAAACTCTTATTCTGTGAAGATGCATTTTATTACTTATCGTATTAAAACAATTGGGACTGTACAGTTGAGACCAGTAAACGGGTTCTTTGGACAGCAGTTCACATCGCTTTTAAAATATTTTCAGCCAGGGAATCAGTTTTCACATTTTTCCTGTTTCCTGGATTTTTGACAAATACCAGCAAAAAGGGGATAATGCCATTTTTCGTTAAGTGACTACACATACTGTATTTCTTAATTTAATCCAGGTCATCATTATTATGTGAATCATCAACGGCAACATTTTTATTAAATTGTATTTCATATGCAGGATTATATGTAATATGTGGTGATTTACATTTCACTATGGATTGTGATTGATGCTACGATTTTGAGTCGCTTGGCAGGAATGTTTGAAAGTGACACTGAAGATTAGATGTAGTAATTTTGTATTATATGTGAAAGGTAAACGCAACCAGTTGACAATACTTCAGAAATGAAACACTTTATTATCGCTGGCAATACAAGATGATTAGTAGTCATTACTCTCCCAGCTGTCTGTGTTCAGGCTTATTGCCTGTACTTGAAATACAATGCATCTGTATCTATATTTAGTGTGTGCTTTAGAACACTCTGTAATGATTTATAGTTACTACAGTAACACATGCATTGTAGACATCATGTCTTCACTATTCACGCAAAGCATTACACAAATAGATATGTCCTCATGAATTAAGTGAATGGCTTTCTTGCACTTTTAATAGGCATTTTAACAATTACACTACCAATTTGGCATATCCCCTATGGAAAAAGAATATGCTGCAGTATATTGTAAATATATCAAAATTATCTTCACAATATATTTAAAATATACTGCAGTATATTACATTTCCATAAGGGATCTTTTAATCTATCTACTATGGTTCTTTGTCCTTGACTTTGAGCAATGAGTTTCAAGCATTGCTTATTACAAACTTATCCATTACTAAAACCAATAAGAAAAAATACTATGTAAGGATTTAAAAGCTAAATGGAATGTGCGCAACTTCATTCCTTGAAGTGAAGGACAGAGCAATGTATAAAATAATTAAATGCATATTTATTTAAAAATATAAATTTATTTGAATTTCATGATAAAGAAATAGTGGCTGTTTAATTGGTAATAACAATTAAAAAGAAAATTGGTTAAATGGCACGGACCTTTAATAATAAGAGAATCAATAGGGTTAATGTGCTTCTGGAATGACCAGTACTCTACAATGAAATCTATTTTAATTATAGAAGAAACAAGTAAACAATGGGACCCCGTTGCTATGGATTTGAATGAGTGAGATATGTCAGTATGTACAAGGATATGCATTTGCATTTCTATTAAGCTGATTCTAATGTAATGCTCTAGCCTCCAGAATATATTGACGTAATATATTCAGTATTTAAATAGTCAAACTCTGCTCTACTGTGTTGAAGTGCCTTCTGTCAAATAATGAGTCATTGTAAAGATTCCTGCTTTATCATGCAGGCAGGGAAATTAATAACACCACACATATTTCTGCTCAGTTCCTCCTGCTATTGAAGGAAGAAAAAATATATATATAAATTCCTCTGTTCATCAACTGCCTCATTGCTCATCAGAGTGATTCACTTGGTGAACTCGTGGTGGAATACTGTTTAAAAAAAATACATTTTGTTGCGTCTCATCCGTACCCAGGTCTGATATTGTCATTGAGCTCTGCCTGCATGTAGGGTACACACATGAAGGAGAGCAAAAGTAAAGAATTTGCCCTCGTTTAACCTGCCGACCAGAATTCGCCTCAAATTGTAACCGTAAGAATGGCACACTTTCTGTGGAAAGTGTGTGTACTTCATCTGCACGTCTAGCTTTCATATACAATAATATGGCACGTGTTTTGAATTAATTGCACTGTGTTACACAAGTGCATTTACTCCTGTTTTCATAGTGGGAGCAGGGGGGTCTCGTGGGAAGGGAATGTAACCACAGTATCAGTCAAAGACAGCAGCTGCTTCTGAACATGTAATGGGTGTTTACTAGATTGAAATGATCACAGCTGTCACAGCGGGAGATGTGTGCGCAGTTGTCTTTCTCTGAGAATAGCATCATGAATATTACTATGATTAGAAAAGCGGGGTCTTGTCACAGGAAATGGAGTGTCTGACTGATGTGTGGACTTGTTTAACGGTGACGACGGCGGCGGCGTGGTATGCTTTTACGGTGCTCGTCCCCGCCGGGGGGTTTGCCCGGTGCTGCTAAAAACCTCAGCCTCTCGCTCTCGCTCTCGCTTGTCCTTCACGTGGTTTCCGAGTCCAGTTGGATTTCCTGGTGAAAGTTCACTCAGAGTTTTACCACAGAAGTGTTCGCCCAATCAGACGAAGTCTTTAAATGTCATTGTGTTGTAAAGGTACGTTTTTTCCCCCTCTGCTTTTATCATTGTTGTTACTTTTTTTAAAAAGGCGATGCTTTTCTCCTTATACCTATAGATTGGAGTTGTCCTGTACTCTCCCGTATCACCACACAGTACTAGTCTACTTCCCTCTTCCTTGGATATTGTTAAGGAATCCATTGGTGAAAAAAGAGCAATACACATTTTATTGAGAGGGGGTTACTTAATATTAATCAGATAAGGCATGTCTGAAGAGAAGTTACTGCAGGCTCTGTCAGACATCCTGGCAGTGCCCCACCCAACAGGCAACAGCATATACCTACAATGAGCTAAATCTGGAACAAGTGCAGTCTTCTCTAATGGCTATCATGCCACCATTGCTGTATTGCAGGGGCAGGCTGTTGGCTCACTGACATGGCAGCAAAACAGAAGTTATGAATTGTGCATATTTTCACAGCTTCTACCGTGATCCTAAACTAAATCATATATGACGTTCAGTGCAGCAAATTTATTTCCCAGGGCAAGCTACCTGCATTCATATTTCAGGCCAGCTCTGCCGAGGCCCTTATCACGTTGGGAATTTTGACGTTTGACACGATATTTCTTCGGTTGGAACACAAGTGGAGTTTCGGCCGTACTGAAAATGCATCAAGGCTCGCTGTTAATGGGGTTGAGGGCTCATGTCATAAGCCTACTGTACACAATTATCCTGCCAAATTGTTTTCCTCAGAGAGCTGTCAGCATCACACATTATGATTGAGTTACACGTTTATTACTTTCTGAGATTACCAAGTGCTCACAATCTGCCGTTTATCTTCAGGTGGATCAAATTTCTTTGTACTTAAAACTTGACACATGCTCACTTTGTTATGCAATGATTTATGCTTCCGATGTGTGTAGTATTTTGAAAATATGTAGCTAGCGCTTCAAACTTTGTTTTGTTAGTTTCTCATCTTGGAAAGCCGGTGTACGGTGTACGGATTTATATGGCACACTTCACAGAGAATGTTTGCTGTTTTTATTTTTAGTTTCAGAAGAGACTTTCTGATAGAAAACAAATACAGTAGGAACAAATATCAATTGTGAAAAATTTAAAAAACAAGCTTCTTCTTTTTTATCTTTTGTAGTTGTGACCACTTAAATTGATCGTTAAATGTCGTTGATAATTTACACATGCCAGTATATTAAAATCTGACATCTCTGATAGCGAAAGTGAGGTGTTATTTGGGCAGGTACTTTATTATGTTTGGTTGTTTAATAGGTGCTTTTACCTATGCTTTTAATAACATGCATGCTTTTACAGGGCACTCACTAAAATACTCCATCTGTTTCTTCATTTCAGTTTGTATGGGTACTGGTTTTACCAAACTATTTTTATTTTATTTTTTTTCAAATGAAGATATTTAAAAGTTCAGTCAATTACACAAAACGGTAAAACGATCTCAATTGTGGTCTGTGTCACTCACTAAGTGCTAAGAAGTTCATTAGTACTATTTAATTGAATTCACATGCCCTGCAGGTACTGTGCCGTTGTGTTTATCTGTAGCTGTGAGACCGTTAGGTTTGTTGCACACTTCAGGTGATGGTGCAGGCTTGTCATCTCTATTTGTGGGTCATCCTTTGAACTCCTGACAGAGATAACCAAGAGCCACATCAATCTTCAGAATCAGTCAGTCACACCGTGTGTTCAGTTTCTCAAATGTGCCGAGCAGAACCAAGAACATGACAGTGACACTAACGCCCATATTCCACTAAATTAGGGGTTAAATGGTGCCCCTGGTCTTTAAGATTAATGTGACTGACTGGAGCACCGATTGCCAAAATTAGTTTCAATGGCTGTAACTTGATATACAAGATGAATTGGGTTTGGTTTCTTACTGATTGCCACAGCAGATTTAATTATTTTTTTCCCCTTGAAATTCTCAAGTTAATTATCACACGAGCATGGGTTTTTGGCAGTGTGTATTTATTTATGTTGCGTCTGTCTGCTTGTTTATTTAGTCATTTATATCGGGAAGCCCTGCTACTTTGAAAAGAATGATCGTTCAGTATGTGTATGTGCGGTAATTCAAAATGTTCACAGCCGTCGCTGAAAATATGCTGTAATGACCAGTAATTATGAACGTTTTTAGTCCCATTCTGAGGAGTTTTTCCCCCTCTGTGATGTGGTTCAGAAAACCCAGTTTGTGCTGCTGCTGCTGCTGCTTAATGCTGTCATTACTAAATGTAATACTCTGCCGACACTGCAAATACTGGCAGAACAGAATTACACTGAAGACTGACTTCAGCACCCATGCTTTCTTTATACAGTTTGCAGTGCTTTATTATACACACTTACCTCATAAGCTTCTCTGTTGGAGTAAATTGCTGAAAACATAAGTCTAATTAGGATCCATGGCTGAACCCCCCCCCCCCCAAATAAGTAAATAGAAATACATTTTGTGTGTGTGTGTGTGTGTGTGTGTGTGTGTGTATAACATAAACATATATATATATATATATATATATATATATATATATATATATAATGTGTGTGTGTGTGTGTGTGTATATATATATATATATATATATATATATATATAAAACTTTAACAACAGAAATGTAGCTTTAAGCCTTGTAATGTGTTAGAGGGTGTTAGACACAGAAAGCACCTCGTCTCTGTTTCCTTTCCGCAGCACAGTAATGAACGGAGAATTGTGCAAGCAGCAGACCGATTTAGGCACTGGGAAATTGGCTGGACAGGACAGAGGCACAGTCATGTTTGCTTAAAAACAGCAGAGGCTACCGAGATGAATAGTTGCAGGAAAGGTTGCTTTTGTCTGTTCCTCTAGCTTCCTGTTGTAATGATCACACCCAACGGGTATTAAATGCACAAACTGAATGCAGTGTAAATGTTTTTATTTTATTTAAAAATCTTTTTTAACACAGAGGGTTTTGGTTTTATTTATTTATTCATCTCAGTTTTGTTATTGTGCGTTCATTGAAAGATCTTCATGTGTTGCATGCAAAATGTGTTTGAATCATGCATATCTCTACATCATTCAGTGCAGAAATGTGCCTGGCAATTTGTACCTTTAACAATTGCGTTGCATGGAATATGACTGTTTTAATGTGTATGTGTCAAGATTTTAATTCTGTTCTTTAACACAGTGATGTGTCCTAACATGAAAAATACTGCTGTAAACAAATAGCGTGATTGAGCGTTTACTGCCTCTCTTAGCTTTAATATTGCAGAATACACTGAACCACCATTAGCCATTGTAAATATACAGCTGTTTCCCACTAATGAGTACTTGTTACAAGTGGTAATATAAAATTAGCTTCACTTTATGCTATAAATGCATTCATGTTCGTGTGACACCATTTCTGTCGTTCTCTCTTATTATGAATTGATGCACATCACAACACATAGCGCTGTTGCTATGTAGCCTGCAAGTATATTAACAGTGTTACCTATGTGGCTATGTCGAAGGGAGGGTGGGGAGGGGGTGTTGCGACTGCTGGGTTGAAAATTTGGCCAATGCAGTTTTGTAAAAAAAAAAAGAGCTTTTCTGTGACCTGTGGAGTTGCTAATCAGTGCAATATGAGCTTCAGTCCTGAAGCCAGTGAGGCATATACCACTCATTCACTAATAACACCACTTACAATGAAATAAAGGAAGCTGTTTGTGTTGTTTTCAGTTGAATGCTGAAATTATCTGCATTTGATGTAAAAAATCGAGGGTTTTAATGATATGTACTGTACCTCCACAAAGTTTAAATGTAATGACAACCTTATTTTCTGTGTTCCTTCATGTACATGAACATCCTGGAGAATATAGTTATTTTATGTGGGCCTTCCAACGGATGACCTACGAGCAGATTGATTTGGGACATTTTGTCTGTTTTTGTGTGCATGTGTTCGTTTCGCTGAGGCCTGACCATCGCGTAAGGAAGAGACTGCTTCTCAGAATGGCTTTCCCTCTCTCCCCAACCCCCACTCCTATCCTAGCTTCTTTCCTTCCCTTTGTCTCTCCCTCCCTCCCTCCCCCCATCTCTCTCTCTCTCTCTCCTCTCTCCCTCTCTCTGCTGACATGTCTGAGATTTTTATTTTTTTTTCTACTGAAAGTGAACCTTGCTCCCTTGTGCCCGACCAACACAACACGAGGAGTTAGTTTGTGGAAACACAACCAGGGAAGCATTTTAAGCAGATGATAGACTTTGGCTGTGTTGCGGAGAGAGAAGAATGGATTTTTTGCCACAAACCCAAGTCCTTACTAATTGCATCCAATACATTTGTAATCACATTTCTGGAGGGACTTTTAGCCCCAGAGCTCTTAACCTCATACGTCTTGGTGTTAGAATGATTTCACCGTGGTGGTCAGTAGCAGACGTATTGCTACAGTAGAACACAAGTAAGCATTACACTTTTTTTTTTTTTTTTTTTACTTTCCTGATAAGAAAATGGATACTTGACGAACTGCGGCTATATGTTATCAAGCTATCAGCAAGCGGACACTAGTGAAATGAAGTGCAGAGGACTGTGGAGAAATGCTGAGGAAGCCCCAGTGTTTACAGTGGGTTTCTTTGGCCATTTCCAGTTGAACGGCCAGTGGCAGGACTGAGCTGTGAGCTGTGGAGGCTCAGGCTATTGGCAGCAATGCTTCAGCCGGTTGGGTTAGCTTCACATATTAAAAGCCGCGGCTGTCTTCAGATTCTCAAGTCAATGGCAAGGTGTGAATTTTCACCTCATGCAATTCGTGGGTACAAAAAAACAAAACTGCCCTTCATTTCAAGTTCAGTAAGTGTGCTAAGATGCAGTTTCCTTCTACGTTACCATCGTACATATGTGAGCATTAATACCATCGTACAAATGTGAGCATTAATATCATCGTACAAATGTGAGCATTAATACCATCGTACAAATGTGAGCATTAATACCATCGTACATATGTGAGCATTAATACCAGCTCACAAAGTAGTCCTATGAAAATAAATCTTATACATAATACCTATATCTTATACATTTAAAATCACATTGTTTGTGAAATGATGCCAATTTTATTTGTAAAATTTAAATATACATGATAGTTTAAATGATACCTGATTATTATGGCTCTGTTACTCTACATGTTTTTATTGTTTACGGATGTAAATAGTTTCCGAATATGTGAATATTGACAAAATTAAACCTGGCTAGCCTAGCTCCCAACAAAAGCAAAGGCATGCTAAGTGATTCAAACGCACAAGTTGACCTGCTTTCCTAACCCTCAGCGAGTAAGTTCATTAGTCTGGTTTCATAAATGCACCACGCAAACTGATTGCGAAAGCAAATAAAACACATAAGACACTGGGCTCACTTTCTGAGCAACCTTCAAACCTTTGGACAGCCAGAAAGAAGCACCTACTGCTTCCTGGTGTCTGTATTTAACTGTAGCCTATTTGATGGCATAAGGGCTTTGCACCCCTTACAGTGTCTATAAATGAATCTGTGTAGCAGCGACTTGCTCCCGTATTTTTACAGTGGAATTAAACAATTTACGTTGTTTTTTTTGATAAGCTTTCGATTTTAGTGAAGCTTTTGATGCTGTGGGATTAGGAAAGGTACCCTCAGTAACGAGCAGCTCGTGAACAGTGGCCGTTAATGCAAACACGATGGTATCAAGATATAAGCTGCAAATGTACTGTGATTTACAGATGTGAAAGTATTACTGAAAAAGGAATAATCAGTTGGAATTGTTTAAACAAAATCACTGGGCTGTTTTAGTTCAGCACAGCGTGTCTCTGAGTCACCTTTAACCAAATAATTTTGATTCCTTTCCAGTGTGTATGGAAAGCCATTATTTTTGTGTTGAATGAGACAGTAACAGGAATGAGGTTTTCCCAAGTCCTTTATGAATGAAGCTGTGAAATGGCTGAGGTTAAATATTTGCCTTCTAACGGTGTCAAAAGTCTATTCAAACGAGAGGGGAGGAGCTTTATTTCATGTTCTTTGCATCTCTGGATTCTCTGGAGTAAGCTAGGATTTTGTCGTGTTGAAATGACTTATTCTGCTTTTCATTGTAACAAAGATTGTGCACCCCTTACAGAAACCTGATAGGAAAATATTTTCACTACCAATAAAAACTGGAAGCAAACATTGAAATCTTTACAATGTGAAGTTGACCTGTGAGTACTTTGCATACTGAAGTCAGTGGTTATGGTAACTTTGTATGTAAGATTGTCCTACTAAAGAAATTGACATGCGTCACCTTTATGTGAAGAAAAGAAATAGTCACATTCTATTCTATGACTATTTGACTATTAGGGTGACCTAATCTTTCCACATAAATTATCCATAAGTAGTATTTTCCTGCATGTATACATTGTTTAGATTGAATAGATATTTCAGAATTAAATCGGTCTCTATTCTGAAATCTTTCAGATTTCTCAGAGCTGAATCATAATCATAATTTTAGTTTAAATGCAAATGCCATTGATGCTGCCATTATCGCAATTCCTCAATCCAGAACAGCTCACGTCACAAGACACATTGACTAAGGGGGAGGTGGGGGGGGATTGAAAAGTTTGCACTGCATTGTGGGTATACATACTTCCACACACACACAACACGTTGGTGAATTACTCCTTCTCATTTGTAACTGATAAATTATCCAGAGCCAGTGACCATATTTTATTTAATGTGTCACTGGCGAATAAGTTCCTGTTTGTACTTCAAGGAAACAACCATAGCACCCGGACAGTGTGCAGAGTAGCATTGCAAGCTTATTCCTGCCTCTGGGGTCACTGCATGCATTGTTTATGGGCGGTTTCAAAGATCTGAGTTTAATCGTCTTGTGTTTCTGTCTCTCTTGCTCTTTGTCATCGGAGGCTCTTAATCGTCAGTTTTGAAGCCTGTTAGCCTTGCCAGCCTCCACACGACTCCCTTAGACTAAAACCTTGTAAATTAGCACAATTAGTGCAGCATCATCCTGCTAATTAGCTCCAAGTGTCCCGACGCGGCGGCTCAAAACGGTTGGAGGGATGTCGTGTGGGAATCCACATGGCGCTCCGTTACCAATCAAAAGCGGCGTAGGAGCACCCGAGGCAACGGCGTCTCGGTCGTCCTCTGTAGGGATGGATTGTACAGGTCTGTGCATGTTACCGTGTGTCTCTGTCTATGTGTCGTAACGTGTCTGTCTGTGTGTCTGTGTGTGTGTGTGTCTGTGTGTTAATGTGTGCCTGTATTTGTGTTTCCATCTAGGACACTCACGTAATTGCACGCAATAAATATGAAGCCAGGATTGTACAGGATTGTACAGAACTGTGCTAATTTGTGTGTCAGGGAAAGGGGCGGGCACCTGGCACCCTTGATGTTGCGCTGTTCTTTGGTGTCACACTTTTATCGGTGCGATGGAGAAGAGGTGCGCCTGTTGATACAGCGCCATTGTCGCCGGCCGCACGCGCTCACTGCTCCCCAAGAAGGCCTGCCAAACTCCCGCATGCGTGCCAATGGCTCAAAGGAGACAAGATATTCATTACTGTCCAACCCATTTCACTGCACGAGGCGTCCTTTTGGCAGTCGCGCGCCGAGACTGAAATGATGGCATACGTAAGTAAGCGGTTGCAGATGGAGTTCTGGATCAAACGGCCTGAAACCAAAAAAAGGGTGGTGGGGACGGACGGACGGACGGACGGACGGACGGACAAGGGAGAGCGGCTTGTTTAAAAGCGCGTCGCGAAACAGGAGGCAAAGTGGAATGGGTTGTAATTCACACTCGGCTCTGGGCTTTGTGAAAGCAGCGGAGCCTTGCCTGGGAGATTGCTTTGCTGCGCTCCACGCAGCAGATTCCAAACTGTCTCGGACCGCTTTAGATGAGAGTTGGATTATGGAGTGACCTGCAATGTCTGTGTCATATTGTTCTGTGCTGGGTGCATTATACTCTGCTAACTAGCTGTTGGGTCCCGAATCAGAGAAGCATCCTCAATACTGCCTGTCAGCACTGTCTCATATTTATTATATACCACAGAGGACTCTAAAAAATTGGGGATGGGGGGTTTTGGCTTAGCTCAGTCAAAAGTGTATAATTATGAAATGCATCATACATGAGATAGGACTTCCAGTTGCACTTGTGTTGTTTTTAATCTTTCCTGATATGGATTTGGAACGTCTCTCTCCTGTGCATTACAGTCTTCCAAAAGAGCCCCTTAGCAATTGCAATTTGCATTTTATAGCCCTTCAAGCGCATTGTATATCTACTGTATTATTAAATAAATGTTTGTTTTTGTGTAATATTTCAGGCGTAAAGATGCAGTGGACCCCGGAGCATGCACAGTGGGCAGAACAGCACTTTGACATCTCCTCCACCACGCGCTCCCCAGCACACAAGGCCGAGGCCTACCGGGGGCACCTGCAGCCAGCCTACCAGTACGCCTGGGCCAACGACGACATCTCTGCACTGACTGCCTCTAATCTCCTGAAAAAGTACGCCGAGAAGTACTCTGGAATTTTAGAGGGTCCGAGCGAGAGGGCACTGCTGAGCTATGTGGACGCTGCCCCGGGACTCCTAAACGGGAGGAAGTCTGAGGGAGAGGCCTGGCAGGAGGGTTTATATCCCATGAGCTGCGTTCCCGACGGCATTTCGGTAAGCAAAAGCGGGGTGACTCCCGCCGTCCCCCCGGTGGACGTCTCCCCAGGTGTGGCCGCCAACCTGACAGAGCCCAGTTACTCCAGCAGTAACTGCAGGAGCCACACAGCCTCTGGGCTCCACTCTGACCTCCCATCTCAGGAATACGGCCCGGGATACAATGGCTCCTACTTGCACTCCAGTTACGGTGGCCAGCCTGCTCCTGCCCTGCCCTCTCCTCACCCCTCACCGTTGCACAGTGCTGGACTCCTCCAGGCGCCACCGCCCCCTCCCCCCACTTTAGTGCCCAGCTACAATACTGGGTCCCCAAATCTCTCTGGCTACAGTTACCCTCCAGCAGGGTATCCTCCACAGACTGCGATCACCCCTGTGTATAGTCCTGGGGGAGCAACCCCTTCCTCTGCTTACTTACCTTCAGGAATCGCAGCCCCCACACCCTTGCCCCCCTCCGCCATCCCTGGCTACACCTACCAGTCCCATAACCTTGCACCAATACCTTTGAACAGCAGTTCAGCCAACTCGCTGAAAAGAAAAGCTTTCTACATGACAGAGCAAGGAGAAATGGACTCCGGTTATGGAAATTTCAACTACAGCCAACAGCGTTCAAGTCAGAGCCCCATGTATAGAATGCCAGACAACAGCGTCTCAAATGCGAGCAGGGGGAATGGATTTGACAGAAGTGCTGAGTCGTCATCTTTAGCATTTAAGCCTACGAAGCAGCTGCTGCCCTCTGATCAGCAGAGAAAATTCAGCAGTCAGTCGGGCCGGGCGCTCACCCCGCCTTCTTTCAGCTCGGCCAAAGGCTCCTTGGGCGGCTCCAAGTCGGGCGAGGCGTTCGTCAAGTTTTCGTCTCCCGCCATGAGCGAGCACAGTGACGAGCACAGGCGGCACCTCTCGCACTCCATGCTTGGGTCGAACGTTGGCACGGCTACCTCATCCACCCACCCCGCAGAGGAACAGTTGAAGAGCAGCGACCCCCACCTCCTGGAAATGGTCACCACGGAGATCGTCCAGCAGTGCCTCCCAGTGGACTGGGGTGACATTGCAGGCCTGGAGCTGGCCAAAGCTACGCTAAAGGAGGAGTTTTTGTGGCCTATGATGAGGCCAGACGTGTTTAGCGGGCTCACCGCATTGCCTCGGACTATCCTTTTATTCGGACCTCAGGGAACAGGCAGGATGTTGCTGGGCCGGTGCATAGCTAGCCAACTGGGTGCCACGTTCCTCCGGCTCAGCGGCTCCACCCTAGTGACCAAGTGGCTTGGAGACGGGGAGAAGATTGTCCGCGCCTCGTTTCTGGTGGCGCGGTGCCGGCAGCCAGCAGTGGTGTTCGTCAGCGAGGTTGATGTGCTGTTGTCGGCACAGCTTGGCGAAGAGAGCCCGGTGAACAGGATCAAGGGCGAGTTACTGGCACAGCTAGACGCCGTCATGGCCTCCACTGAGGACCACGTGGTGGTGGTCTGCTCCACCAGTAAGCCAGAGGAGATTGATGAGTCCCTCAGGAGGTACTTTGCCAAGCGACTCCTTGTCCCTTTGCCCGACGGCACAGCCCGGCACCAGATAATCAGCCAGCTCCTCTCACAGCACAACTACTGCCTCAGCGACAAGGAGGTGGGGCTGGTCGTCCAGAGGACGGAGGGCTTCTCGGGCTTGGACGTTGCGCGCCTGTGTCACGAGGCGGTGGTGGGCCCCCTCCACACCATGTCGGGAGCTGACCTTTCGGCCCTCCTGCCTAGCCAGCTGAGGCCAGTCACTTACCAGGACTTTGAGAACGTTCTTTGTAAAATCCAGCCCAGTATATCACAGAAAGAGCTTGACACTTACACTGAATGGAACAAAATGTATGGTGGCAGTCAATGAAAGGGGGGGCTGGGAAGGAGAACCGTTGGGCAGGGCAAACCTGTTACAGACAGATGAAGGAAAGAACCCTCTCTACTTACAGTGTAAAATGATGGAAGAGGTACTGACAACACTGACCTTGGTATGTGTCAGAATAGAAGTTGCTTTTAAGGAGAACTGGGGAAATCTACAAGTGATAGATGGATAAATCTTATTTTGATGCTTGATTTTAGGCAGTATCGCTTGCAGAGATGCAAGTTGGGGGTGACTTCAAGAGGACGAAAACCCTCTGCATGTGTATATATCATTCTGCTGTTCTTTTAAATTTAGTTGCTAAGAAGTGCCTGAAGTGGGTGCTTTATCATTTTGTATTTCTTTTGTTGTTTGCCTCACAATCTACATTGGTGGCATGTGCTAATATAAAGAGCTTTAACTTCAAACGTGAGACTAAAATTAGGGATTTGCTATTGTGTTGGGAGAGGCTGATGTTGGCCATTGTAAGAACATCGGTATTCTTTCATTGTGTCTGTTCTGTACTATCGTGGGAACAGAAGAAAACAAGAAGGGTAACTGCAACGTGGACCCAAATTTATGTACTTAATTTCTTTTTGATGTTTTTGTGGCTAAAAACTCAGGAAAGTGATTGTGATTTGTACAGTACCTCAAAAGGTTGTGTCAAAAGCACTATGTACTGCTGAGAGTATTAGGCTAGGGATCTACTTTATATTATGTAAAACATTTAGGTTTACCTCAATAGTTTGACAAAATGACAAGGAGATGACTATGAATGTACCAGATGTACTCTGGAGTGACGGGAGAAAGTTGAGAGGAAGAGGTTTTACTTATCTTTGCCTTTTAATTACCTTTTTTTAAATTTTATTCTACCAAGGGTTAAAGTGAGGATTCATGTGAATTATAATTTCATTCGATTTGTGACGAGAATCGAGGGGCTTTCCTGAATTCTGAATTGTTTATCGCTACTCAATACAAAGTCGGAAACTGCTTTCAGTCACATTATGTGGAATGTGAACGGGAGGAGAACACGGACAGAAAAGCACAGACAGTGATGTAATGCCACAAGGCCAGTCCACAGGAACAAGATGATAAATCGGTATCAGTCATACTGATGTCCCCTTCCATAGTGTAGAAGGGCTTGAGAGAGCCAAGTTAAGACACTGGTAAATTGTTAATGTCCCAAGATGAGCACTATGGGGTTAAAAAAAATAAAAAAATAATATTTAAAAGAAAAAGGCTAAGATATTCTCCCAAAACAGTGCAATGGCAGTTTTTATATTTCCAGTAAATTTCTGCTGCTGTTGCTGGTGCTGCTGCCCATACTCATTCTGACACATGAGGATTATGAGTGCCCTGCTTTCTGTTCTACCTCAGCTCACTACTGTTCTCTCTGAAAGCAGAACATTTGAGGATGGCTAGATGTCAGGAACTCTTTGGTGTGTTAACTTCGTCTCGTTTGTTTTTCTGTTTTCAGTAACAAAAATTTTTCAAAATGGAGTCGGTCAGAGCGACCCCGGAGCAGTCATCACACCATGTAAATACTGTACATTGCCCCTAATCACATGACCGATGACACCACCTCTCTGGAGGGGTTTTCTGTTGGCTTGTGTTGCGCTCCTTTCTCTCCCTGTGTTAATGTTGTTACACTTTAAATGCAGCTATTTTCACTGCGGTTGATCAGCTGTAGGCAATGTCCCCAAGCAGTCGAGCAGAAGTGGGAGATGCCAGTAAAATCACACTGTTTTCTTTAACCGCACGAGAAAAGAAAGGCTTGTGTTTGAATGTATTTAATTTTTTTTCTGCATTTTTTTATTTTCTTGAAGTAGTATGGAAACTGTTGCTAAGCACTAAGAGTGGTTGAGTAGTACCACTTATACCACAAAAACTTTTACGAACAGTATATTGAGGGGATGCCAATATGTTTTGTTTTCCCAATAATATCAAGGCTGGGTCTTACGTATTCCTCATCGGATCTTTTAATTTTTCTATATTTTAGTTTATTTTTCATTAAATGAATAGTGCTTAATCCCCAGCCTCCACTGGCAGAATTAGTTGAGCTGTGGAGGGCCTGTTTTACATTCACTAGACTAAATATTGTGACATTTCTCTTATCTGAACTTCTCTTGGATAACTGTTGCCCTGTGTTAACCCACAAACTGACCTTCATTAATTTCAGAATTGCTATGAAAGGCCATTTTCCAGTGAGGCTTCACTGATTTCAGCTGGCCTGACTAAAAGCTCACACTAATGAATATTGCAAAAAGAAACCATTTTCAGATATGATTATTTCAAAAACCTAAATTGATACCTGGGTTGTCTTATTTTGGTTGGCTTAAAGTAATCTTTGGTTTGTTAACAATTAATGCACTGAACGATTAGTTTGTTTTTAATTGTTCTCAAAACCATAGCATATTCAACAATATTTTTATGGATGGAAATCCTTATGGCTGCCAATCTTTTTGTTATTTTCTTCATTTTAAAAGAAAATAAGTATGTTTTTAAGCCCACAAACTATAGGCATTTATGATTGTTTTGTCTCCATATTGTTCACTGGTACGGGAAACCCAAAGTGAGTGAAGTGTCCATTGGGGTGTGATGGCAGTTTACATAAAAGCTATTTACAATTCTCCCTTCGTTTAACTGTATATTGTTTAGGTTTTCCTAGTGCTTATGTGAAATGGGATTATGGGAATATGAACATCTTTTGTATTTAGGAAAACCGAAGACAACAATTGTTGTTCTAGAAGGAATAATGTTTGGTTGAATGCTAGTTATGCTTTCGTTGTACACCCTGACACTCTACACTCAGTTCTATATTTTACACGTCGGGATGCAATGTAGTGTTACCCACCTCATAGCTACATCATCATAGGAGATCAAGAGATTGCACCACGATGATACGTTTGATGTAGACTGCACAGCAACAATATGGCTTTACCATGGGGAGACGCAGCTTATACAATGGTAAATATTTATTTTCTAAAGAATGAGGCAGGACAAGGTATCATTCAGAAAGTACACTAAGGTTAAAAGCACACCCATTCCTATTCATATTGCAGACGCAACCAAATCACTTGAATTTTATTTTCAATTTGTGTGTTTTTGGCAAGGTTTTGTACAAAGAAACAGCAAAAGATGTTGTTTTCATGTCTATATATTGTTTTATATTCAAACATTGTTCTTTATAACCATTTCTACCTCATTGCTACATATTGTACATGTAGTATTTATTTTTTGTCTTGAATGTCATGCATTTGTAAAAAAAATAATAATAAAAAAAAAAGAATAAAAGAAAGGAAAAAATGAAAAAATATTAATAAAAAAATACAAGAATTAATTGTCCTTGAACTTGAGCAGTCTACCTCAAAAAGACTGTCTTTACACTGAATGACATTAACAACAGAATTCACAAGACACGTTACCGAGTATGCTCGTGAAGACGGCGCACACTCACTGCTGGT
Source organism: Synaphobranchus kaupii (assembly GCA_029718625.1). NCBI lineage: Eukaryota > Metazoa > Chordata > Actinopteri > Anguilliformes > Synaphobranchidae > Synaphobranchus > Synaphobranchus kaupii. The sequence continues at coordinate 60,999,674 of CM056384.1, read as the reverse complement.
GAACAATCCCATTGTTAAAGTTCTGAAATTGTGGACTGTATAGGTCTTCATCAAGGTCACTCTTAATGCAACTTAAATTCAGATAAATATTTACATTTATGTATAGCTGCTTTAACTCTGTGAATAGTAGTAGTGCGCATGTGAACGTGTATGTGCGTGCACGTATAATTGTGTGTGGACATACGTGTATATGTATGCATACGTACATGTATGTATATATGTATATGTATTAAGGGGCACCACATACATGTTTATATGTGTGTATATATTGCCATAAGTACAGTCAATTTTAATGTATTTTCATGTATTATGAGGCAGAACAAGTACAACAAGACCTATTAAAGATGTTTTCCTGAACCCTCATTCTGTGCATCGCTTCTGTATATCTTCTAAAACACCTCATTAGGTTTCTGTTGTGGCTTTATTAAATGTGCAATGTTGAGGATGTGTGTAACATGTAATTCCGCAAGTGTTCATTCTGCCGAGTATGTGAACCTAACCCCACTGGCATAAGATTTGCCCACTTCAAGCAGTTTCATATTTAAATATAAAGCTCAAGCTTTATTTTAAAAAAAAATAAATAGGAACCGTTTATTCTGAAAGACCTATACAATGCACAATACTTAAAAGCTTTTCCTGCTTTCTGATTGCCCTTTCTTTTTTTTTGCTATGTCTACAATTACAAAATCATTTTTGTTAAACATGATTTTGCTTCTGCAGAAACCAAATGTGTTATTATTTCACTCATTAAAATGTAACAATCCATTTCTCTCTGAAAAAATGACTAGCATCAAGTAATGAAAGCTTAAATTACCCATCACTGGCATAATGAATTCACATAATTTGTGAGCATTATTAATGTAAATTAGACATTTCTGCTTTGGACTTTTTGACGGTATCATTATATGGTTGATGGTATGTGCGTAGGAAGCTGCTGTACAATTAACTTTGAGATCTGAAAAGAATTTGCAGTGCATTTTGTCCACAGGGGCATTTCAGTTGTAATTTGTTGCATCTTATCTTGGGTGTGTGCACTGTAATGTTAAAAACAATCTGTCCAAATGTACGTATTTGTAGGGAGTTTTTTTTCCCCATGAAATCTTGTCACAAGGGACTGGCTTGGGTGAAATAAATAAAAACCTATCAAAAAATCCTTAACTGTTGAAGAAGATTGTGGAAAAATTATTTTTATGAGCGATTTTTCTCCTGTTAATATTGTTGTCTATGGTCGTGTTATTTAAAAAATGGAGGACATAGAAAACAAGATACCTCAAATAAACATTCTTAATTGAAACTGAAATTTTTTTGCATCATATTTTACTGGTTCGCAGAAGGCAGAGTGATCTACTCTGAAATGGGTGTATTTTTACCCCATCTTACGCATTTATACATATGTTTTTTCTGTCATCGCACTATAGGTATATAAAGTTAGGTCTTCTGTATCTCTATTTTCTAAGGGACATTTAAAATTGTTGGTAATTTTCCATCTGTAGTTCATCCCCTAATGCGACTGAGGATTTCACCACTGAATCTGAAAAAGCATCTTATAGATTGCCTGAGCAACAGTGAATGTAAGTTCAGTAAGTCATGCACTGTTCTCTAGTAATGGGATATTGTATAAATAAGCTAAAATGTATGCCCATGTCTTGTTGTATTAAGTGGTATACAATGATCTTTGGCAAATTAGCCTATTGACAGTTATAATTTACTGCTAAAAAACCAGTCTGTGTAACGTTCACAATGTTGAAGAATGTAATTATGGCCGGGTAAAAACAACAAGTCCCTGGGCTAGTTTACGTTTAGGCACCCCTTCCATCTTCTGGGCACCCACAGTCTACCTACACAAGCTACACATTGTGTACTCTCCAGTCCTGTGACTCAATGTCTCTGTGAGAAGTCACACAGCAGTGGCTTGACATCACACGTTTCAGCGGAAAGTGCGCACTTGCCTTTCCCACAGTGTATTCATTAGAAGTGCTCAGACCGTCCCCATTTTCTACTTTTAATAGCATTTCCAGTTTCCATCACTGTAAAGTGTGACTTGCTTCCATTTAATGCCCACCTTTGAGCATTAGTAATGATATGATGCCTTATGATAATAAGGAGCTTGTTGAGGTTTAACTGCATATACTTCCAGGTACATATTCTACCCGATTGACTGGCTAGTCCATAACTCTACGGCTTGTATCTCTGAGTTTTTACTGTAATCCTTGAGTGGTTAATTATTTGTACAACTTCACAGCTAGCTCAATAAAATTCAAGCTCACCTATCAATGTATCTTTTATCACTGAATTTATGCATCTTTGTTGGTTTTCCTTGACTATCTTCTATTTGTTAACATTTACTTCACACGACAGCCTCTGGCTGTGCTGAAAACCCTAATTACGGAAAATGATTTTGGAGCATTTAACTGAGTTGACTGGAATATTGTTGCTCAGGGCAGCGCTTCAGAACAACAGTCAGTCCATAAGCACCATCAGTTACACAAATAATCTGTTTTAACTCAGAGAATTATCATTTTTTTGTCTATTTGCTTGCTTGTTTCTTTTTGCCTGTGTTGAGTTCTCGGCAACAAGTGGACATTTCATTGTGATAAACAAAAGGGTCAAACTCAATTTGAATGTTAAAATTAACATATGCCCATGAGACTGGGGATGCTGACTAAATTCTCCACCACAATTGACTTCTGCAACCAGCATTTGGCTGGTGGGCATTGATTTCAAGCACTCTTTACAAAAAAAGTATATAATGTATAAGAGGCACAATAATTTTGCACAGAACATTGTTTCTATTCTATTAAAGCCTCTGAGTGTAATTATTTCAAATACTTTTGCACTTTTTATCCCATGTGTCTTTCTGTCTCAATTTGGGATGCCTAATTGTGTAGGTCTACGTTGAGGGCTGGAAGGGAGGGGCGGTGGCAGGGTGACACGTGCCCTCCAAAGCCTTCCTGAAAGTGTTCATCCCCTTATTACATTTTTTTTTTTAAAGTAGCCTGTACTAGGCTGATGGAAACAGTGGTATTTTCTTGGACTTTTTTAATGTTCCATAATTTTGGTTTTCTTCGAACTTCCAGTTTGCTCCTTGTATCCTTCTAGCATGTTTCTTGCTCAATAACTTTCGGTTTATTTCGGTTAACTGCCATGAAAATACGGAATAAATGCAGTTTAAATGCAATTTTTGCATTTCACCATTTTAGCTCTGAAGCAACACAGGCTGCAATTAAACCACTGACACAAGGGGGACAATCATCAAACAAACGCTGAGATATCAGAAAGGGAACATACATATCCAGTTGATCAAATAATGCCTGACAATTAAGTGCAGATCATGACATACAGCTTACACAATGACTGTGCCTTTCCCTCTCTATATGCAGACAGATGGCTCAAAGTGTCCAGTTCATCAAATTAAATCAAGTGCAAATTGAGTGGATATATTTAGCCAGCATGTCACATACAATTGCAATACAACTATCCTACCATTTAGTCTTTATAAACAAAAAAGCTCTGTAAAACAAACAAAAAAGAAGTGTACTTGCTCACACTGGGAACTGACACACACACACACAACTTGGGTTTCCAGAACTTTTTTTTACCGTAGCCTATAAATAACGGTAACAATATGTTAAGCATACAGTAACAGGTTGTACATCTAATTATATAACGGTGTTTCACCGTAAACAAAACAATTAGCCTATTTATATTTAAGCCGTTTACAATTTTGTACCTTCACGATTTTACAGACTTTTAACGTAAAATTCAGCGACATTATTTTACAATGTAGCTCACAGTCAGTTGCAACTCATTACACTGCATGTCATGTCATGGCTTTAATAAAGAGAGGGGTAGCCTACCTATTTAGAAGCTCTTCTTTATTTTCGAGTTAAGAAATCCCTAATGAATAATGATAGCCTATCGTTGATATCCAGAGTGCTTCCTGGTAGGGAATTGCGTTAAACAAGGTTGGACAGGGTCGTCCGTTTTACTCGCACTGATGTCGGATGTTTGCGAGGATGTTAATGTTATAGCACTGGTGCTAGGACTGGGAGTCCATTGCTCCGGTTGCAACTCGTTAGGCCTAGCTATTCGTTTCAGAAGCAGAACCACCAGCATTGTTGCTGTTTGATGATTGAGAAACACTGCTGCCGGACGGGACAGCAGAATCGCTGGCCGCCTTTTTCGTAAAGTAAGAAGCTAGTGACGGTTGTTTTCTTTTCATTTTCGTTTCACCGACTGCTAATGTAGCCTACTGCGCGCACAACGCGCCAATTTCTCTACGTAGCCTACCTCACGTCTGACACGTGACCGAAGGGGTGGGGATTTGACGTTGTCACGTTTTCTGAAGTGATCGATTTGCTTAACTTAGTACAACGAATTGTGCTAAATAATAGGAAAAATTTAAACACTGAGAATTGTGTCATTAAAATGTATTGTTTTCCAAACTGACCAGGCAGCCAGGGTATGGGAGAGCTGCCATATCCTGCCATACCCATACCCAATTGACTCCCCCTGAAGCTAACTTAGTTTGTGATGTTTTTGTCTCTGAGAACATAAGGTCTAGCATTTTCTCCTTGCAGTTCTGAAATATAGACAGGTTATTTTTATGTTGCATCTTTTGGTAAGTTGACTTGGGGGGGGGATATTTTCTATTCTTAAATTACCCCGTATACAGTTTATTTGATTATTGGTTAGTAACTGTGATGTAGCACTAATCCACCCCACCTCCCTGAAATGTTCAACACAAATCATACCCCAGCCTAATTATATTTGTGTTTCCATCCCATCACAGCAGTGCTTACCATGAATTTGGGAGGGCACCCGCTAGCACACGAGTCCTTTGGAACGCATGCAGCCGGTGGGGCCATTCTTTACATTTTGCAATCTTCCAGCTGCGCTGGTTTGTTATTGCACCAGAGGACTAAGCAACTGGGTGCATCTATCGCATTCAGATCTCAAGCCTACAATCAACCAAAAGACTAGCGTTCGCACCACGAGGAGAAATACCGACGCGAATGCTGACCGTGCAAGTGTGGCTAGGAGTTCCGCCTATGTGCCCATTATCTGCTTGATCCACAGGACTCCCCACAGTTCGCATTGGTACAGTCAGGATCCAAACCTGGGACACATTCCCAATTATTTTTTGTAGAAGGAACAGGGTAAACAACTTTACGCTATATGGCGCTGATGATTTTTACAACTCCTATGGCGCCAATTTGCTTAGCTCCTGGTTGAACTTCCATCTCATTTATGGTTTATATATTCCCAAACGTGTCATTGCTGTATAATATATCTGCAAAATATTGTATTTTCAGTGATTTAACGTGCGTGTGAATTTTATAGAGCTTTTTAATGTACATAAACAAGATGGCTCGGATGGCTGAATAGAGCGGTAGTCGTTTTGCTAGTGTGCTTATCACTTCTGTCAGTCTGCAGAAATAATTATTGCAAAGATATGCTAAATATAGAAATGAAAAACACCCTTAATGGCACCAATTTTAATGTTGTGTGAAGTAATTGTAATGTATGAATCGCATGTGAACATTCACATGACAGTAGCTATATGAGCTGGGTGCATAAATCATCCATATTATTATCCTTGCACGTGTAGACGTTTAGATTCTATATGTGTAATGGTAACATAGGCTTGAGTGTATAATCACCCAGCTCTTGATGGCAAACCTTCACTGTCAAGTATTACCCTGTGGGCTATATGCTTTTGAATGCTTTTCACCAGGTCATATAAGCTAATCTGATGCGATATCTGTTAGTCAGCATTATTGCAGATTTCCCCAAGAAAGGTACACTTATGTAGGGCCTATGGTATGTATGAGGGATAGGTCACACTTTTACAGTATGCTATCAGTCATAGGCATATATAAGCTTTAATGTATTTGTGTTTCTTAATGTTACATTCAATAGTAAAAATGTGCTGTAAATGCCATTGTATTGCAAAGCATTGGCGTGTAAAAGCCATAGTCACTTTATAAATGGAACATTTAATGATATGTTTTAAGTTTTATCTCCTGAAAATCTCCTTTCAACATATGGTGAAAAAATTTGATGGCTATATGCAATTGTCTCTATACCCTTTTACACAATCAAATTAATTTGTCTTCTCTTATTTTATATTTGTTTTTCTTCATCGTTTATTTTGGCTCTGGCGTTGGAACTCTTTGTTTAAAAAAAGAAAAATAACACGGATGAAGGGAAACTAAAGTTATGTCAAACAAATTACATTCACGTCATTAGTGGCTATTTTGTAAATATCAAAGATCCACTTGTTCCTGCGCTCTGAGCTCCATTTGCATTCTGATGAAATTGGAGTGGATGTGTGTGAACTCGGGGGTTATCTGCGGCGGAGCAGAGCCGAGCGGCCGAATCAGACGGCGGCGCATCCGCGCAGCTCGAGAGGATGAGCCGGGGACCTTCTCTCAATTCACTTTCTTCACAACAATTAAAATATGCAAAGTGATAATTTTCCTTAAGTAGCCTTAAATGTGCGATCTATTTAAATGCGAGGGAAATTGCCTAAAGCTTGCAGCGGCAGGGAAAAAAAGAATAAATTATGCAAATAACAGAAAAGACTACCACTTGAAAGCCTAATTTTTCTGTAATAAGCATACTGTTTCATTTAATTTTTTTTTCGCCTCTTATTAAAAGTGACAGTTCTTTTGCACTGGCTGATGGCTATATCTGACGCAAAGCCCGGGAAATGACTGCTAGACTAAATGCTAAAGCATTTTGGTAGCTTTTAGATGATGGTTACATTCACAAAGTAATTATCCGCTGGAGAGTCCAGAAATAAGGTTTAATTACACAGTAATCGCCGCTGATGGACACAGGGAAGTGTGAGCACTGCCAGACTGCAATCCATCAATGACAAACCCCTGGCCACTTTTAATTCCTCCTCATTTGCATCATAACCTCCGCACCAAGTTGCACAAACGCTGTTAAATGTTAATAGGACCTGTCTCTCTACTCAAAATGAATGCTTAAGCCATTTTGCCTGCTCTCCGCTCTCCCTCGGTCTCCCCTCCTCTCCCGGAGACCTCCATAACTAGCTCCACTCCAGGAGCCAACATTAGGCAGAGAACACAGTACATGGTCACTGTTGTGCTAATTGGGTGCAACACTTAAAGTTTTATCTCTCAAGCGCTAATAATGTTCAGCGCTGACAAACCGCTGCGTAAATAATGGCATGGCAAGCCAGGGGAGGAAGAAAAAAAAACATGCCCGGAATGGAAAAGCAGTCTACAGTGTGTGTGTGTGTGTGCATGCTTGCATGAATACGCATGGCTCGGTGTGTGTTTGTGAGTGTCCAGTCCCTCTAGGCATATTTACTCCTATAGGGATACTCACTATGTGGGATGTGGGACACAAATTATGTCTTCATTAATTTAAATTTGTGGTTGGCGCTTCGTGTCCAGCAGACCTATTTATTAGTGTTCCTCTTTAGAGTTGCACGAGGTTGATAATAGCTGCTGTGCTCTATTATCAGATGGTGCCAACCGTATATTAACATAACACCCTTGATTATACCTGTCTCTGTTGAGTGCTAAAAAAAAGTATGTACAAGGAGTATTATTAAAGCAGATGGGAGGAATGTTTGGGGTCCAAAAACTCATGCATTTTCAAAACATAGAACGAAAGGAGCAGTCACGGGGTATAAGATTAACATAAACATGCCTTCTGTATACCAATCATATCATCTTTTCTGAAACTATGCATAAATGGAGGGAAAATGCATAATTCTTATTTTATTTATTTTTTCTTGCTCCCTCAAATTTCTCTGGATCCAATCTGGATTCAGGCTTCATATAGTCACAGAAATCATACATATCAAGGCTATACAGGGAGAAATTTAATTCACACTGCCCAACAATGTAATGTCTCTTTAAATCTTTTGCAAAACACATGCTGTTGTCATTGTTGCAGTTAAGACTTAATCAGTATTATAATTTTGGTTGTAAATGTAGACATTCATTCAACCTTGGTATTTCTATGAGTAAATTTACAATTATAAAATGACATTGTTTAAGCACAGTGCATAAAGATTGTTGTTTCACTTTGGCGTCATTTGGGAAATGTTCACACTAGTTTTATATCATGATTTGTGTATTTGCTGTAGATGCTGAGGGGTGTATTCAAAAGTAATGTATTTAAAGAGTGCCTTATTTTCATTGTGCAGCCTGTCAGCGTAAACCACACCCATTTCAAGGCAGGAGGAAGTGAGCAATGACCTTGATGCACTGCTTTTTAAATTGCTGGGTACATACACGTCACAAATCAATCATATAGTTCCAAGGTTTCCGTTTCTGCAAACTTTGGTAGAATGAAATTTGTTTCTCCTTTAAATCATATAATTAATACCTTTTTTTTATTATTTTTTTCCCCCCCAAGAGTTTTTCCAATATCTTGCTTTTAAGTAGGCTACTGATTTATTTACATTTTAAAGTGAAACAAACGAGACACTAAAGGTCCTTACTATGTAAACTTATGCTTTTGTTGCAAACCTGCTTTGTTAGCACACATATCATTCCATGCAAATGATCAAGCGGGGAGATACATTATGCTAATATATGTAAAGTGAACATTATCTTTAATGCATGGTAGTGTGATATTAATAGTCTATTAAATCACATAACACCCCCCCCACCCTAACAAACCCACCCACCCCCTCCCTCTCTTCAAAATGCGTTTTCATGTATATTTTCCCTTTAATTTACAGATCAGCCGAAAGGTGACACAGATCAGTCTGTCGGTGGCAGATTTAACTTATCAGTCTAGAGATTGTGGTTCTGTAGCTGCAGTTGTCTGGGTTACATCTTTTAGACCCTCTTCTGTTGCCCCCCTCTTCTGTTGCCCCCCTCTTCTGTTGCCCCCGTCTTCTGTTGCCCCCCGTCTTCTGTTGCCCCCCGTCTTCTGTTGCCCCCGTCTTCTGTTGCCCCCCGTCTTCTGTTGCCCCCGTCTTCTGTTGCCCCAGTCTTCTGTTGCCCCCCTCTTTTCTGGGCTCATGGCTCATGGGTGTTACTGTCGCTATGACTCTGGTACTCTACTCAGATAAACATGCTCCACCAATCACACTAGTATACCATGCTTTATATTAAAAACAACCTGCGCTATTCTTAATCGTGGCAATGCTTTTTCTTCTATACGAGGGTGAACTGGACAGAGTGAATGACAAAGTAAAAAGTAAATGAAATTTTTTGTTTTTTGTTTTTTTTAAATAAGTCCCATTGTGACACAAGGTGAAGGATGCACTACAGCCATTTTGCAAATGATCAAAAAGAAAAGTCTCTTTACTTGCAATCATTCCTCCTCGGCTGGAATATGTCGTCCTTCACACGGAATAGTGGCATTTGTACACTTTGTGAGCTTGAGGAGATGGCTAATAGCCAAGAGATGTTTCTGATTTATTTCTGTGCTTCATGATAAAGAATCCTAATCATTATGTTGTATAGCACGCTTGAAAAAGTTTGAAACCTCAGACACATTTTATGTTTTTATTTGTGGCCTTTTAAATAATGTGTCTTCAAACAAAGTGAAATAAGAACGTGGCATTTAACTCAGTAAATCAGTTTTGGTCTATTTTCTAAATGTAATACAGCCTGAATGTTGTCGATAGATTTAAGCAATTTAAACATTTACACTGCAAATTTCTTTCAGAATAATTCTATCTGATATTTGTAACCGAACTTGAAAGTAATACCTTTTACCTGCGATGATTGGCTCGGTCACAATCCTGCACGGAAATTTGGAAAAATCACTATAACTTTACTTTTCCGGCACCAGAATAATTTAGCGTTTGTAAAAGGGCCATGTTTTAGTAAAAACATCAATATTAACCATTCGCTTGCTGCAGGCAGTGAATCTGCTCCCCGCATCTCTGCTCCTTTCTCTCGTTTTGGAATAGACGTACGTGACGACGGAGCTGGACTCGGGGGTACATTCTGGGGTCGCCACTCTGTCTTCATCCAGGAGCCACACAGGCCAATTAGTGCAGGTGCTCTTCTGCACCGTTGGCCCTTGTCCACTCGCACCTGGAGCCCCTCCAAGAGGAGGTGTGAAAGCATGAGGGAGGTGCCAACATCTCCTTGTCCTCTTACAGGGGAATAATTGGGTGTGCGAAGCCCCCGTTTCTTCCCTCAGCATAACAGCGCTCTCTCACACAACCTCTTAGCTCTTAAAATATGACTTACTACTGGAGGAAGAAAAAAAAAAAAGGTCATATTTTACCATTATAAAATGATTATTTTCAAAGAAAAAATGTCGCATTGATGACTGTTTTAAGGTGAAGCAATTTTGGCTTGCATTATGGGTAGAATTTGATGATAATTTTACAGTGGATGTGATGCCAAATACATTAACAATACTTTTTGATATGTTACTGTTAAGAAACTCACAAAAACAAGTGTCTGCGATTGAATTGAACAGGAAAGTGTTAAAAGATTAAATATTATGCAGTATATAAAGCTTTGTGTACCCATAATACCGTGCGAGAGAACATTTATGTGTATTTAAAGTGCCCCTCAAAATAATAATCAATACAACACAGCTGCACTGGACCATTCTCTGTGATCTCTGAATGCAACAATTCCTGGTGCTGTATTTTGACTGCAGGGTAGAGAAAGGATGGGAAAGGATAGGGGGCTCTGGGCTGCACTGTGCCTGCCAATGCCCACTCCCAATTAGCGACCAGCTGTGCCGCTCAAGCGTCTACAACAACTCGCATTTCTTCTCCCCCATCTGCCATCAAGGAGAGGGAGAGCTGTTCTGTGAATGTCTGCTGCTCAGCAACACCGGGAATGCGAACCGGGAATGCGAACCGGGAATGCGAACCGGGAATGCGAACCGGGAATGGGGAAAAAATGGAAGGGAATTCCAGTTCATCACCTGGAATAGGCATTCACGCAACAGCGGGAAAAAACGTTGGCTCTTTTAACATGTTTATTTGTTGGTTTTTTTAATTTGTTGGTAAGGACTGATCCAGAACAAGCAAACATCGATTTGGATGCCTGACCTTCCCCAAGGTCAGCTCCCATCACCAGAGAACTAAACACATCACTATTTCCAAATGTGCTTTTTTTCCATTCTGGTCAAAATAATGGGCCGGATTCATTCAAATGCACTTAGTCTATTTAAGGGCATATACAATTCAATCAAACCGTCCGGATTAATCCGGTGCCTTATCTCAAGAAAAGACTACTTTGCCAGCACTATCTTAATACAACGACCGGAAGTAAGAGGTTTTTACCAATTAAAATGAGTTTTCATGCAGCAATTGACACTTGTGGTTATGATGGTCAGACCACTCTCTAAAATACCTTATCTGTGATTTGTATTAAAAAGTTTAACAACTTAATTATCATTCCACTCATACTACAGAACACCACCAAATACCTGCCAAGTTAATTTATTGTATGGAATACTGTAACCCAGTAACATTTGAAAGGTTAATTCTACCCTTAGCAACTCGTACACTGAACAACTTATTTTGACTTACCAATGTTTATTTCCCTCTTCATTACTACATTAAAGCAAGTTTATACATCATATGCGCAACTATTTAAGGCAAACATGGGGAAGGACTACATTTTTAATAGCTTTCTTCCTAAAATGTTACATGAATGATGATATTCCCCTATTCACTAAATTATTAAAACTTTGCTTATAGGCTATTGTATGAATTCAGTTGGAAAATGGTAGACAGATTATTTGCAAAGTTCACTTACTTTTTTAAAAACCTCTCACTTCCTGCCTGGGCACCACAATTTTCAGGCCACGCCTTTTTACTGTTTCTTACATTTTTCAGTCGTAAACCGCTTTCATGTTTATTTGACTGAATCTAAAACAACTGAAGTCTGGTTTGATTGAATTACATATGCCCTTTAACTAGCTAAGTGCTTTTGATTGAATCTAGGAGAGTGTTTTTTTTTCCCCCTCCAAATTTACCCCCCCTCCCCCCCCTCCCCCCCTCCAAGGTGATGGAGTGTCCCGATCATCATCACTCACCGGTACCATGTCTGCCCGGTACCGTGGTGTCATCACACTGCCCTTTCCTGAGGTGACATTCTGTAGTAAGGAGATATTTAATGATGTGGTGGTGATCAGAAAAGACACACACTGTTGGTCTAGTACAGTAAATATTCTCATTAGTGGAAGCACATGAAAGCCTGAAATTACTTTAAAGGTATGTTCCATCCTTTTTTTCTGCTGAATAATGGAATTGCAGTGCATGCATGTTCTTATTATGTAGCGCTTATTTCAATAAGTATTTTACAACTAAAATATTAAAAACAACACTGAGAAAGAACAACACCAATACTACAGAAATGCTACTAGTTTGGTTTCTCATAAATGTCTTAATTGCTGTTATTAATAATTTATGACAATGACACTGTATTACAGTTACTGTATTTGTTGCTATTATAACAAATACAAAAAGCCATAGACGGCAGACACTAGTTATTTTATTTTTTTACATTTTTTCCTCTATGTAGTGGTTGATACGCTTAACTCTTAAGCCTGGGGTCTTTTTTTGTATGAACCAATGACTGAAAACAAGAAGAGCCAACAGGGATCAGAGAGTGAAAAACATGCACAATTACCATGGCTGTCAACGGCACATTTAAAACCAGAATCACTGGCATTGTTCCTGCACTCTTATTTTTATTTACAGCAAGCTTTCACACATTGCTATCTGCCCGTGCTGTTTATAGCAAGCCTTTTGACTATGGCCTGCTATCCAGGCACAAAGAAAATGCAAATTGATTTTGCATCTGAAGTGACATTTTTAAAGGCACTACATGACACATTCTCTGTTGTTTCAGCCCCAGATATGAAAATCACAAGTAAATGTCAAACTGCATGCCAACTCACTTTCCAGCCATTTCTGTTTATTGTGGCGATAGGCAGGCAATGCTAACTGGTTTGTGACAGATCAGGTTAAACTCTGTAGATCACAATTCCTCCCACATTTCTTTCATCCGTTTAAGTACGGCTCTCTCAATAGATTTTGTACATGCTATTTGCTATTGCTGGTGAGAGGCGCAAAGCCATTCTGAAAGACCTTTTTCATATTTCATTCTGAAAGACATTTGTCATATTTTTCACCAGAAGAAGGTGATGACTGATTTTGAAAATTTATTTTGAACATTTTTTTTATTTTTTTTATTTTTTAAACATGGCAGAGTTTTATTACTTTTTTTTTTTACATGATCATTTTATATTTAAATGTAAACAAAAGTAGTTAAAAACAGGATATTTGTAAAGTACAGGATATACAGGAACTTATAAAGGATATCTAAGCTAATGTTGAATGTTTAAATGACTTCTTCAGACTTATTCAGTTTTTTTTTTTTAAATTGCAATTCCCTGTATGGACGGTGCTGAAAAAGATAACCTTGGTGTCGCAGAGCTGTGTGACTACACACACCATGTTGCTTCATGCAGAGAGCCGTTTTTGAAAAATAGCCTTGAACGTGTCCACTACCCCTCCTTCTGCCATTCTTTTCACCGGCAATTTGTTTTAAACCTCGACACTAACATTGATGTCAGTGCTCTGTAGCTTTGAGTAGGTGACCTACGGATGTTATTGAATCTTTTTTTTCTTTCTCAGAGGAGAAGTATGTATTAATTGTATAATTTCATGTTAAGTGTCATGAGTCCCTCGTAATAGTGTAAATCATATTGGTATAAGTGTCTTGCACAGATCCTCATGGTAGGAGGTCCTTTGTTGGGTATTCGTCTTACGGACATTTTAAAAGTGTATAGGTCATGCAAGGGTCAACATTTAAAGCAAGAAGAGAATTAAATCATGGAAATGAAAGAGGTTGTATTTTTTAAGTCTTTGCTTCTTAAGCCGTCTGACTTTACATTAGAGTGGTCTGTAAGGGCAATAGTTTATTAGGTACTTTAACTGTCAAGTTGAGGCATTTACTACCAATGGGATAAATGACATCATCGAGAACCACCTGAATGAATTCACATTCAATCAATAATTAAACACTTCAACTGTATAGGCTTAGATAGAGTATGTATCTGTTATTTGGATTTATGTATAAAAAAACATCTTCTTCCCTCAAATAACACTTAAAATGTTTTTTTTTTTTAATCAATGTGAGTAAATTAAAGCAGAGTGATGGTTTGACAGACTGAGGGATTTTGTGAAAAGCAGCGCTTCTTGAATGCATTCCATCTCAATCTCAACTATGCCTGGGAGGCCCTGGAGAAGACGCATATTTGAAATGAAAGGTAGGAAAGGGTGCACCTGTTGCACTGAATGATTTGGTGACAGAGAGTCGGGGAAAGGAAGAACCAAGGCAAGCAGGTGGTCTGAGACAAACATCGTATCGCAAAGTTTGCCAAAATGTGATGAAGCAAGTAGTCTGTAAGCAGTTATTCCACCTCATTTTAGGTGTTAAAATGCATTTAAAACAGAGAAATGGTGGTGCTGCTCGCACACTGCCAGAAATGAAACTGTCTCTCTCTCTCTCTCTCTCTAACTAATCATCTCTTTAATCAGGATGTCTCAGAGGCTGGTTAGATGGCACATTTCAATGCTGATACAACAGGCATGTCAGTCCATGAAGATTGCGGGGTGGTCAGCTGTGGGATTATCTCAGTTTAATTTCTACACAATGCGCAGCAACTTTTTTTGATCACTGCCACTTTTGGCTTTAAATTTTGTCATGTTAAAACATGGAAGGGCTCTGTCAAACAGAGTATATATTCTCCTCAGAAGACCTTGGATATACTATTGAAACAAGATCAAATCAAAATTGTGTACCTTACATTAAGGGAAGCAACAAACGTCTGGTGTCATGTTTTATGGTGTCATTTTAAAGTAATTTTATTATTATTATTATTATGAATAATAATAGTGTGTATGTATATATATATATATATATATATATATATATATATATATATATATATATACACACATGTATATAGTGTGTGTGTTTGTGTGTAAAAATAGTTAAAAGATAGGTAGGGAAGGATTTAAAAAATGTATCAAATCAAGTAAATGGTCTAAGATAACTTACTGTAACAGATTGAATGCCACATATGTATTGCTCAGACATTTAATAGAGAACATTGAACACGAATTGACATTGAATATGCCTCATTATCAGCTCAATGCTTTGAATAATGTGACAAAACTATTTTCAATTTAAATAGACTGAGTGCATGGCATATTAATGAATATACTGTATATTTCCATTTCTGATATCAGTGGAGTTTTGGTCATGTATTACTGGACATAATACTTCAGAAATGTCATATACCATTGCTTTTTTTTTTACTAAACTAAATACAATACAAAAAGTTTTCTAAAAACGAATCAAGAGGGATTTAGAAATTGTATTCTACAGAATGTATTCTTTTGAGAAGGCCATTCCACTATTTGAATCTATGGAATCTGTCAGCTTTTTAAATGTAAAATGCGATGAAGGATTAGGTCCTCAAACTGAACTTTACTGAAGGTGAAGAGACTTGTGAAAGGCACGCCGATGCTCACAATCAAACATGTCTCCTTGTTCAGATTGAACGTTGTCAAATGGTATCGCTATTTTCATAGTTAAGTCCATGTTTTTATTCACGTCATGCTCGCTACATATAAAACTTCTCTTTCTAAGAGAAAGAGCAACATGCTTTTTGTACAATTACATAAACAGTAAATGCCAAAAATGAGAACTATTTTTCACTTACATAATACATACATACACTTCATTTGGCAACATAGGTAGCACCACAAGGGGCTGAAGGCTTTTATCTTGACATTAAATCTGCACTCTGTTGCTCTGGTGCTGAAGGTGAGGAGGAGGGAATGTGCATGTGTTTTCTGTGCCCGGAAAGGAAAAATTCTGGGACATTTCAATCCATAAATGTAAATGTGGTTTGTCCCATGATGATAGTGCATAGTTTTGATGCAAGTTGGTTTGAAACTGAAACAAAGAATGACATCCTACTTCTTAAGCTAGGGGGGGAGAATATATTGATCGAAGAAGCACATCCTGAACTACATTTTAAAAAAAATGTAGGGTAATATTGTGGATGATGCTTCTATGCTCAAATACACTGTATGTCATTGTATATAATGCTGCTCATATCTGTTTGCACTGCTATATAGGAGCTGGAGAATGCCGGTGTACAGTCAAGAGTTCAACTGTGTGAACTCTGGTTAGAGGACACCTCAACACTGGCAAGCAGGGCTAATAAGATACGTCTCCTCTTGAAAGATTCACAGTAAAGCCCTCAATCCATTCTGAGCACATTCAAAGGGCTGGGACTATGCGTTCCTCTCGCAAGTACATTACCATTCTCAGGTTATCCTGAGCCAAGTGAAACGGGAACGCAAACGAATTAGTGAGAATTAAGGAGCCTCTGTGCTCTCGGCCCTCTCTAAGTCTCAGCTAAGATGAAAGGTACACAGCGATGTCTCGTGTCCCATGCCACCCCCCTGTGCCAATCCTCCATCTCCAGGACCCCCCCCCCCCCCCCCCCCACCCCCACCCCCCCCTCCAGGACAAGCACAGGCGGTTAATGTTGCCTAACCATCTCCAGACCACAGAGTTCAGCCATGAGGGAAGAGTTCTGCAGGCCAGCGAAAAAAACCGAATCCCCCCTCACTGGCCGATTAATTACCCAGCCACGCCGGTAGCACTCGGCCCAACAGCGGGCCTCCTCTCATCTTTGCCCTCAACGGTAATCAAAGAGTCCTTGGAACAGAACTGGAGGTGATGTGGTTACTGTGACATTTAGACGCACCATTTCAATATGAACCGTGATCTCAGCAGTGCCTGTTTACAGTGTGAACCAGCAAACCTAAGTGCGCTTGAAGCTGCTGTGGGTACTCCCGTCTGTGAAGTAAAAAAATAAAAAGAGAAACATGCGTACAGGTGTACACACACACACACACACACACACACACACACACACACACACACACACACACACACACACACACACACACACACACACACACACACACACACACACACACACACACACACACACACACACACACACACACACACACACACACACACACACACACGTGAAGTATTGTTATTTGAGGTAAGGAAAGGCAGTTTATATTGCCCTTAAAGGGATATTTACTCAGTCTAAACTTTGACCTCATGATGACATGCGTATAAAAGTGCCAACAATAACATTCTCTCTAAGCTAATTTCATAATGGCAAGGTCAAGCTCAGAATTTTAAAATCTGCATTCGAATTACTTGGCCAACCTTGGGCATAATACATTAATAAAATTAGTAAATATTCCTGAATATTTCTACATTCAAATTTATACTTACTTGCTTGTATTTACATGAAATAATAAAAATCATTGAAGGCAAATAAAATAATATTTGATTATTTCCATTGAAACACTGTAGGTTCAACAGATATGACAGGTAGGGTATTATGATGATGATGTTGATGGTTATTATTTTTCTTATTATTATTATTATTATTGTGTCATTGTTATTATTACTGTTGTATTCTGTCAAATATATTTTCTGATAACATTTTACTAATACACATTATTAATTTATATTCAAACTACCTTATGTTGAGTTGATTTCATTCTTATTTTAATGATAGCAGTTTATTTCTTCAATAGTATATTTTATTTAGGTGTATATATTTAATAAAATTAGCACATTATAGTCATGTCTCCTGTGGCATTTGTACACTGCTACTATTGCCCGTTGTGCATGCGTTGGTTACAGACACATACGTGCAGCTGTCTCTGTCCGGTGTCAGAATGTACAGAGAGTGGATTGTCTCTCAGCTCAGAGCAGTTTTCCAGCAGCCAGCCCTGTCTTATGACAGACTGCAGAGGCTGCCTCTCTCCCCATGCTCGTTCAGCAACACTCCCTGCCCTTGTGCTGGACATCAAATGACCAGCGAACCCCCCCAGGAGCTCTCCAATTTCTGCCTTCTCATCTCGGCAGCCGCAGCTCTCCCCTGGTCAGCCCACGCGCAGCGAGAGGGGACATCTGTCTGTCTGCAATGGAGGGGGGGGGGGGGGCAGCCTGGCCTCGCTGTCTGTCCGTCTGTCTGTCCGTCTTGTTATTCCCCTCATTTATTTCCCTCCTGGAAAAAAAATAAATAAATCCTTTGTGTATTTACAGGTTTTTTTTGTTTGCGTGTTACTGCACAGCGCCGGTCAGCTGCCTTCTGTCCACCTGTAATGATTACTTCATAACTTAATTTTACGTGTGCGCTTTGCAAATCAATTTATTGACAAACGGCAGTGCAACTGATTGAGCCATATTTGCATGAAAATCTATTTCACAGCAGCCTGCGGGATTGAGATTGATCTTCCGGGATAAAGATGTCTTTGGCCTCCCTGCTTGTTTAAGGTGAACATTCATTCGTTTGCTTCTTGCACCTAATTTTACAAGCAGGCCCTGCTCTCCATGTTAATAAAGCAAGCAGATGTTAGGATTTTTTTTATTTTTTATTGTGCCATGATAACCAAACCAGCGTGACCCCATAAGGATCTACATCTATTTAAATAACTCATTAATTGAACGTGAACATATCTAATATTTTGACACATACCCACAATAATTTTTATATGAAATTAACTTGGATATTGAGTCATTACGGGATTAACGGGAAGTCTCTTTCCCACAGAGAACGGTGTAAATACATCATACCCTAACTGTGGAATCTAGAGAAAGGAATGAATAAAAGGGTGTATTTGCTGTAAGCTGCCGGTTCTCAGCCTCATACCTGCACACAGAGCCGGACTGCTGCTGTTGTTGTGTAAGCGCGCACGCGTCTTCCAGATTGGGCTAGAGGTGAAGGAGAAAGTACCACACTCTCCTTGTCAGCTGCAAGGGTAATTACTGCTGGCTGAAATTACTCAACATTTGTTTATAAGCTCCCCTGAGCACGCTGTAAATAGATTGTCTGTTATAGTCCGATCGCATTAAAACCCTGTTCCTCACATACCCCCTACCTCCTATTTGCTGTCAGGCAGCCAGCCAGCCAGCCACACTGCCGCTCACTCACTGAGCGGCCGTTGCTGAAGAGACGTGTTAAATGTGATTTCTAAATGTGTTTTCATTAGCCATCTAACTCGCTGCTTCATTTGTTCTGGGGGTAATTGTCGAATTGCACCGTGCCTCATCGCCGACTCCTTGCTTGTCCGGGTTTTCCTGCGTCTTCTCCCCAACCCACCCACCGCTCCCACCCACATTTTCTTTCCCACCGCCTTTTTTTCTATTCACATGGTTTGGTGTGTTTTAATGTGATATTGATTTCCTTGTACACATCTTTCACTGTGTGACATGATATTCCCACAATGGTGACCATACATATGTGTGTGCAGTTATCGTGGGGGGTGGGGGTGGGGGGTGGGGGATAAAACTTAGGAAGTCAAGGTCTGTCCCTGTATTCATTGTATGAGATGGTTCCTGTCAAAGATGACATTCTAAAACACTTGACCCACAAAAATGAATTCTTGGCCAGGGCCCAGTGACAGTACAGAGCAATTCATTCTCCTGAAATGTGGAGAGAGAGAGAGAGAGAGAGAGAGAGAGAGAGGGAGAGAGAGGGGGGGCATTCAAGAAATATACAATACTATTAGTGGCTTTTTTAAAACAAAAATTAAAAATGAGAAGTGGAGTAAATTTATGACTGGAACCGTGAATGGAATATAAACTCAGTACTAGTAAATTCCTAAACTCATCATGTAAATTCCTGATCATGTTCTAAACATCTGCATTTAGTGGCATATACCTCTGCAGCATAGGAAAGATTAATATTACTGAAGAGACGTTTAACTTACCAAAAAAGAGAAGAAAGCAGGCGGTAAATAAAAAAGAAATCCTTTGTATGGCAGTGACAGGTAGAGCCAAACCTCATTCTCTTTGGCTCCCTGGAAACTGGTCTAATAAAATCCCTTCTTCCCATGGCTTCCCCTCTCTCTCTCTCTCTCTCTCTCTCTCTCTCTCTCTCTCTCTCTCTCTCTCTCTCTCTCTAACATGCCCTCCTAATAACAGCAACTGCAGAGGTGACTGTGTGCAAATAGGGGCTTAAAGCCACTGGACATCTATCATATCTCTCTGGAGCAACATTACGCCAACCTAATGGGCACTTTTAGCTTCATTATGATATTAATTCTCAACATTTCTGAAGTGATTTCATTTGTAAAGTGACAAAGACTAGCTTCTAGGGGAGACAAACCATTTTAACCCATCCCCCCCCAACCACCCACACACACATACCCCCGGATACACCCCACCCCCTCCTCTCCATATTGTTATTCTTACGGTCCCTGGCTCTCAGGGAAAGGGAATTTGATAACACCAGGTCTCCTTTGAGGAACCAGGCAACTTAACAGCTCTAAGTACCGCCAACATGGTACATCTGACCAGGGAGCAGATGGCGCCTTGCAGCCAGAGTAGGAACACAAACATTAGATGTCACTTTGCATTTTTAAATACACATCACCTAGCCCACCTGTATAATGTCAAAACCGTGTTCTGTCAGCTAATGGCCCGGGGACTAAGTGCCGACCGTGCATTTCTTTTTTAAACGCCGTTTAATAAAACCACTCGTTAATGATATCAGTGTTAAATCACAAGCCTGTCCGAGTCATTCAGACCTGTCATTCAGTCCTGCTGTGGATCGCTTGCTTGACATTAATTGCTCAAGTTGTCTTCATATTTTACATAAAAGTATTAGAATGCAGTATGTATGGTGCTATGTAATTCAAGTTGTCGATTTTGTGCAAGCCTTTTCTTTTTTATTAAAAATATGACTTTATTCTTATGACTGTTTTCATGCTCCCGCTTCCTAATTGTGAAAAGGAGACAACAGTAGTTTACCTGCAATCATATTACCATGACGATACATCCAGAACATATGCTGCATATGTATATTATCCTCTACTACTGAAGTGACTCAACTTATACATAATTTGCATTTAAAATAAAAGTCTACCCACCTCATTTCCATCTGCAATGCTTTGTACCTTATAGATGATTAATGTGCCTTTATTTACTGCAAGTCCTTTCAACTATTGTGGCAAGAGAAAATTGTATTTGAACCCTCTCATAAGAACAACATGTGGGGTTATTCTCCATCCAGAGTAGAACAAACCATCATCACCAGGTTGGAACATACAGTAACTTGTTGAAACATTGAATATTTTTTGTGCCACTCACATCTGCACATCAGATATATTATTGACAGAACTATCGAACCCCGACCTTCAGTTACATTCTTCCTTATTGTCTATTTCCACATGAAGTTTATCACAGCGTACGGTGGGTGCATTGCTGACATTTACTTTTTATTTATTTATTTATTTATTTTGCATGATATATATACCCAGAATCTTGCCTGGGCTCCTGTGTTTAATAATAAAAAGGAGCTGTGTCCTCTGTAAAATTTTTATTGCTTGACACTGATGAGCGGTGCTGCTGTACGTACTGAGCGAGAATGAACAACGAAAAGGGAACCATAGCCTCGGGGGGTGAGCGCAAGGTCACCTGCTCTTTTTGTTGCAATCACAAACACCAATTCATCCAATGCATCTTGCAAATTGTATCGCAAATCTTGCAACACTGTAACTGCAGTGGGTTAGACAAGAAGAAGAAGAAGAAAAAAAAACACTCGCACACAAAAGACTACATTTTGTTTTGCATGCAGGAGTGTGCTTAAGACCGTGGCTTGGTTTCACGTACTGACCGAAACAAATCCCACTGTTCCCAGTGTCAGAGGTATGCACGGACATGGAATCACGTTCTCAAACATGTTTGCCTGTGGATCGGCAGGCGCCTCAGGCCCTGGTGTGTTTTGGCCGTTGAATACTGTGGATCTCGGACTGTGCTGTAATGCTCTTCATTACTATGATTTTTTTTTTTTAAACAAAATGTGCCGTTTCATTCTAGCATTTCAGCACAGCCCTTAATAAATCTTATCTGGAACCTTGAAAAGGTCCCTTCAAGTACTGGAGTGTATGTCTTGCAATCCTTGAACTTGAAATAAGAGCTGAGTTAAAAAAAAATTTAAAAAAACTGGGCAAAAGGACCAAAGTGCAGTGAAATGAAAGCGGGATATTTAAAATGCAAAAAAAGAAAAGATGGAAAAATCCCTTTCTATTTTTCAAAGTCCCAATATCAGACAGGGAGAGGGGCTGTCATTCCCGCTGAAAGACTGAACTCGGCCTACATGGCTCCTGGACCTAAAACCCACGTGCCAAATTTTGTCATGGCTAAAGTGAGATGATAATTGCTTTTAAAGACTGAGGGAAGGGAAAGGACGGGGAGATGAAAGATAATGGAACTGTACTAAATAGCACATTAGAATGTGGAAAGGATTGTAAGGCCATAAAGACTGCCCACATAAATAGTCATGAAATGAGAAGTTTCTGATTTGTATTGAAGTAAAAAAAAAAAAAAGAAAATCTCTGCGAGAGGCCAGAAGGCCAGACCAAATAATCCTTGACTTAGCGTCCAGTTCTGAATCCCATATTAGCTGCAGAGATTTTAATGTAAATATGCCATTACGCCGTCATTAACGTGATCAGGCTACATGGCTTACAGGTCAGCTTAGCCACTGTTCATTTCCCAGGCAAAAGCTTTCGCTTTCTTTTTTCTCTCTCTCTCGAAATGTTAATAACTTTCTATTAGTTAATGTAGCGTGACTAAAATTCAGATTAGATATAATTCATTTTAATATCTGTGACTAGCTAGCCTGATCATTTAGCAATGGTTTCCGGGTGAATACAAGATGCTAAATTGGACTCATTTACATGGGGAGGCTGAAGCATGCCTTGTCTCATACTTTAGCCATCATCAAATCAATTTGATGATTCTTTTTGCTCCCTGAAGTACGTGTGTCCAGAATTGAATAAAGCCAACAATCATATTTAATAGATGATAAAATGTCTGTCATATAGGCAGGAAGAGCCCTGGTCAAAATGACACCATGGAGAGAGGTCTCTTTTTAGACCACTAAGAGAGATGAACATCAAACCACTGGTTTTCTCTGCATTTCTATTTAGTAACGTCACCTTCACCAATTATTGTCATATTTTGATAAGATGTATAAATCTTTTATTTTGTTTATTTTTAAGCAATGTAAACGTTTTGAAGGTGTGGTATATATTTCCTGCTCTTCACTACCAGCCGGCTAGAGAAATATTGTCTCAATGGGATAGAACCACTCATATTCTGAGAGGGAAATTGTTCATCCAAGTGGACGGTAGGTGGTGTTGATGGCGTTTCAAATTTGAAAATAAACTCTGTGTTCCTATAAAGAGACACTACCATCAAACCTTTTCCGTAGGTAGGTAGGTAGACAAGCTTGATATCAAGCTGCATGAAAGTAGTTGCATGGCTTTCATTTATAGGACGGATTGGATCATAATTCACTACATTATTAATTATATTTTCTAAGATTGATTGAAGATTAAATGAATATTTTTCCATCCCAGTTCAGAATTGCCAGTGGTGCCCCAAGAGCCACTGTTTTGCTTCGCTCACACAAGAGAGGCTGTCTTCCTCTGAGTTAGTGACTATTTCACACACTGCAGGCCACACAGTAATACAGGGGAGCTAGCGTTGACTGGGGGAAAGGGGTCTCTCATTTGGAGCAATTTATGCAAATGTAGTCAAAGGAAAGCTATTTGTGTCCCACTACTGGTGATCTCCTGGTTCCTTTGAAGGTTTTCTGTGGCAGTTGGAAGTCAATAGCAGTTGATGATGCCCTTCATTCGGAATATGAGGGAATTTCAAAAACCGTTTGATTACCACAGACCATTTTAGAAGGTGTGCATCAAAGCCATTTTGTCACTTGCTTTGAATACTACGGTGTTTATAGTGCCACGGCAATATGTTTTCGTTGTGTGAAGTTCACTAAAGATCGCGGCTCATAGCACGCAAGGACAATTAACAGAGACAAATTTGGGTTAAGGTCATAACACATGCATCAGAGCTCTAGTTTTCAGTGGCTGGTCTTGACTCACTTGTCTGACTTGGCATGAATACTGCAGTGTGCTGAGATTCAGAGAGAGAGGAGAAGATTTCCCCATTCGTAACATTTTGTGATTTGGAAAAAAGTACAGCAGGAGTATTGTATGGAACTGATGTTAGCTTGGTCTCCCAGCCTTATGGTAAATCAGTATCAAAATTGAAGAGGGGTGAGAGAATTCTCCCAATGTTACTGCCACTGTCCCTTCCCTAAATAATCATACAACATGCAGAATAAAATACGTCAGCAAAAGGCAGTGTTAAAAAATGAGTGTCGCGAACGAAGTTGTTGGGTGACTGTAGCTGCAGCTACCATTGGTCGGCCAGCAACACGCGTCTCATACTCAACCAATCACTTGCTTGCACTCCTGCCTTCAAAATCTTTTTCCTGCTCACCCTCCACCACCCCAGCTTCCACCTGTTGTTTGGATCTGCTTTGGTATGGGGGGTTTCTGGTCATCTCCCGTTCAGCGGGGAGATGTCAGTGCTTCCAGAATACCGAAGCAGATCCATTCGGCGCCAAACCAAAATATTATGCAGCGTTTTCATTAAGACATATAATTTAAATACGTGAGTTATCCCGACAGAATTTGTTTTATGCCAAAGAAGTATGCGGCACAAGTATGCGGCACAAACAATGTAGGCACATTCACAGGTACATGTGATGCATTTAAAAATCAGACATTTACTTTAAAAAATAAAAAAAAAGCTTTAGAACAATACCGTCTCACCCTTGTAGATCTTAAGGCCAAGAAATCCAAAGCTTAGGCCATGACAATATTATTATTCAAAGGTTTGGGTTAAAGAGGGCACTCCTGATTAAAAATGTATAGGTCAATGACATCCCCTATAACTCTGAGTATTGGCTTGTAGCTGTATGGATAACCTTCCCCAAAAAGCCATTTTCTGCTCAAGCTTTAGTACATAAATACATTCTTTCAGAATGAAGGCCTATATTATGTATTAACCTTATAAAGATACAGATACAAAGGCACTGTTGTATGTTTTATCAGAGGAAAGTAATACATTAGTGCTTATAATATGATTAATCATTGATTAAGAGCACTTTGTATTTGTCTTATTAATGGAATTAATGCAAAGAATTATCTTTTGATATCAGAGCATTATTTAAATTGTTTGTGTCCCTTGATAGGCAGAGGAGAATTAAACTCAATATTTGAAAAGATTATATGTGAATCTTTAATACAGAAACTACATTTGTCTCTATCAGTTGGAAATAAGAAAGTCTTAAGAACACACACTGTTAAACATTCAAAACAGAAGGAAATTAAGTTCATTTGTATTAGCCTTCTCTTTTGAAAAGTGTTAAACTGCTTCTGCTTATTCAAAGATATCTTTTAAATGTGAGGTTGAAACCAATTTTTGAGTGGCCACCAAAGACGTTTGCCAAATGATCTATATTGAGATTTTGAGTGCATAAGCCTCTTATCACGCAGA
The DNA here is from genome assembly GCA_029718625.1 of Synaphobranchus kaupii. Lineage (NCBI taxonomy): Eukaryota > Metazoa > Chordata > Actinopteri > Anguilliformes > Synaphobranchidae > Synaphobranchus > Synaphobranchus kaupii. Next base: position 60,974,208 of record CM056384.1, on the reverse strand, counting down.
CCATAAACCACACATCATTCTGTTTTAGCGCTGAATTTCAGAGATATAAAATTACAATAAATTTGACATATTAAAGCTTTGGCTGACTTGTTAATTACAAAATCCTTTCAAATTAAACTTAGAAAACTTAATAAGTGCACATTTGAGTTGAAGAATATCCTTAGCCCTGAAAAGGAGCAGAGCAGTGTCATTGCTGGTGCTTCTCACGTGGGTTTGACTTGAGGTCTACAATTTTAGGTCATTTTATTTAATTCTAATCATTCAATTCCAGGAGGGCCCCTTTTCCCTCAGATTTATACCTTTTATATTACATGTTAATTTTAATGCAGTGTGGCTGTGCGTTCATTTAATTTAAATGAGTATCAATGCATCTCCTGTCATATTATATTTTCCCATAAAAGAAAGTGTGTATTAAGGGCTGTTTTATGAATTGAATCAGAGGGTACATCAAAAGTCACGTTTAGGTTGTGCGGGAGGTCCACTGAGACTACATTTCCGATGCACTCATGTGGGAGAGTTCTGTTATTTTAAGGCACATTTCTAACCACAGGCAATTACAAGACATTTCTCTGCTTCTCGCCAGTAATCTAATTGCTCATCCCAGTAAAAAGAGGTTAAAAAGGTGTAATTGTTCAATTTTTCTTCTTCTGCGCATTGCATAGAATAGGATCATAGTGGTGCAATCAAAATCTGATCATTTATAGGTGATGCGCCAGAATAGCTCACCGAAGAATCCAGTGATCTGTCATGTGGAAAGAATGTGTATTTAAAGAATGTGTATTTGAAAGGAGTGCAATAAATAACTAGTCATAGTAGAGTAATATTTGTAAAGTATGAAAAGGTACTGTCACATCTATCTACACCTGTAAAATGGGGGTGTTTGTTTAACAGACAAATGCTTTCCTATAACACAAAGTAACGTGTAATTTGTCCTGCTAATCTCACACACACACACACACACACACACACCGGCTCACATTGACGCACATTTGTATTTCCCAATGTATGTTTAATTCAGGAAGCATACTAAGGTATTGTTTCTGACATGAGGCATTTCTAAATGTTAGCAATATTTTGATATTTATGAGAGGAATATTTATGATATTTAGCTTGAACATCATCTTGCAAAGCTGTGTCATATATGTACTCTATCTGATCTTGTTTTCCACATTTTTGAAGTTGGTCTGAGATGACATATTCCAGGATGTAATCAACAATTACAAATTCAATTCCATTGATATATTTTTCTTCACAAACACACTCCAGCAAGCTAAGTGAACCAAAGCACTTGTGTTTGCATTTCAGTTAAGGAGGATGAATGTTGATTGAGCCAAGAGGGATGGTGCCCTGGGTCTATGTAGGAGAAAACTGAACTCAACAATGACAGGCAGAAGAAGTGTGTCTCTCTCTCTCTCTCTCTCTGTCTTTCTCTGTCTCTGTCTGTGTCTCTGTGTGTCTCTCTCTCTCTTTCTCTCTCCCTGTCTCTCTCTCACTCTCTGTCTGTCTCTGTCTGTCTCTCTCTATCTCTCTCTCTCTCTCTGTCACTTGGCTCAATGCAGAAACGTATCACTAGTTCTATAGTGATTTCAATGGAATGCTAATGAGTACTGATTTGTATAGGATCGTCTCTGTCTGGAACTGACAGTGTTGATAATTAAGATGTATCCCGTCCTCACATCCCCGACAGATCGGCACACAGTGAGATGCGTTTCCTCAGGCGAGATGTGGACACCCCACTGTGGAGACCCCCCCCTCTGGTGAAAGTGCTGTAATCTGAGTGCCACGCGCGTCACCCCCTCTTGAGTAATGAATGAATCAATTGTGCCTCTGTTAAGACTTTAATATCAGCAATTATTTCCAAGTCCAATTAAACAAAAAACAGCCTTTTACCTTTTTGACAGGCCTGCTGGTTCAGAGTCAAAATTCAATTGACCAATCTCCTCTGACGAGATGCCCTGCTATTGAAAAGGAAAGGCCCAGTCATGGCTGTTGATTAAAATTCACAAAGGTTAACCAATTTGGAAAATTCCATGAGAATAATTAATAGAAGGACCGCTTATTCTTTATTACTGGCTTTGGCCTTTGATGCAATGGTTTGGCACTTTTTCCCATTGTAATTAGTATTGATTTTATTATATATAAATAATAGAGATATGTCAAAAAACTCTGGGATGTGTGTGTGTGTGTGTGCGTGTGTCAATTTAGTAAAATCAATGTATACTGTATATGCTTTGTTGTAAACATAGTTGAAAATCATATTTTATGCTTCTCTCCCTGTGCTAACCCCACACCATTCTCAAAGTTATTTTTCCAGTGCCGTGTATAAAAACCCATACTAATCAATCAGAACCTTTATGATGTCAAATACGCTTGTTTATGGGTTACAGCTGATGAACTCAGCTTGTAAATACGAACCGTTACATAAGTACAATTTTGCTGCGAGCAACTTTGCTGTGGGAAACTCTAAACATTTAACACAACGGTTTAATATAATGCGCAATTTGCTCAGGATATTATTTTGTTAGTTTCAAGTGTTTATTGTCGCCTTTTCGCAAAACGCATTGCGACATAAGCGAAATGCGAAATATATGGACGATGTCGAAAGGGACCAGCTGTAGCGAGCCACGGCGGTGTGGTGGGCAGAAAGGAAGAGGGGTCGTGCGTTTATAAATGGTGCATGCGCTGAAGATGGATGAGGGCCACTTCCCAGTCATCGGAGCCTCTGTTTATTTAAAGTGAAAAGGAATTTGGTGAAAAATAATGCGGGCCAGCGGTTGGCGCGGCGGCTTTTTGAGAGAAACCGCAGGACCACCGCTAAGCGGGTGACCAGTGATGAAGAGCACATGCGCGCTCTTACAGATTCATCTCAGGTCCCGGCGCGCAGCGGGCCCGGCGGAGAGAGAGAGGGGGGGGGAGTTGTTCTCGCGGGCGGCGGGACGGGGGGAGAGCGGGAACACACCGCCTCCTAAGTTATTCATTAAGGACATCACAACAAGCGGACAGGGATAGCGGTTCGGGATCCCGACGCGTCCTGGATGTACGGCCGGGTTGAAGGTGTGAAGAGAGGCGCCGTGGCGGCAGGGGGGGTCCGTCGGAAGACTGCGCTCTCTAAGACGCACGCCGCGGCTGATGGAGCGAGTTTGCTCAGGCCTTGTTCACACCCGCAGTCCCCCTTGTGTGTTGATTTACCTGCGCTGTTGTGCGCACTGTTACGGCGGAAGCACCGCGTGGTTTTTTTACAAGGGCTTTTCCACAGCGTCCGTAAGCAACGGCTTAACGCGTTCATGTTCCCATTCCGTCATCATTTCAAAATGAGATTACTAAATCAGCACTTTTTGGTGAAGGTCTGATGATTTAGATTTTGTTCTCTGCTGTTACAAAAAAAAACATCATCATCATCGTCACATTACATCAGCAAACATGAGCATAATTTAGCACTACTCTTATCCGTAGTGACCCACAATATAGGAGACACATAGGTTAATTCACATGATTAAGATCAGCAATAGTTCCAGACCTGGCATTATGATGATGATGATGATGATGATGGTCAAAATGATGCACAAGAAGATAGTTAAGAAATCATACCACAAAGGGACTGGGAATCTCAAGGTGCACGAGGGAAATTACATGTGAATGATTGTAGATACACACACTGCTGGGGTTTATATGCTGCCGCTATGCAACAAAGCCAGATGAAGGCCTTGATTCTTCACAAAAAGAGCACTCCTCACAATGTTCCCCTTTTCGTCTGCTGCCAATGGCTCCTGTGGTGCCAGGCCTGGCCTCCCCGTGAGAGGTAAGGGGCTTTTGTATTTACGTATTCAAGCTGCCCTCTACTGTCCAAAGCCTCAATGACAAGAGGAACGGGACAATGAGGAAGGAGCGTAGCGCGGCGTAGCGCGGCGTAGAACGGCGGCAGATGTGCGGCCCTCTTTGTGTCGTTTGCCTCTCCAGAAGCCGCGTAAAGTGGCACTGCCTACGCCACAGGGAAGAGGAGGGCAGATGTCAGATTAGATGGGATTTAAACCCCTTCCTAGGTTCATATTTTAGCTTCCGAGCATATTTTTTAGTTTCTCCTCCTAATTATATAAATTTAGTAATCAAAATTTTTTCTGGGAAACCGCATTTTTGGGGTTTGGGTTATCTGTAGACATTACAGAGTTGTCTCTCTGGATACTGTGACACACAGGACTGAGAACTGTGCAGTGGTGGTGCAGAGGGTCGGACAGGGGTTTGGGTTATCTGTAGACATTACGGGGTTGTCTCCCTGGATACGGTGACACACAGGACTGAGAACTGTGCAGTGGTGGTGCAGGGGGTCGGACAGGTTGGAAGTGGACCCTCACCTGGATCGGAGAGGTGAAAATGTCTTTGAAGGGCTGGCTATCCCCACACGGTGGTTGTCCTCTGCCTTTCCCTTCCATAATCCCAGATTTTAGATCGTAGCCCGTTAGGTTTCATGGCTGTATTCAAACATGATTTGGTGACGTGCATCAGTCGACACATGGCCTATGTATTATGATATAGCATATAGATAGACATAAATCATATACACCCATATAAAAAAGTTAGCAGTAGATACAAGATGAAAGGATGAAAAAAATGAACATTAACAAAAGAAAGAATTACATTACATTCATTTTGCAGGCAATTTTATCCAAAGCGACGTACAATAAGTGCACGCCAAAGGTCATTGAAACAGCTGAAAACAGGTGAGTGCAGTTCTGTCATAAAGTAACAGCTATCCATAGACATGAACATGAATTAAAGTCCACACACTACTCTGACACTCCCCTTATTCATTGTATTTGCATACGGACAGTGTTTAGGCCTCTATGTGTGTGTGTGTGTGTGTGTGTGTGTAATGATTAGGCTTAGAAGAACATACAGTACTGCACTTAGCCTCTTTGATCCATCAAGCTTATAATAGATTGAATTTATAATAGTGCCATTCATTTCAGTTCCTGGTGACCATATTAATAACACTAAACATTTATATTCAACATTGAGATTTTAAAAAAATACACATGTGTAAACACACATTGTAGATAAGTTTAGAGCAAAAGGCAAGTACATTACACTGTATCGTCAAAAGATAATAAAGTCGCCATGAATAGACATACAGAAGTATTATCCTACTAGGAAATACATTACACATACAAAAATTACAACCATCCCCAATATGCCCAAGAATCCTTTCAAGGTATTTATGACCTGCACCAAAGGAAAGTACTAGATTAAGGGAATTCTCAAAGGCACTGTAGCTGTCTCATCATTCAGATGCAGTGGGTCTACCCCTGCACCTTTCATGGTCTACAGACACTGGGACAGAGGAGCACTTACTTATGCAGTTCATTATAAACCTGTGGGTAATGCTTTGTCCTGCACTTGCAGATAGATTAATGCAAGCCATGCCATGTTCACAGAATCTACATTTTCAATTAAAACTCTCTTAATAGGTAACAAGTGCACATGTATTAAAGAAATGTGTAATGAAACACAGAATCACGTATCCTTGCAATATTGCAGATATGTTTAATGTTGATATTCACATGAATGGATATGCTGCTGTCTGTTAATACAGAAAGATGAAAATGTGGACATGTTGTGTGTTTAATATTTATACCGTTTCATCAGGGCACAAATAAAGCTATTGATTTTACGCTTACGAAGCAGCATCCTTTATTTAGCTGACTAACTTGTCATTATTTTGTTGTTGCAGTCTAATCGTGACCTTGGAATACAATGACAATTTATTTTTCAAAGCAATCACATTATCATCTCAGTGTTTGAAATGTGCAAGCTAAGGAATGTGCAAGCTACGTATGCTAAATAGGGAAACGCAATTTCCCCCAAGAATTAACATATCTTCTGAATTCTGTTATCTGCCACAATTGGGCGATCAATGGGGACCATTTGTCTGCTACACATGTGACTGCATGGGAAATGCATCCTAGTCAAGTATCTCTGACAGCCTTTCTGACTCCAGTTGGCCCATTTTCAGTAAGAACCTTTATTTTTTTACCTTTCTGTGATGATTCATTTTATTTTTTACCTTTTTAGAAGCAAATGTAGTTTAACCTTAGAATATTATTACTTGCCTTTGTTTTTGTGTCAATTGTGAGCCAACAATAGGTCCGTATAAAAATACAATTTGGCTTTTAATATCCCAGTAAGCCATGATTCTCCTGGAGGATGGATTAGACTCCTCATTTAATGTCATTATAAACTTTATGGCACAAATTGTTAATATTTCCAAATGCTTAATATGTTTAAATAACCAAATGATGTAAATCATTTTAGCATTTGGTTGCAATTAGCTTCCACATAATAACAATCTAACTAATTTCTGTTTAAAAATTGACATTATAAACTTAATTGGTTTTCATTTAAAAATCTAGTGTGACACATATATCAAACCTCCTGCCATTACCGTGGATGGTGAACAGCGTTACAAGTACAACGCAAATACCTCCCTTTTCCCAAATAAAGAATGTTGACCAACATTATTATTACCTCTGCACTTGATTACTTTTTTTGCCTTTAAGTTTAATTGCCTCAATAAAAAAAAAATATAATGCATTTTTAATTACACCTTCCAGGTGACCTATGTAAAGAGATTTTACAATGAAGGCGCAATAATTAGCCTGTCACAGTCCAGTTCCAGGCGAGGGTTTCATTGTCCTTTTCATGACTAGCATTCTAAAGCGCTAATATATTAGCTCCCATAACAGTTAAAATGGTATTACAATGTGTGCGGCATGAGCACATTTGGACTTTCTAATTTGTGTCAGCTATTCCGGGGGAGGGGGTTGGGTCACATGGAAGACTCCCACGGGAACAGCTAAGACAGCCCACTCCACAAGTTCTAATGGTCTCCAGAGCATAAACGGGAGCGGCTAGTCATGATTTTACCCTTCAGGAAAGATAATCAGCTTACACATACTCGCACCTGAGCTAGAACGCTTTTCTCCGTCGTTCACCTTGCGAGATGAAACGAGGGGTTAAAAAAAGATTTAAGCATGAGAAAACACATTCGCATTTGTATTGTATATTTTTAAGAAAGCAGGGGTTTGCAGCCACGTCCATTGTCCTCGGCAATAGGTAATCAGATGGTTGAGAGGGAAGAGAGACTACTTTCAGCCATTTCATATGATCATTAAACATGTATTAGTAGACTATAGTCAGGGCGAGGACTATATCATTCTTGTTTCTTTTATGTGTTCACATGGATACCGTCAACTCCGTCATGCTTATAAGAAACAAAGCCTGTTTATTATGTAAATAGTGTATTTTTCACAATGAGCTTATAATTATAGGATTCCCATCTGCAGATAGTACATCATGTCCCGAGCAATGCTTTAGCAATGTATTGCACCAATGATAATATGGTAATTTACATTGCTTAAACCTTTGAGACATCACATGAAATATTATATATATACATATATTATATATGTCACTTATTCTACCTGAAACAATTTAGCACCGAGCATTCAAGTAAATTCCACTTTGTTTTGAACTTTGACAGTGTCACAAAGACGCATTACAGGAAATCATAAAAACAGAGAAAGACTGGGCCTGACCCCCCAAACGAATTTTAGTATTTTCCAGGTGGACTTTTCCCAATGAATACATGACAAAAATGGTTAGCAGAGACGAGCAAGCACAATGAATTAGTCAGTATGAGGAAGGGAAGGGTCTATAACATTTCCAATATCACATTATAATGATTCATAACACTACTCTGTCAAAAAACTGTGGGGTATGTTTTTATAAATGAACTTAATCATAAAACTCATTTTGCTCAATTGTAGCACTGTGCCATGTACCTTGTGTTGACTGTTTTGAATGCAACTGGCAACAATCAATGCAAATGAATGTTGCAATTATTGGAAACTTTTGGAGATCCTTTCACAGGCATTAATTGAGAAAAAAAAAATATGTCCGTTTATGACAGCTTCAACAAAAGCAACAAAACCCTGGCCGGCCAGCCAGACATTCAGGCACAGACGACAGTGGGCTGAATGGATCAGAATCAGAAAATTATATGATTCATAATCCTACAAATGGAGTGAGCGTTTCTAAAGCTCACTTAAGAACAGCCTTGACTGAAACACTGAGAGAGACTTCAAGTGTATTTCGAGTCAACGTGAATGATTTCAACATTTAAAAAACGTTATTCATAAATACAAAGCATAAACTCAGCAATGTCTATAAAATGATGGCAAGTTACAGTGACCCATATAATTCACAGAAAAAAAACAATATTAATATAAAAGTATGCTACCATATATTTCCTACATTATTATGATTATTATTATTATACATTATATTTGCATGCGCCTTTCAAGAAACTCAAGGCCACTTACAATGGCGAGGGGGAAACTCGCCTCAACCACCACCAATGTGTAGCACCCACCTACACGTGCGCATGTAACTCAAACATTTATACAACTGATCATTTGGCCCCCATGTTTCTTCATTTTGAAAGCTTTGTAGGCAAACAAAATCTAGCGAGTGTCTACCTGCAGTGTGTCCACCTACATGAGACCTGTCATTGGGGGGGGGGGGGGGGGGGCGGGATTGATTTTTCAGCAGTAATTGTTTTCAGTGACTTTACAACATACAACATGTCCTGAAGCATGAAGTCACTGATACTATAAAGGTCTTCTTATCAAAGTTGATATATACTGTAGATAGTCGTCCTGTGTTCTTATAGTGCTGGCTTACAGCAACTGCTTAGAGTCTGCTCAAGGTGTGGCGGTGGCAGCATGACATTAACCATAACTCTAAAAAGAGTGATGTCATGATTGCTAAAACCAAGGAGGATCAGAAGCTAAATTTTCCTTCATTCTTTATGGCAAACCAAGCGTTAAATGTGGTGAACAAAGTACGATATTTGGGTCACATCATATATATATATATATATATATATATATATATATATATATAATATGCTGGCACACAAATTTCATATGTGTACAGATGATGTTAAAACAGCCCTTTTTAGAGCCTACTGTACTCCACTCTATACAGCCCACTTGTGGTGCAGTTATAGTAAAGCAAAAATGAAAAAAGCTTCAGGTGGCATTTCATGATGCATTCAGAATCTTGCTCAAGCTCCCAAAATGGACAAGTGCAAGTCATACGTTTGTGACTAGTAATGTTTCCACCTTTCATGCTGTGCTGAGGAATTTTATGTACAAATTTATGTTTCGATTGATTGAAAAAATGTAATCATAACGGCCTTAATTGAGCCCACACAAAGTGACACAAGGTACTCCCCCTTGTTTTTGGAAACATTGGAACAAATGTCTGTATGTGTTTTAATCACTGTGGACTTGTGACTTGCAATGATTTTATCTTTGTGTTGTTGTCCTCATATTGTATTTTATTGTTTTTGTACTGATATGGACCTATGTGTCTAAAATAAAGTTTTTCTATCTATCTATCTATCTATCTATCTATCTATCTATCTATCTATCTATCTATCTATCTATCTATCTATCTATCTATCTATCTATCTATCTATCTATCTATCTATCTATCTATCTATCTATCTATCTATCGAATTACGGTAGGACTATAACCTCTTGACAGTCCCTGTATGATGTATTATGCTTGTAATTTGTATTGCTTGTATTAATGTGTATGTATTCTTATGGAAGGTTCAGACCCGTTATGGAATGCAAATAAAGGCTTTTTAATGTAATAATACCCCCACCTAAAACACAGTGTCTCCACATGCAAACGCAAAAATGAATAAACCACTTCAATATAGACCTTTATAAATGTGCTACATCCAGCTTCAGTCGAGGGTGAGTTTAATAGATGCATTTGAAATGCATCTCCCAGTCTTTGTGTTTGTCCCCTATTCTTTGAAACGTCTGTTTCTTCATCCTTTTGCACTTTGTCTGATGTTACAACAGTATACAATATGACTGATTTTGAATAGAAAATAATTGTAATTACTGAGATGGATACGAGATGCAAATCAATGGAAATAAGCTTCTATTTAAAAAGAGAGAGAGCATTCGATGCCAAATCTCAAAGCCAGAGTAATGACAGTAAGAAATAAAGAGAGGTTAAAAGAGATTGTTCATCAATACTGTGAACACGGTATCATAAATCTTTACAACAAGCAGAAAGTGGATCAGATCAATAAACCTTTCACCCCAAAACATTTACTGATTTGATATAGATCGTATTAGTTTGCCATCATAATTTATTTTGTCTTTTGCCCTTCACCATATGATTTCATTTTTTCCCCTCATGACCAATGTCTGTGAGCTATTGAATGATGGATAGTTAAAATGCTAGGAAAGAAAGAATGGAGGCTTCTGAGAATCTCATGATATCACCTCAAAGATTTTATTATTATTCAATATAATATATATATACACACACACACACACACAGTGCCCTCCACAATTAGCTTAATCTCACACTGAAAAGATTTTAAGAAATCCAACCTTTAATTGAAGTAAATTTATTGAGAAAAAAAAATCCCTCATCAATAAATAATTATTTTTAACAAAACTACGTGTGCCACAATTATTGGCACCCCTAGAAATTCGTATGAATAAAATGTAACTGAAGCATTTTTTCTATTTATATTTTACTTTTTAAAGTTGATCAGAGTGTTTAGGAACTTTCAAGCAGTAATTCATGACTTCCTGTTTCACTGGGGTATAAATATGAGGTGACACAAGGAAAGTGTGTTGAGCTTCATAAGTCAGGGAATGGCTATAAAAAAAATAGCTACTCATCTGAAAATGCCCATATCTACCGTTAGGGCAATACTTTAAAAAAGTTCAAAGCAACTGGAACTGTTACAAACTTGTCTGGAAAAGGACCCAAGTTTATTTTGCCCCCACGCACAGTGGTAAGAGAGGATGGTAAGAGAGGAAAAAAAATCCCCAAGGATCACTGTTGGAGAATTACAGAGGAAAGTAGCATCTTGGGGTCATCAAGTCTCCAAAACTACCATTAGATTACAACAAATTATTTGGAAGGCATGACAGAAAAAAGCCTTTCCTGTCATTTCACCACAAACGTAAGCGCCAGGAGTTTGCTAAACGCTACTGTATTTCTTCATAATTTGCTAAACCGTATTCTATGGTCAGATGAAATGAAAATTGAATTGGGTTTGGCGTAAAAAGAAGGATGGCTATACCGAAAATAACCAGATCCCCACTGTTAAGTATGGTGGAGGTGATTTGGGGGGCTGTTTTTCCTCCAAAGGCCCTTGGAACCTTGTTAGGGTGCATGGCATCATGAACTCTGTGAAATACCACCAAATTTTTAATCTGAATCTGGCTGCCTCTGCCAGGAAACTAAAACTGGGTCACCGTTGGATCTTCCAGCAGGACAATGATCCAAAACATATGTCCAAATCAACACAAAAATGGTTAACTGAACACAAAATCAAGCTTCTGCCATGGCCATCTCAGTCCCCTGACCTAAACCCCATTGAAAACCTGTGGGCTGAGCTGAAGAGGAGAGTGCACAAGAGAGGACCTAGGACTCTGGATGATCTGGAGAGGTTCTGTAAAGAGGAATGGTCTCAGATTCCTTGCTCTGTATTCTCCAACCTTATTAGATGTTACGGGAGAAGACTCAGTGCTGTTTTATTGCAACGAGAGGTTGTACAAAGTATTAAATGCAGGGGGTGCCAATAATTGTGGCACACGTGTTTTTGTTAAAAACAATTATTTCTTGATGAGGGATTTTTTTATTCTCAGAATAAATTAACTTCAATTAAAGGTTGGATCTTTCTCATTTTTTCAGTGTGAGATTAAGCCAATTCACCGGTCAATTCTTTATAACCCTTTTTACTCATCTTTACCAGGGGTGCCACTAATTGTGGAAGGCACTTTATATACACATGTAGACATATATATATATATATGCATGGTAGGGTACAGTAGTTTTACAGTAGTTTTTGAAATAGTTAGTTGATTTGACTGTCACTCGGCACCATTCCAACACTGTGACACACATCTGTCTGACTCCCTTGCATCGGCCCTGTGTAGCGATGTCAACACAACACACCACACCACACCACAACACACCACAACACACCACACAGCCCCTCAGGGCCGGGGCGGCTCCAGGATCAGCCCGGCGAGAGTCGATGCAAATCTCTCTCAGCTCCAGTGAGCAGGGACGGACTCGCAGACGCCGGCGAGCTCTCCCCCGGAAAGCTCCGGAACACCCCCCCCCCCGACACAAACCAGGAGCCATCAGATGAGACAAATAGTTGGGGTGATGGCGGGTGAATCCTCCTCCCTCCTCGTACCGCCTGCTCCTTCACACGCCCTGTCAGTCCTCATCAGCTCCAGGCACCCCCACCGGCTCCCTTCACTCCAAACCCCCGGCTCCTCCGGCTGATCCCAGAGCGCCTTTCACTGTGACTTTAGCGCTTACGTTGAACGCCGCTCCTCTAAAACAGAGATACACATCAACCACGTAAGCTCAGCGCACGGGCAAAGCTACGAACAACCTTCTGGCGGGAACACGACGCGGTCGGGGACCGTTTTCTGGACCCCGTGTCCACATGTTAAGCTAATGAGAAAAGCCGCCATTTTCTCATGGTAGTTACTGAGACGAGGATCAAACCGGAACACACAAATAAGAAAAACAAATAAAAATAGGATGGCCAAAAGGATGTTATAATCCCACAGCTTGGCAGATGAGTCCTCCTCAAAGGCATTATAGTGAACCTCACAAGCTTAGGTTTGTGATGCTAAGACGGAATATCGATTGCCATACATTTTCGGAGAGTCCAAACCCAAGAAAGGGTACGTAGAGGAGCCGTGGGTCTCTGCTAAGACTGGGGTATGGGAGTCACGTGATCAGAATTAGAGGCGCGTGTTTGTGTTTGCTTCCTGTCTGTGTTGTGAGGCAGACTGTGAATATAGAGTATATAGTCCTGAGGAGAGCAATGCAATGAAGACACATTTTATACCTGGTTCTATATTATTTTGTAAAATAGTAAATTATGTTTTGAATGCAAGGACAATAATTACAAATAAATGTATATTCTCTACATACATGCATGTACAGTAATTTGACATACATGCATGTGTAACCGTATAGAAAGAGAGAAGCTTACTTTTACTCAGAAGTCCAAGGTGAGATTTGAACCCCACTCCTCTCACTCGTAAGCGAACGCGTTACCAATCAGCTAAAGACAACATCGCCGATAGCTAAGGATAACGTCGTTATTTTGATCCTGAGGGTTGCGTCGCCAGAGAGTGTTGTCACGGTAACCTGCTACAAGGCCTTCGTTTTACTGCACCTCACTGTGCTTACTAGCGAACTAGCCGAGCTACACCCGCTACACATGCATGCATAAAATTTTGCTGAGACCTGAATGGGACACTTGGCATATTATTACATAACAGGCATTTAGCAGACGCTCTTATCCAGAGCGACTTACACACCTTTTTTATCATGTTTTACATATTACCCATTTATACAGCTGGATACACTGGAGCAATTCAGGTTAAGTACCTTGCTCATGGGTACAACGGCAGTGTCCTACCTGGGAATCGAACCTGCAACCTTTTGGTTACAAGGCCAGTTCCTTAACCACTATACTACACTGCCGCAATCCAAATATACAAACATAGGAGCACATGAGATTAAATGAATGACTAACTCACGTCCATCTTTTGATTAGATAAAAGAGGGGTTTAAAGAATACATGCACCTTGGTACAGCAGTTAATTAAGGGATATTGGTTTTGGTTACAAAGATCAAATACCAAAAAAATGAAGTACGAGAAAATGATCATTTTGTGTCAAAGGACAATTTTGAAAAGCATGGACTAAAACAGAAAACACATCATTTTAGGTTTTCAATTGCAGAATGATTTTGCACATGAATGACAAACTGAATAGAAAGGTATTAGGTATTCAAAGGCATTTGAATGTGAATCTTGTATTATGAGGCATTGGGATTCAGGGATTTCTTGAGAGAAAGATCAGCTTTGATTAGCCATAAGGCCTAGCTACTACACTCTCACTATAACTGACCTAATACAGATCTATCCTGATGATCGGTTGTCCGGTTGCTACATTTATATTGTCATGCTAAGCCTGTCAGTCATTTGTGGCTTCAACTGGATAATTTCTCCAGCTTTTTTCCAGATATTCCCCACCTTCCTTTTAGTGTTTGGAATAGCACCACAATATTCAGCCCTATTCTCACCAGAGCCCAATACTACCCATCATAAAAATTTCATTTTCCCCCTGCCTCTTCCCCTGTGTATTTGCACAATTCAATAGCATCTGCCAGTGGTACCGAGACTATGAAAACCTGCCCTTTGTTGTGGCTTAAAGGAGGAAAGAATTATGAAGAAATTAGTTATTTTTCCGCCCATAATTGCTGGGTTGTGTTCTTATGCTCTGCATTGTGTCATAATAGTGGTTGACATTAACATTAACCCTATGCACCCTTGTATATGGTACACCATTTACAGCAGTGTGTGTGTGTGTGTGTGTGTGTGTGTGTGTGTGTGTGTGTGTGTGTGTGTGTGTGTGTGTGTGTGTGTGTGTGTGTGTGTGTGTGTACATATACATGGCACGAGTGATGTATGTCATATCTCATTGGTGTTGTGCATAAACCTTATATGGGCATGATATCACAGGTAGTATATATTTGTTATTCAGTACATACCCATGTACACTATGAATTCAGTTCATATTTCTCTAATTATTTATTGATCACTCTGTTTAGATATCAGTGTGGTAATTGTCTATTGTTTCAAGAACATAACTTATGGATGTATATATCTTTCAATAGAATGACTGTGCCTTACTACCTGGGTTTTACATTATATATATATATATATATATAGAGAGAGAGAGAGAGAGGAGAGTTAAATGGTAAAGTAACCCTAAATTGAAATGGCATGGCTAAGCATGTTATCAAAGATTTTGTGCAAATCAGGAAGTCACATGGTCTAGTCTCGGTAATGTTTCCATGTCCTAATATAATTCCAACCACAACTGCATTTGCCGCAAAATTCAAATGACAAGGTGGCGATGATTCACAGACACAGCGCAAACACTGACCCTAATGAAACTGATCATTGGCCAACCCTGATCCGAATTTGCTGGGAGAAATTACATCTATCGGCAGGTCAGAGAGACCAACGTAAAGGCCACAGCAGCATATGAAATGTGGTGGGGGGGGGGGAGTTTACAGCCAATTGTGCTGTTTACTTGATATTACATAAACCGTCCCCTGTGGGTCACACTACCATGAAGAAGCATTAGATATGTTTTCTGAATTTCCTCTGGTCACAAGCAGGCTCAGACGAGAGCCTGTGAAACTTTCCCCCTCCCTGCTGCAGCTTCAAATTTACAACCGCTCAATAGGCTTTAAAAAGGCTTATTTGCATAATGTTTCTTGGATAAACCAAGTTAAAATCACAATACAGTAAGGCACAATCATTCCACGGAAAGATATGCCCATCCATAAGTCACTTTCACCAAACAATACACAATTACCGCAGGTATTTACGTACATAAAGCATCGGCCAAGAGTCGGACACAGGAGAAATATGAACTGAATTCATCGCGCACGTGGATATGCACTGAATAGAAATATACTCCCTGTGATGTCATCCGCGATGAGTGAAAGGGACCGGCTCCTACACGCCCTTCGCTGCTGGTCACAGCGGGCCCCGTATGACTTGGTGCATAAGTGGGCGTTGTGAGGGTAAACAACAGTCAGACACATAGAGGTGCCGATGTTAGGCGCGTAGAACGCTTCCATCAGGCGATATCGCTGGGTTCGCTGACCTTGTGCCGTTTGAGAGCGGCTGCACCGGCGGCGTGATGCTGCACGCGACGCTTATCGACAACTGGGCTCAATTCCATAGAGCTTCTCACTGGGAAATAGGGCCCCGTGCACACAAAGGGTAGGGAAATCACCATGTTGTGAACAGGGGATTGGTGCAATAATTAAAGAGGCACAATACACCGTTTTTTTTTTTACCGTCAGGTTATGGCCTGAATACAATCCTAATGGGTACTTACTGTACCTATGAGCCCCAGAAATGAAAGTACAGTATATTACATCATGGCTGAGCTAATGAAATCAGCAGTTAAGGAGAAATATTAACTGATGTACCAGTACACAAATCACTTTACCAGTTGTACTGCGGGGGAAATGACATTTATAGGCTATGTTGTATGCCATTGATGTTACACATATACACTGTTGTGTTTGTCGCTCTAAATGTTACCTAGATATATTACACAACAGCGATACGTTTTCAAAGGAATGTACAATGCACACTACATAAATGTCATCTCCATCTTGCAAATGGTCCCATGAGCACTGATAAGAGACTCAAGACCCTTTACATACATAATTCTCACATCCATTAAATAGATAAATGCTTTGATTCTCTTTTAGCGTTTATCGGTCTACTCCAGAGATTCATTAAACTGAACACTCCTTTCCAAATGTAATCTATTGCTTAATTAAACTTTGCAAACAAATTCTAACCAGTGTATCATGAGATGAGTTTTAACTTAGTTGTTCCTCCATTTACA